>UESW01004642.1:289424-673038 GCA_900491605.1 Calamus simplicifolius | reverse complement strand
ATGCATTCACTTCTTTATTTCCATCTTCTTTGCTTAGCTTTTCATTCATAACTAATGGACTACAAACTAATTTACAGTTCACCATTTGAAATTTTTCAAGAAGAGTTTTTGCATACTTCTTTTGAAAAATAAACACTCCTTCTTGATAAAATTCAATGCCTAAAATTTAATGCAATAAACCCAAATCACTCATTTCATATTTTTTTCTTCATCTTCATTTTAAAGTTAACAATAATTCTTTCATCATTATCAGTAAGCACCATATCATCAACATAGAGAGAAATAATAAGAATATTAGATGTACCTTACTTTTTAATGTATAATGTTGGTTCATTCTTGTTTCTTTGAAAACCTTTATTGTTGAAGTAGGCATCAATCTCACTATATCAAGTTCGGGGTGCTTGTTAAAGGTCATACAAAGCCTTTTTTTAGTTTGTAAACTTTTTCTTCTTCTCTATTTACCACAAAGCCTTAAGGTTACTTTACATAAACCTTCTCTTTTAGAGTACCATTTAAAAACGCTGATTTTACATCAAGTTGATGCAATAACCAACTATTTTTAGCTGCCAAGGCAATAAGAACTCTAATTGTATCATGCCGAGCCACTGGTGCAAATGTCTCTTTAAAGTCAATTCTAGGTTGTTGAGAATACCCTTTAGTTATAAGCCTTACTTTATTCTTTTGGATAGAATCATTCATATTGAATTTTATTTTGTAGATCCACTTTACATCAATCACTTCTTTGTCTTTTGATTTTTCTACTATCTCCTAAGTTTTGTTCTTCACAATCACATTAATTTCTTCTTCCATAACTTTCTTTCAAGTCTCTTCTTTGATTGCTTCTTCAAAACTTTCTAGCTCAACAACACAAAAATTGCAACTAGCATACACATCACTAAGGCTTTTTATTTTCCTGAAGGTGTACTTGATAATGAATATCTAGAGCTTGATGATGAATTTGGACATGTTTGTAGAGATATTAGTGGTGAATCTTCATGAACATCATCTTCACATTCTTAAATTTCTATTGTTTCATTAAGAATAATGGCATAACCTTGAACTTTTTTCTCTTTCCAATCCCATATATCCTTCTCATTAAAATAATATCTCTACTAATAATCAACTTATTTCTCTTCAAGCTAAAAAGTCTATAGCCCTTTAATTTGGAGCTATAACCCACAAAAATGCATTTCTCACTAGTCTTATCAAGCTGTGTCTAACATTCTTTGGAACATGAGCAAAACAAATATATTCAAAAACCTTTAAGTGATTTACTCATAACTTTTTTCACTCCAAGCTTCAATTAGAGTTTGATTAATCACTACTTTTATTGTGCGTTTATTTAACAGATAAACTGCGGTGGAAACTGCTTTACCCCAAAAAAACAAAGGCAACTTCTTCTCATAAAGCATTGCTTTTGACATCTCCACAATGGTTCTATTCTTTTTTTTTCACTCTATTTTATTGTTGAGTGTATCCAACTATTAGCTGTCTTCAAGCCAATATATCAAATTCATTTGAATTATACTCATTACCTCTATCACTTCGTAACATTTTAATAAATGTCCACTTTGCCTCTCAACAAAATGCTAAATTTTTTTAAAGTACTAAATATATCTGATTTTTGCCTCACAAAATATACCCATGTCATTGGTTAGGAAGTATTTGTTACCACCATGAGATGGTGTTGACATAGGATCACGTACATCAGTGTGAACAAGCTCCAATGATGCTCTAGCTCTTTATGCATTCTCTTTTAGAAATGCTTCTTGGTGTTGCTTTGCAAGACCATAACTTTCATAAACTTCTTTAATTCTTGTATAGATAGCAGCCCATACACCATATTCTTTTGCTAAAATTCTTTAAGCTTTGAAAATTCAAATGCTCAAGTCCTTTATGCCATAACCATGAGTCACCAACCATATCTATCTTCAAAGCTACATCATTCTTGTAAGAGAAAGTGAAAAGAAAACTTCTATTTTCTCCATCTTAATCTTTGCTACAACTTGATTTCTTTTATCAAAAATTTTGTAAAAGTTTTCTTTAAAGTAAACTGAGTATCCATGGTCTGCAAGTTGCCTAACACTTAGCAAGTTTTGCTCCAGTTCTGAAACTAGCAGCACATTGCGGATATATCTTGTTCCCTTTTTTATTTCTATGGCAACTATACCTTTTTCTTTTGCTTGAACTAAGGCACCATTACCCATTTTTACTTGAGAATTGGAAGTTGAATCAATCTCCATAAAAATTCTTTCATTGCTGGTCATATGATTACTACATCCACTATCAAGAAACCAAACATCATGCTTTTGCTCCGTAGCTGCTTGATAAGCATTGAACAGATTGACTTCATCTTCTTTTCTTTAGTAAAATTTGCTTTCTTATTATTCTTCAAGTAACAATCTTTTTGGACATGATCAAACTTTTTACAATTATGACATTGAGGCTTTCCTCGAAACAAACAATCTTTCTATATATGGCTTCTTCTTTGACATATTCTACATTTTTGTTGAGTTAACTCCTCATTAATTTGCCTGCAAAGTTGCTTCTTTCTCCTCTGAATTGCTTCTACCTCTTCCTCTTGTGTATCTTCTACCTCTTAAATATTCTTCCTTAGAGTCTTTGTCATGAGGTCTTAAATTAACATTGAGCTTAGATTGAAAAGTACTCTTAATTGATTTTTCAGAATGCCTATTCAACCTTTGCTCAATGCTTTGATTGATCCCGTCAACTCTTCAACACTCAAAGATCCAAGATCTTTAGTTTCTTCAATAACAACAATAATGGGGTCATATTTTTTCATGCAAACTGATTAAAATTTTTTCAATAATTCTCTGAGCAGAAATAGTATTTCCATATATCTTTCTTTAATTCACACTTCCATGACTCTAGTGAAATAATCCTTCAACAACTTTATTTCTTTCATCTTTAAATTTTCAAAATCTCTTTGCAAAGTTTGAGGCTTTATGGTTTTTACCTTGAAAGTGCCTCTATACTCCTTTTGAAAGAATATCCCAAGCCTCTTTTGCTCTTATTGCATTGATAAATCTTGAAAATATTGTATCAACAACTCCTTGTTGAATCAAAATTAAAGCCTTTGCATCTTTCTTCCTTTGATCCTTCAATTGTTGTTTTTGGGCATTACTCAAAGCAATTGTATCCTCTTGTTCATCATACCCATCTTCCACATACTCCCAAAGATCATATGATAAAAAAGCTATTTTTATTTTCACAAACCAGAAATCATAGTTTTCTCCATAAAAATGAGAACTTATGGTTGTTGAGCACTTACCGTTAGATTGCTTGAACTCACCATCTCTAAAACTTGAGACTGCTTGAAGGTATATCACTCAAGCCTTTTGTTAAACACTTTGAGAACGTAAAAAAACTATTTGAAAGTGTCCTCACTTAAGCCTTTCATCGAACACCTTGAGAGCGTGGGGAAGACTACTTCGACTAAGTTGGGCTTCAATCTTCTTTATTTCTCATTCTTTCTTGTCTTTTTTTATTTATAGAAACCAGGCTCGTTGGCTACGCACAGAAACAGGATCTTCTTAGATACAGCAAGCTTGTGATCTTCTGTCTCTTTCTTTTATCTCGATCCGTTCAAAGTTTTGGTTAAATGCGGAAGGGGAGCACCGCGTTGCTATGAGAAGAAAGAGATAAGGAAGAGATTTAAACGGTGGGGACTCGTTCTTAGCAGAGGAGGATCATTGGTGATACTCTAATACCAGTCTAACGGTTGTAGTTGTAGCCTAAAGTTTTACTCAGAAAGAAAGGCAAAAAAGAAGTGGAAGATCAGAATATATTTTTTATTTTGAAATTATACTTATCTATCCAAACATACATTATCCGCACACAACTAACTACATTTGACTTGACTCTAACAAACTACCAGGCTTACTAATAAAATACTAATCGATAATAATAAAAATTAAATTTTAATAGAAAAAGATCTTATCATCAAACCAAGCATGTGCTTTTCTTTCTTTCTTTCTTTGTGTGTGTGTGTGACTGTATCAAGCTTAAGCTCTACAGAATGATAAATGTACATACTGTAGCATGATCATTGTAGAGAATGACAAAAGTGTCGCACACAATGCATGCACGATAAGTATCTAAGATAAAAAGGATGTATTACATGATGAAGTTGCATTGGGTTGCAATAGCAAAATATACGAGAAGTATATAAACGATGTGCAAAGTTCTCACCTGATTAATTGTTATCGAACTGGGTCTATGAAAATTTCGAGTAGAATCGTTGGTATTATAGAAATTGCTTCACATCATGATGAAACTCTTTAAATCTATATACTGATCCAATTAATCAATTTAGATTTAAACATAAGCTTAAAAATTTAAATACGAACTAATTAATAATAGATAAACTTGAGTTATAGCTTTTTAAATTATTTTTTTTCTATTCATTACGAGATTATTCATGTGTAGGAATATTACAATGTATTTGATCATGTCAAGCATCATTTGAATTTAAGTATAATTCAAGACTCTGTAAGTATGTACAAAACTAGTACATCATTTCTATTTTCTTTCTGAGAAGTAAAAACGACTTTCAATTGGAGCAAGAATGAAAGCAAGCAAAAGGCCTCAAACCATAAGTCAGAGCACATCATGTTGGCCCCTATATTTCCAACACGCGGTGCAACAGAAAAGGAGGTTGCTGATGGAAGCTATGCGCAGGCCTGAGGTCAACAGCCATGGGCCCCATCAAAGTAATTAAATGCTGAGCTGTCACCCTTCTTTATGTTGAACTCTCTTTATTTGTTAATTTGTCCACTGTTGTTATTGCATGACCACACGTTTGTTTGCCTGCTTGTCTTCCTGGGTTAAATAACGTCACTCTTTATCTTTAGCCTTAGCCAATCTTATTCTCACCTAATCCATCATAATTAAGATATCACGTCATCTATCTTTTTCAACTTGGGGAGCTTGTGGCACCGGCCAAGTGTTAGCCAATGAACAGATCTTCAACGCTGATGGTAAGAAAAAGTCGTGTTGTCTTGAGTGTGATGTCGTGATGATTGACGTGCAATAAATGTGCACATACATCAATAATAGAGATATTTTTTTTATGATACATATGCATACACGCACACATTAATTGTACCATATATAGTAGCAAGACTTTTTCTTGATGATAATAGCATTTTAGACTTGGTAAGGCTGCAATTGCTGGCTTGCTTTTGAGTCCGATACTACTTGTTTCCCATAGTGGGTACAAAAGCTTTAGAGTATTTTTATTTTAGAAAAAAAAAATATTACTCTGTTCTGAGGCCTATAATTACAATTGTAAAAAAAAAAATTATGCATCAATATGATGTATCGTGCGTATTACACCTAACGATTAACACATGATGTATATGCACATATCAAAGATAAAATTATTTTTTTCATCTTTAATATATGTGCACATGTACCATGAATCAATCATGGTACAGATCCTGCTGCATGCATCCGGTGCAAAAAGGCTTTTCCCAATTTTTAATGCTTTTGAATTAGATATACCCTATTTCATCAACTACTACACGTCTGGAACAGGGACCCTATTCTAACGAAATTGTACAAAATACTCAAGTTGATAGAATCTTTTTTCTAGTTCAAAAAGTTATAGCTTTGTCTAAATAGATATATGACTAATGGAAATAACTATGAAATATCTAACACTTTACAGAAGTTATATCTTGATTTCTAAATTGACTACAAATATTTCATATATACTTTCTGTTTTGATAAATACTTCATGCTGGATTTGGGGTACTCGGACCAATTTACCTGGATGTAATAATCGTTAGGGTTCTGCTCGTGTTTGAGAAAGGCTGGATAGAGCTATGGCTATAGCTCAGTGGCTTCATTTGTTCCCTGCAGTTACCGTCACTCACCTTTCTAGGATTGCTTCTGATCACTATCCTATTTTGATCTCCACGGAGGTTGATCAGCACAGCGTAAGCAATTCAGATTTAAGTAGTTTTGGACTGCCCATTCAGTTGCTCGTACTATCATTTATCACATTTGGCATCTCCCTGTCAGGGGCAATGCTGTTTATCGGTTATCTCGTCGTCTTAAGATGGCCAGGCATAGATTATCCAGATGGAGTAGAGTGGAGCTGGGGATTTGGTCAGACAAATCGAACAGGTTGAAAGTGATATTTGTGCCTTACATGCTAAGGAAGATCAGGATGGTTTTCTGCAGGCCTCGGACCTCAATTCTCTCGGGATAAGCTTGCTCAGCATCACTCTCTTCTACGTCAGCAGGAGATTTATTGGTGGCAGAGATCCAGGGCTTAGTGGATTCGTGATGGTGATCGTAATACCAGATTCTTTCATCAGGCTACTTTGAAGCGGCGTGCTGCCAATAGGATTCGGAGATTAGTTGATGATAAGGGGAATACTCAGGAGGATACCCACTCTATAAAGGAGCTGCTTCTTCATTTTTTCCAGTCTAGATGGGCAATTCCTCTGGTGAGGGGGGCCCGGTTATTCCGGTTCCGATTCTATGAAAGTCTCTTCCTTGGATAACAGTATGCTTATCAGATCTATTACTGCGGAAAGATTAGGGCGGCCCTTTGGGATCTTGGCCCGGATAAGGCCCCTGGGCCTGATGGGTTTCGCCTTTCTTTTATCGTCATTATTGGGACATTGTGGGACAGGAGGTGGTCTTGGCTATTCAGTCTGTTTTCCTAGCTAAACACATTCCAGCGGAATGGAATCAGACCTTTATTTCTTTGGTGCCCAAGCATCCTGATGCCTCCCTTCCACACATTTTCGGCCCATTAGTCTTTGCACTACTCTTTATAAGGTATGTGCTCGGCTTTTAGCTCGCGTCTTGCTCTGGTGATTCCTCGCCTCATTTCGGCTGAACAAGGGGCGTTTATTAAGGGCGTTCTATTTAGATAATATCCTCATCGCTCAGGAATTTATGTATGATCTGCAGAGAGCTCCGGTCAGAGATGTCTTATGGCTGTTAAACTTGATATGGAGAGAGCCTATGACAGACTGAGTTGGGCCTTTTTGCACCGCTCTCTTATGGAGTTTGGGTTTGATGCTTGTTCATTGAGTGGATTATGGCTTGCATACAGACGCCGTCTTTTTCTATAATTATTAATGGGAGTCCGACCAGGTTTTTTCACTCTACCATGGGGATTCGACAGGGATGCCCTTTATCCCCTTTGTTGTTTATTCTGGCTGTGGATGATCTGTCTCGTGCTTTCCATCAGGCTCAGCTAGAACGGAGTATTACCCCATTTATGGCTGTGTGGAGGGCCCTATGGTTTCCCATCTCCTGTTTGCGGACGACTGCATTCTCCTGGGCCAGGCTTCTATTGATAATGCGTCATCTTTCTATTCTATTATTCAGCGATATTGTCAGGCTTTGGGTCAGAAGGTTAATTTTCTAAAGTCCTCTATTTGTTTTAGCCCGAAGACTCCTAGATTTATCAGGGAAGCCATTATTACTTTGTCGGGTATTTCTACTCAGGCTGACAGATTTATGTATTTGGGGATTCCTATCACAGGAGATGTCCCCGTTGCTCTGACTACTATGAGCTTGAGAGGAGGGTTCATCAGCGTTTGGAGGGGTGGCAGGTTACTGGCCTTTCGATGATGGCTAGAATTATCATTATCGCTCGGTTCTCTCCTCTCTTCCCCTGTACCTTCTGTCTAATTCTGTTATTCCTATTACTTGTCTTAAGAGATTGAGAGATGTTTCCGTGATTTTCTGTGGGCTTCTATGCAAGAAGGTCATGGTACTCATCTATTATCCTGGGATACGGTCTGCATGCCTATCTAAGATGGCGGGCTTAGGATTCAGTCTTTGATGTTAGAAGGGATGCCCTTCTTGCCAGACATGCTTCTAGATTCCTTCTGGAGCCGCATTGCCTTTGGAGTACCCTGATGCATGCTAGGTATGGTGCCTGGATGCCGGAATTACATATCAGGCCACCTCGAGGTTGCTCCTCTTTTTGGAAGGAAGTTTGTAGGTTTGGACAGTCTATCAGGGGTAATGTTACTTGGATGATTGGAGATGGATCATCGATCGATGTTATTCAGACATATGGTTTTCTGAGCTTCCTCTCTCTCGATGGCCCTCTTTTATCAGTATTGACATCCCTTACAGTTTACGGGTTAAGGATTTGATTTCTTCTGATCCCCCTGCCTGGCATATCCCCTTGGTGACCCGTTTCTTTGGGCTGGAGCTTTCTAGACGTATTCTCTCGATGCCCCTTATCCCTGGTCGTTCATCTGACTCCAGGCTTTGGCAGAGATCCTGTCTCTATAGGGCTCCTACCAGGGATTTGATGATGATTTTCAGGCCGGGTTCCAGTGTTCGATGGATGCTGCTTGGATTTGGAAGCTTCCCACTCTCCCCAGAGTATAGCTATTTATTTGGAAGCTTCTGTGGGATTGTCTCCGTACCTGTCTTCTTCTCTCTCGAGGGTCTGTCGATCCAGCCGTGCTGTCCTTTATGTAGGGTGGAGGAGGAGTCCTCTGAGCATGCTATCTTTACCTGCCCCAGGCGAGACAGATATGGCATATGGTGGGTTATTCTGTCAGGATGGACGATCTGGGTTCACCTCGCTCTTCTTTCTTCCTGAATATTCGTAGAGCTTCTCTGCAGAGGTGTAGCCTTTGGGTTGCCACGGCTTATCATATCTGGTTATCGAGAAATCAGATTCTTTTCACGGATGATCCTATGTCTTCCTCAGGATTATGAGGAAAATCAGATCTTTGGTCGCGGACTGTGCCCGGGTTGGTTCTGACGTCTCTGGCCTCTGGGGATCCCCTATTGCTACGGCAGCGAACCGGCATACGGTGTTCATCTCCTGGGATCCCCTCCTCCAGGGTTCGTCAAAATCAACTTTGATGGTAGTGTCCGTGGCAGAGCTGCTGGTTCTGGATTCGTCATCCGTGGCCCTCAGGGTGAGTTACTGGGAGCGGGTGGTTTTGGTACTATTGACTCCTTCGTCCTGATGTTAGAGCTTTATGCGGCCTGGGCGGGCATTTCTTATGCCGTTAGGACTCTTTAGGCTCAGAGGTTATTCATTGAGGGTGATTCCATGTCGGTTATTTCCTGGCTGTATAAGGAGAATTACCATTCTGGCCTGCTAATCCGATGCTTATGGACATTCGGTCTATCCTTAATGAGGCTGACTGTGCTCAGATTCGCCACATTTATCGAGAAGCCAATTCGGCGGCGGACTGGGTAGCATCTTTTGTGGCCCAGCATGCTGGTTCGTGGATCTGGAAGCCGAGCGATCCTGCCCTTCTTTATTACAACAAATTTTGTATTCGGATCTTTCTGGGCTGACTCGCACTAGGCTAGTGTGATCACCTGTTTGTACCAAAAAAAAAAAAAAAGTAATTTTTACTTTGATATGCTTGTTTTGAGGCTCAAAGAATAAATTTTGTTCTCAATAGATAACATCAAACTATTAAAGATTATATGCTGCATCATAGAGTTTGAAAATATATTAGATCTTAAAAAATGCTCCACAATCTAATATGAGATGGGTAAGTTAGGAACTTTGATCCCAGTGCCATAAAAATTGCTCTCATATTCCACCTAAATAACTATTAGAATCACTTCATATTGATTAACCATGAATAGCTTATGTTCAAGTTGAAATACTAATTAACAAGGGACATCTAAGAAGGATGTCCCTTCATACTAGAATCACTTCATATTGATTAACCAAATTGAAGATAGGGGGTTTTTATGATGAAATATTAATTAACAAGGGATATGTGAGAAGGAAAAAATTAATGATAGTAAGTAAAATCTATCTTGGTCGAAGTTTCATGGAGGAATCAAATGGCTACGTTGGATAAATTGTCTCTGATGCCAATTGGAGGGACTCAGCTTGTTTTGTTGAATATTATATTTGGCTAGAATATTGTTCCCATAAGAACAAACTACTGGGTTATTCCTATAAGAACGAACTACTAGACTATTTGCCATTTTTATGTTTAGATATCATGTAGAAGTTGATACAGTTGATGAAAATAAGCTTTGGCTGCATAAAACTATAAAATTTCGGCCAGGGTGGTTGATACTTTGTAATGAAATTTGAACAATAAGATGATATATATATATATGGCACAATATATTATGAGAAATAAGAAGAGAAATGGACTGCCTACCCAATCCAAATTACTGATCGGAGGAAAAAAGTTACGTCATTCCTGGTAACTATTTTTCCTCTTTTTTTCACATGAAAAAAATTGGTCAGCACTTTTTTAATTGCATCGTGATCAAGAAAAAATCAGCAAATATCCAGCTACTGGACTCTCCTAAGTTCTGTTTCGTCTTGCCGGCCCTCACAAATTGCCAGGTAGGTCATGTTTCAATGTAGTGTAAAATTGTACCAATAATCATATATATATATATAGCCCATCGGATTTTGGTCCTTTGGTAAACTGAATTTTTAATGTAGAGTTTGGTTTCTGTTGCTGCCAAATCATTTTTGAGGAGCGTCAAGCGACAGAAATGCTTCGTTGGCCTTCAGAGGAATGATAGGGACCGCCTTCTTTAGCCGGAAACCTGCAAGAAAAGTTCGGACCGGTGGTTCCGGGGGACCCTCCAACGCTTAAGTCAGCGATCTGAAGAACAGAAATTTTTTAATGAGAGAGTAGAGATTGAGTTTTTTTTCCTCGTTGGGGGTCGGGCTCTTTATATACCTATTCGGGGGTCCCTCTTACCCTTCGTTGATAACAGCTGAATCACATCTTCCGTTAAGATCGGCTATAGCTACTAAACGTGTGCCATAAGTATCGGCAACGGTTCATAATATTTTGGTAACCACCCGTGATCTTGGCAAAAGAGAAACGGGTTGGCAAGCCATATGGAATTCCTTATAGCAAGTGGATGCATGTCGGCCTCTGCCGCTGAGGCCGTTGCCGAGGCCGACGCCGACGCCGTCGCCGTGCCAAGACCGATGCCATGGTCGAAGTGGGCCGTCGTGACCGATGCCGTGGTCGAAGTGGGCTGTCGCCGACGCCGAGACCGATGCCGTGGTCGAAGTAGCCGCGGCCGATGCCAAGATCGAGGTGGGCCGCGGAGGAGATGGGCCGAGGCTGACGCCGATGCCGACGTTGCCAAGGTGGGCCGTCGCCGATGCCAAGACCGATGCCGTGGTCGAAGTGGGTTGCCGACGCCGAGACCGGCACCAAGGTCGAGGTGGGCCGCTGCTAAGATGAGCCGAAGCCGAGAAGAGCGGAGTGCGCCAGACCGTGTGACATTGAGTTCGTGATCCCTTCATCTCGTGGGTCATATGGTTTGATCAGCCGCATCAGCCGAAGGGACATCAAGACCAAAGCAGGGCTCCGTCAGTTTTCTTCACGATTCTCTAACGGCGTTGGATCAGCCACATCAGTTTAATTGAATCACAAATGAATCAACTAAATCCAGCTCAAGCAAGTGTGAATAAATAAGGTTTTATGGTGGACTTTGTTAACATCATATTATTGGCTCCTTCAAAAAATAAATCATATTTTCAATCCTTATAATTGCTATTTTTGAGAGAGTAAATATGATTACCTCTGCTACTCTCTAGCTATATATCTTTTATCATCGTGCCTAAATAATATTCTAAGGTGCTCCTACTGTCTTTAGTTACGAATATTAGGTTTTTTGACCAATACCAAGGATTTGAAACTTAGACCTCCAATAATAAACCTAAGCTGGAAATCATTGACTACACGAATCATAGCAACATCAGATCCGTGGCTCATAAATTTCAATTAGTGTAGTTTCTTTTATGTTAATTGCTTGTCTTACATCAGAAGGCAAGAATTGAGCCATTTTAAAAGAGAATGATGCAACTATAAAATTCTCATTGCATTAGCTAAAATAACAACACCAGCATTAGAAGTAAGAGTATTATTTTATGTTCTTGGCAAGAGGCTCTTCTTTATTCTTTTCATTGAGCATCTACTCATCATGCCTAGCCAATAATATTGAACAATATTACTTTTAACCTAAACCAAATTGTAAAAATTTAATAGAAAAAAGTTTAGACATAGAACTATAGGATAGTCTTTCTTTATTGAGGGAATATATATAGGATAGTCTTTTCAGCGTGACATACATTGGAGATAATGACTTATCTTTATGCTATAACAAAATTAAGTCTGCAATGAGAATATGAAGTATGATAGACAGATGGTTACCTTTTAATCATTTTTTGAAAAGTGATGTTATGCCTACAATGTATATATATAGAATTGTCAAAGTATCGTTTTGTCTATATTTGTAAATATTTTTTTATGAATTAATTTCATAACTTCAGAATCTATCAACATTATTCAAAAGAAACTTGAAATCACCTTTTCAATTATCAATGTAGTTAGGATCTTATCAACATATATCCAACTTTCATTATAGTGTCAATTTATTGTTAAAATTCTAGAAATATTTATATATTTATATTTCGCTTAATCTAAATTAGATTTTAGTTCAAAAATTTTTGAAGTGCATCAAGTGTGAAGTTTGATTACATGGATACATTAATAACTTTTTAAAACATAAATATATAGAGTGAGAGTTATAATTTTTTCAATTAGATGATTAATGCTATAGTTTAGATGATGCCTATGATCTTCTAATATTTTTACATACTAAAAATTATATAATTAGAGGCCCTTACCTTTTGCATCAAGCAATTAAAAATTAACGTTAATAAAGCTATCTAAATTTGGAACGGTCTATTAACTATCTTTAAATAAAATAATTTTTTATGTGTAACTAATTTAATGGTAATAGATCATATAGATCTGCGTAGAGCATTAAGATGAAATTTTTATCATCTAATTTTTTTTAAAAAATAATTAAAATTATAATGCTTAATTGCTTATATGTATCTTTATGTATATGTATATGTACGTATGCGTATTAATCAGAGAGATGTATCCTTAAATTGAATAATTGCTCTGGGAAGAATATTAGTCTAAATTAGAACATCACAACCAGTGCTACTGATCAAAAGTTCTTAGCAGCCATCCTGGCCCACCAAATTGAACTTGGAAAAATATCAGTCAAAAGAACATCACCATCAGTGCGGCTCAAAGTTCGTCGCAGCCTTCCTGACTCCTTCCAACTTCTGGGGAACGTGAGGGTCCCGGCACGCAGTTTGGGAAGTGACTTTCTTTTTGGCTGTAATAGCTTCTCACAATTAGGTGCTCATATATCTAATAATCTTTTACTTTATGATGTCTAATTTATTTTTGAAAGGTTCATACAGTTTAAATATGATATATTTATAAAAAAATTAACGCAGTGATGGGTTGAATGACAACCTTAATGGTCTATCATTTTGACTTTTAGACATGAAAATAGGATGATTCATACCTAATTATATTAAATAAATTTTATTTTTTAATATTTTAAAGTTGATTTGCACTAGACGAATGTAATCATCTATTTTTTCTATATATATAGCCTCTCATCCACTTTGGTGCACAGGTTGAGACATCCATCCAACGCGCAGAACTCCAAGTACTGGTTAGAACGAGGGAGCTGCTAAATGACCCCAAGATGCAGGCAGCGCTACTCGATACAAGTAATCAACTCTATTACGAATTATTCCAGATAGGTCAGTACTGTAAGATAAAGGGGCAGGAGTCATCCAGCCGCCAAATCCAAACAGCATGCTGAGCTACAAAAGCTGCTATCCAATCGGCCGCCGAGTTGGCTTTACAGTAGATATATTGAATTCGGACAGAACCAACTCTCTGTAAAATAGACCATGTGTCCTTGAAAATAGAAATACTGGGACCGTTGAAAATATCGGTCATCGAATAACCGTCATTCAATCTTCCTCGATAACGAGACGATGAGCATGAAAGTGCTGAGAGGCATAAGAAATATCTGCTCATGCTGTATAAAGTTCAATCATAGAAAAATCATCCGCAGTCAGCATATCACCCTGAGGATAAATTCTCTCCAACTTCATACTTTTGTTTCGTATTTGTTGAGTAACAGGCATTTTATAATGCCCTGGTCTAACAGCCATTGTATTGGGCGTCATAGTATTTTACTGCTTTTCTGCAGGAAGGTGACATCTTGATATTTATTTCTGAACCCCAAATGTCAACAGCTCTCTCTTTCTACCTTTCTTTTTCGCTCATTTTTCTATACATCGGTCTACACTACATCACGCTGGTTCACACAATCTTATTGATAGCAAGATCAATTACGATCAATCAATTTTTATCTGAACCATTCCAATCTTATCTTGCAATTATTTTGTGCCTAGTGACGTAAAAGCTTTACCATTTAAACACTGGCTGAATTCTGGACGTTTGGCTTCATGCGAACGATCCTCATGCGAACGATCCTCTGCATAAAAGCATACTTGAAGGGTCACATCCAGGACATGAATATTATCTTTTGAAAAAAAAAAAAAAATTGTTCCAAAATCTTTACTGAAGCAGGCATGCATTTCAGAATTGGAACGTTATCCACTGGATAATGGAGATGCTTACGAGCATCTGACGTTTTTTTTCCATCAGTGCCTTGCGAAACTTTTCTTGCTGCTTGATATTCTATTCCCAAGCTCCGTACTTTAAAAAAGTTTTGCTGTATTGGTGCAGTAAACATGCATCAATCACTATCAAAAATTAATTTTTTAATATTTAAAAAAATATTCTTTGAAATATATGAAGTTCTTTTTAGAAATTTCTTGATAATCAGGTCAATCAATTTGGAATATATGAAGTCTTTATCAGAAGTCAGATATTTTTTTTTTTGTAACTACTAAGGAAGAAATCAATTAATAATATTAATTTTACTTATGACTTTTATTTTTATATAAGAGAATAGCATAGGCTAGCTATAAGATTTTAAAATTACTAAAAAATTTCTAAAAAAAATTCTTTCTGATATCAATTTTTTATTTTTAAAAATATCTTACCAGTACCAAAGATTTATTCCTTAGTAAATATCTAAGGACCGAACTTTCTTTACAAATCTCTTACTAAAAATTATTTAAATAATTACTCATTGATTTCTTGCAGATTATCAAAAAATTTTAAGAAATTTATTAAGAAAATATATTTCTAACAAATTCCTTAAATATTTCTTATTGAAACTAAATTTTGAATATAATTTAAATTTTTTTAAAAATCTCTTTCTAATTTCTTTATAATTTTTTAAGAGGTATATCTCTTGATGATGTCTCTTAGCGAAAGATTAATTTCTGATAGTGAATCACATGAATTAACCATCTACATATGTCGATACAGTAGCAAAATACCATAAAAATAAAAATTTAAGACATTGATAGCAAACAGTACCTGAACTATTAAGGTGTTGCCATCCTTGCTCTCTGCAGAAGTCCAATAAGACGTAAATAGGGATATAAGATTAAATATATGTCCGATTGTAGTATTAAAAGGTATTAAAGTCGTTGCTAAACGCTACATAACAAGAAGAGCTAAACAATAATAAAATATTTACTCCGATAGCAAAATTAATCACTGCACGTTATCTTCTTTCTTTTATTGTTAGCCACTCATCAATTATAATATGATTCAGTTATTTTTAAACATTATCTCTAAATTAATATCAGGAGAAATTAATCTAGAATTAAAATAAAATATGGCCTAACAATTTCATCCACGGCGGCTTGCAAGAGATTTTATATTCAATTCTTATGAGGAGCTTTCCATGATGTTTTCACTTCGATGGTTACGGCATCACTTTTTTCTTAATATCAATTGATAGGTTCCTGTCGTTTTCGAAAAGTAGGGAAAAGAAAAATCTATTCATCAATAGGCGAAAGTAAACCCCCATCTTATCTTTTGCAGAGGACTGCCATCTTTCGAAACTTGGAGGCTCTGAGAAACTTGTGACAAACTATGGTTGCGTATGATTAGTTCTCTCCTAGCTAAAAAAGATTGTTATCATTAGAGAAATTATTGTTAAAGATGAGGTCGCTAGGTATTATATCGCTGACTCGATACCATTGGGTGCCGTCGTGGAGTCAGGATCTTTGGCCAAGGGATTAGCCGCTTAATTATTTATTTATTTTATTTTATTTTATTTTATTTGAAGAATAATTTATGTGAAAAGTTTGAAAAATAATAAAACCTGTCCCATGATTTTGGCCTTAAGGATGGCAACGGTTAAACCGTTAAACCGTTACAGTTAAACCGTTATAAATTCTTCGTCCCATTAAACTGTTATAGTTAACGAACGATAAAAATACCAAATGATACTTATTTAAATATTTATATAAAATATAAATTTTTTAAAAAATAAAAATAAAAAATTTTAATTTTAATATTCAGTGATTGAATAAAAAAAAACATAAAAATTTTAACATTTTTTATTATATATTATTATTTATTTTAAAATTTTATTAATTATATATATAATTTAAATATATTATTAAAGTTAATTAAAATAAAAAATAAATGAATAAAATAAAGTAAAAATATTTTTTTAATTATTTTTTTATTTATTAAATTTTTTGATCAAATTTTTTTGATCCATTAGAAATGTTAACAATTCGTAATAATCAAACAAAAATTTGCCATCCCGAGCCCTGAGGGAGTTTATGCACAATGTTAGCGGCCCCACGGGGCATTCTTTGGCCATCGTAATCTTAAGCGCCTTGCACGGTGCGGTAGCAACCAGCAAGTAAATATTTTATTGCCTTCATAGATGATACGTACAAACCATCACACGAACAAGCTAGTCTCTCATATACAATGTTTTGAAAGTTAGATCGAATCAATCGATTCAATTGGTTCAACAAAAAATTGATCATCAGTCCAATCGATTCAATGGACTTTTATATGATTTATTTTAATTTTTAATTTTTAATTTTTATTTAAATTATATTTATTGCCGTCGGAATCTATCCTTCGATTCGGACGCGGTCAGTCTCCTGATCTGGGCTTTCTTCTGGGCAGACCTGCACAGAAGTCCTCACTCGAGAGGCGTTGGGGGTGGCCCTCCGTGGAAGACCCTCTGATGCTCAAGTCAGTAGGGATCGACGATCAACAGAAATGAAGAGAAGGATCTCTCTGGAAAGTCCCTTCAGAGATGGCCAATCGAGAGCTCTAAAGGAGCACCGACGAGCAGTGAAGGTGAAAGAGAGTGAGTGTGAGTGAGAGTGGGCCAGGAGCTATGGCGCATACCTGAGAGAGTCTGGGAATGTCGTATTTATACGCAATCATCTGGATCTTGAGCGCCTTCTCGGAGGTTCGAAGGTTGTTAGGATACGGAAATGATTCGAATCAAGCTGTTGTAAGGCCGGTGGGATCCGTATCTTGTTCGTTGAAGGATCGACGACTGGGAGAGCTCTTTGATGGCCTGAGATTTGATAAATGCGTAGGTCCCAGGCAGTTATTCTAGATCCTAGACCACTCCTCAATATGATTCTTTGTTCGGGATTCTGTTACGATAGGCCTAGGCTCTCCCGCGTCGGGTTCCATGGAGGTGTGTGTTGAGCCATGGATTGCTCGGAGAAGCCGAGCTATGGAAGCTCGGGGAAGCCGAGCTATGGGTAGCTCAGGGAAATCGAGCTATGGAAGCTCGGGGAAGCCGAGCTATGGGTAGCTCGGGAAGCCGAGCTATGGATAGCTCGGGGAAGCCGAGCTATGGAAGCTCGGGAAAGCCGAGCTATGGAAGCTCGAGGAGACCGAGCTATGGAAGCTTGGGAAAGTCGGGCTATGGAAGCTTAGGAAAACCGAGCTATGGTCACTCGGGGAGACCCGAACTATGGGTAGCTCGGGAGAGCCGAGCTATGGGTTGCTCGGCCTGCTGGACCACATTAGTCAGCTCGTTCTTCATGGACGTAATGTAGCGGGCGGGGGGATGGGGCTGATGTTAGCCCCTTCGCACGGTTATCAACGCAATGGCAATTTTACCCCTCAACACATGCCCCCCACTCCCTAGTTCGAAGCGTAGGTTCGGGCGTAGGGAGTATAGACTTAAGTGGCACAATCCGAACCGGGGAACACGTTTTTGACAGCCTACGCAATGATGCCCTAATTAATGTCGTAGGGCCGTCTTGCCTTTTCGAGGTAGATCCATCGTTCCTTAGTGGCGAAGGCAATGACTGGGGAGGCGCCACGTAGGAGATCTCGATTTTTACGGCGCCCATAGTGGCGGTTCCGGATACCTTGGTTGAGACGCCTCATCTTCCTCCTGAGGCGGTTTTCCTTGGGAAAAACGGAGCCGTGGCGGCGCCATCCCTATTTGAAGCGCTCTTTCGCTTTTCCTCAGAGAACTCCATCTTTCTGCTTTCACAGCAATCTTGCTCAGTGTCTCTTGCGATTGAAGACATGATGAGTCCGAGTGATCAGGCTTCGGAGGTGACCTTGGCGGACCTAGAGTGGATATGCCATCTGTACAAGATCCCTCAGGATGTTACCTTGTCGCTTCCGACGGCTGAGGATAGGGTAACATCCGGATTGGGGGACGGAGCGTTCTGCTACGAGGAAAGTTTAAGGGCAGGCCTTAGGTTTCCTCTTCATCCGCTGGTGCGGGCGGTGATGAAGTTCTATAATATATGCTTTACCATGGTGGCTCCCAATAGTTGGCGTAACCTCATCGGGTTCATCTCGTTGTACAACCATGTTGGAGTGACCGTGACCCTCCCGATGTTTAGGGTGTGTTTCAATCTGGTCTCTGGGAGGGCCTCGGAGTGGCCCTACATCGGCCCCTGGAGATCCTTCAAGATGATCTCCGATAATCCATCGTCGATAAAGGAGTGGAAGTTGCGATTCTTCGTAGTCAAGGGGAATATCGGCTCGGATTTCCCTCTGGTGTGGGGACAGTATGCAAAGGATCCGGAAGCGCATCCTTAGTTAAATGAGTCGGAGAAAAGGGATCTGGTCATGTTGCGCGGCAGTCGAGCGCTCCCAGCTAGTGTCCTTCTATCAGAGGACGCTCTCTTTGCGGCCGGATTGAGCCCCGTCGATCCTCGCGGTGAGTATCACTTCGTGGCCGATAGCCTAATGTGGCTCCATTTCCGATTTTTGTATGAACTAACAGGCGAATCATATTGCCCTTGCAGCTGAAAGGTCGACGTTCGCAGACTAAATGAGGGAGGAGCTAGGAAAGCGCCACAGGAGATCCGGCTCCAGTAGTAAGCATCGGGCCGAGAAGAGGCTCCGCCCCTTCGGCTCCCGCCCTAGGGGGGTCAGGAAAGACGGTGATGATCGGCACTCCTCGTCGCCGCGGCCCGGAAGCATCGGAGTTCCGGCGGTGCATGATCTTTCGGCGCCGGAGGAGGGGCTGTCCGGAGGCGAAGATCGGGACGTCGCAGGAGTTTCAGAGAAAGCTGCTGGAATTTCCTCCCCACCTGTCGTCGTTTTGTCCGATGACGGCGAGGGAGCAACGCCGGTCCGCTTGGGGGCCCCCGTGGGTGAGGCGGCTCGGTCTCCCTCTTTGGAGGCCGGTAGCTCTGAGAGGTTATAGGCGGAGGGGGGAGCGACCTCCACCTCGCTCGAGGTGGGAGAAGTGGTTGTGGCCGCCGAGATTCGGCCTGGGCTGTTGGCAGGAGGGCCAGCAGACGACAAAGGGGTGGTCGAACCTGCCGAACCATCGATCGAGCCTCGCGGGGTGCTTTCTGGTGAAGGGCCTTCCGCCGAGGTACAGGAGGCTCCCGGGGAAGCCGAAGTTCCCGAAGAGTATGTTGTGGGTAGGGGGATTTCTGAGGAGGCAGAAATAGAAGAGGAGGAAGAAGGAGAAGGAGGGGAGCCATCGAGTGAAGGGGATGCTCGGGCCGGGGCTCCCCTCGTCGGAGTCGAAATGCCCGAAGCTTCTCAAGCGAGGGCTCTGGTGGTGGAAGCCGGCCAACCGAGGACCTCATGGGTCACGGGTGCCCAGATTGGCTCCCTGAGCGCGGACTTCCACTCACACGACCCAGAGGTGAGTGCCAGGTTCTCTGCTCTGATGCGGTCCGCGTTTCAAGGGGGAGAGAGTTCCTCGACGGGAGGGATTCACTCGGAGGACCTTGTTGAGATGGCCTTTAGACGCACCGGGGCGCCGAATGAGGCTTTTCTCCTCCCCAAGATTGACGATCTTGCTCTCACGAGGATCGCTACAGACTACGCATCTCGGGTAGGTTGTCGCACCGAAGTAGGGTCTTTAGTCAACTAGTTAGACTGTGTTCTTTATGTGTGCAATCCTTTTTTGCAGAATGCCCTGATCATGAGGGCGCTGAAATGGCGCTTGCATCTGGCTGTTGGAGCTTGGGCTCGGGCCCGCCAGGAGGTTGATCGCCTCAAGGAGAGGGTGGATTCTACTGATAAACTTTCCCGAGCCCTGGTGGTCTTTCAGAGGGAGCTCGAGGAGGCTCGCAGGTTCTTGCAGTTGAGAGGGAAAGAGCCTCTCAACTTGCTGCACAGGTCGGTGAGCTTCAAGGCTTCCGTGAGCAGTCCGAGAAGCTCAGTCTGGAGTTATCTCAGACCAAGGTGGAGCACGAGAGCAAGGTCAACTCTATGCAGCAGTTCTTTGATAAGAGGTGGGATCAGCTGAAAGCCAGCCATGCCGAAGATAAAGGCAACTGGGGCAAAAGGCTCGAGGAAGAAGAGCATAGGTGTCGGCGGCAGCAGGACCACCTCACCCGCCTGAATAAAGAGCTCGCCGACACAAAGGATCGGCTAAAGTGGTCGGATGAACGAGCTGCCCGACTATCTGACGAGCTCGACTTTGCCCATCAAGAAATTGGAGACACCCAATCTCGGGTGGACGAGCTAAAAGAGAGCCTTCGGCAAAACCAATCGGCTAAGTCTAGGGCTCTTAATAGGGTCCAAGTGCTGGAGGGTGAGCTAGCTCGGCGGGGCGAGCAGGTAGGGCGCTATTTGTTTAACCCGTTTTGGTTTTCCGGCTTCCGCTTTACTTGGCTCTTTGTCTGCTGTTGAACAAGGTGGGCCAGGAGTTTCAGGAGCGGTTGGCGGCATTCGGAGAGGAGGCAGCCTCGAGGCACCGAAGGATCTCCGAATTAGAGAAGCAATTAGCCGAGGCAAACGTGCGGGCCTCTTCAGCGGTAGAGGAGTACAAGAACTCTACCGAGTTTGCCGACGAACGCAGGGCGGCCTTCGTCGATGCATTCCAGCTCAGCGAAGAGGAGGCACGGGCTAAGGTTGCTCAAACCTATCCTGACCTAGACCTGTCTTGTTTTGAAACCGAGTATTATGAGACACGCACCCCGGGGGCCGAGGAAGACGAATATGGGGAGATTTCTGACGTAGACCTCGAAGCTGTTCTGGGAGTTGACGTCGCCGCCGAGGTATCCCGGCGGGATACCTCCAAGGAGGGGGGACCAAGCGACGCTCCGCTGGTGCTGCCGCAAGAGACGCCGGGTCTGATCCCAAGTCTTGACCCCTTGGGGGCTCATATGTATTTTCTTTTTCTTTCGTTTTGTAGTTTGACCGGAAATCAATAAACGTGTCAGTTGTTTTCATTTGTTTGTATCCCTTGGAGATTTCTTGTCTTAAATTTTTGTCCCAACTGCGAGTGCCGCTTGGTTCATTTTCTGGAAGGAACATCTTGGTCGAGGACAAGGCATAGGGATAGTCCTATCGAGAGAGTCAAGTGACAACGCAGCTTGGTATAAAAGGTGGGGGTTGAGAGACGATTTAACTCAGTTTAAGCCGAATGACGCGGTGGTTCGGCCAGGGCCGAAGAATGATGTGGTTCGACTAGGGCCGAGGGACAAAATAGCTCGGCTAGGGTCGAGGGATGAAGTAACTCGGCTAGGGCCGAAGAATGAAGTAGCTCGGCTAGGGCCGAAGAATGAAGTAGCTCGGCTAGGGCCGGGGGATGAGGTAACTCGGCTAGGGCCGAGTGATGAAGTAGCTCGGCTAGGGTCGAGAGATGAAGTAACTCGGCTAGGGCCGAGGGGCCAAATAGCTCGGCTAGGGCCGAGGTAGTCCGTCTTATCAGTGGCCAAATTGAGATTGCGCCCTCAACGAATAGAGGGGAGTTTGTCCCCGAACAGGGGGTTTGTTGAATCTTCGCTGTCATCCCCTTATTCTTTTTTAGCGAAAAGAGGGTTTTGCCTTCGCATCTATTTATTACCCCTATCAGTGCTTTGTCTTTTCCAAGGCGGGTCAATTTTCATTTCATCGAAGTAGGTGGTACGGCTCTGCAGCTAGCAAAAGGTCGTCTGGCACTTTCCGACGAACCTCTGTTGTGTCGACCTTTTCCAACGTAGGTCGCTTTGACGTGCGGTGTTAGTGTTCATTTGCCATTGGAAGATATCGTTTTCGCAGGACGATCTCTCAGATCTACAAGTATCTGCAAGGTCAGCGGATGGTTTTATGCATTTAAAGCTCGTGATCCGGGATCAGAAGTAATCTTTTGGCATGCGTCATGGCTTGGGCGACGTGCCTGGTGCGCATTGGGGGGCACTGTTTTCATTTCAGGAGGCCATGTGGTAGCGGGCTTAGCGTTTTAAGTCTCGGGGCTTTCTGGTAACTGTTCCCGGCTCGTCTCCGCCTATAAAAGAGGAGAAGGAGGGCCGTGTTGGGCCATCCCGAAATTTTCTTTTCCGTGACTCATCAAGATACTCATGATGCATGTCTCTCCGAGGTTTAGAGCGGGAGGACCGAGCTTTCCTCCTGCAAGTCGTCGCTGCCCTCCGGACAGTTGGGGTGATGAAGGAGCCGCTAGGGGGTGGCTTGCCTTCAAAATAAGGAGCTCCGGAGATCGTATGGAGAGCGCACAGGAGGTCGCAGAGATCGCAAGGAGAGCGCACATATACGCTTCTTGTGTGACCTTTGCAGTTCACCCTTCAGGACGTAGGGTAGGAAGTCCATGCGTGCTCCCCATGACTTGCATGAATTTCTCCTCCTCCCCTGGCGCGGATCCCTGGGCTCGCCCGCCCGGGGAATCTTTTGCCATGCGAGGAGGGGGTGATGGTGTGTCATCCGCTAGTACATTGCCCTTCGACTTGGGCAATGGCTAGCTGTACACACTAGGTTTGGGGGAGTGCCCCGGTATTAGGGCCTGCGATCTTCCCTCCTACCTCATCGGGGGGCCCTTCGGTTGGGCAGTTTGGGACAAAAGTCGTCCGCCCTTTTTGATTTCCCTGATATCTCGGTTGGGTCGCCGAAATATCATTATTAACCGAAGCTGGTCGCAACGATTGGGCCATGTCATCCACTCATTATCGGCTCGAGCTGACTGGCCCGTGGCTTGCCTGATTTGCTGGATCGGATGCCGAAGCATCATAGTCACCCGAAGCTTCTTTGGAGCAGTTTGCCTGAGTTATGTACCTATTTTTATTTCATGTGTTTCAATGCACTTGTAATGCCTCTTAGGCGGTTGTAATTTGATTCGATGTTTATGAAATAAAGGAAGTTTTGTTCTTTCCCCTAGTTTCTGTTTCTTCTGTGCCGAGAGTTGTTGTTGGCGATGAAACGAGGCGCAGGGATATCACTCGTACTTGTCCGAGGATTCTACGCTATCCAACCTAGCTGAGGCTCTCAGGCTGCCCGAATTCGGTTGGAACCCTGGAGATTGTTTGATAGTTCCTTACATTGGCTGAAGCTCAGATATTTATTACTCGGCCTTGCCGAGGTTCAGAGACTCATGATTCAACGTAGCCGAGGTTCGAAGATTTATGGCTTGCCCCTCAAGAGGTTCGGAGATTTGTTGCTCGGCCCTGCCGAGGTTCGGAGAATAGTTGCTCGGCCCAGCCGAGGTTCAGAGATTTATGGCTCGGAGGGATGACTTGGTCACCACCGAGACTCATGATGTTTGGTTCCTATGAGATTCGGCGCGGAGCGCCAAGGCGGGACGGGCGGCGCATGGGTACGCCCGACATTTATGATTTGGCTACTTCCGAGGGAAGCGAGTCAGCGTCAGGTGCTGACGCTCTTTCTTCTTCGCATTTTCCAAGGGCGGCTGATTTAAGGCAATTAGGAGGAGTTTCGAGGTCATTTACTCCGCGAGGGCCCAGCAAATCGGAAGGAACCCAGTTTCTAGAGAAGGAGGGGGGTTCCCGAGTAATTCGTCGATGTTTACCGATATCCCTCGGGAGGGGGCACGGCCCTTCGGGTCCTATGGTCGCCAGCTAAAGTGGCGACACGTGGCGAATTCCCATGGGTCGGTATTTATGACCCGACTGATTGAGATACTCGCCTGAGGAGTATAAATACGGACGAGAGGGATGCCAGCGTTCACCATCCTTTCAGTTAGCCTCTCAACAGCTCTCGACATGGCTTCTCAGGGTGGAGAGCAATCATCCAATGGATCAGGCGTAGCAAACAACGGTCGTGGGGGCTCCGAGGGGGGCTGTCCCACCGTCATGGTTGACGGCCTGGCCTTGGCATCAACCTTCGCAAGCCACGAGCAGCTTGAGAAGGCAGTCGAGGAGTACCTCGCCATTTTCGCGAGGGAGACCGAGGCCCTTCACCGGGTCGTACGCCGGCAGGAGGAGGAGATTGCATCCCTCCGCCAGCAAGTTGCTGGGATGTCCCGCCGTGTGGAAGACCCGGCAGCTCCTGGGGGGAGACGTTAGGCCTCTGCGAAGGCCATTTTTCTTTCTTTTCTATAATTTTCTCTTTACAATAAATAAATAAATAAACGTCTTTTTTGGCAGTTTCTTGCTCTTCTGATGATATTGTCGTTCAGTTCATAAAAGAGAAAAAAAACGCCCATTTCTATTTGAACCGATAGGGGATCTGGGTGGTCCCGTGGGTTTATGCACTAAGTCATGGTCTCGTTTGAGACAGGCGTTTGGGTGGTAAGATACAGGGATATCGCCCGGGGATTTAGCAGTAGGGGGGATTCCCCGACTTTGCCTGGGGTTCGTGGGCGGCCGTGTAGGGCCTGCCGAGCCTTTTAGGGATTTGCTAAAGGCGCAGACTTTGTGTCTGTTAGCGGTTTTGCACAGTGTGCGTTTTTCAAACTGGCCGAAGTCCTGGGGACTGTTTGGAAGTCCTTCGGCTTTAATCGAGGTTTGCGTGCTTCGATTTTTTTCGGGGCTTTAGGATTCATCACTAGGCCCAACCGAGTTTCGGAGACTTATAGCTCGAACGAGCCGAGGTTCGGAGAATTATTGCTTAGCCCAGCCGAGGTTCGGAGAATTATTGCTCGGCCCAGCCGAGGTTCGGAGAATTGTTGCTCGGCCCAGCCGAGGTTTGGAGATTCCCTATTTAAACAGGTAACTCGGTCGTGCCAAGGATTGGTAAGCAGCATCTGTTTCTTTTCACAATTTTTGGTGATATAATTTGTGGTGATTCATGTCATAAATTATGAAACAAGTGCCGACAAAAATTTAAGAAGGCGAGCCTGTAGAGGGCATACCCTACTGATAATACTTACGGAGATTATCCAAATTCCATGTCTGAAGGATGGATCTTCCACCTAGATCTTGCAGCTTGTAGGTCCCAGGTCCGACGATCTCTGCTACTTGGTAAGGGTCTTCCCAGTTTGGGGCCAGCTTTCCTTGCTCCAGCGGTTTGGAGACAGATGCTTTTTGGAGAACAAGGTCGCCGGGCAAGAAAGCTTTCCCTTTGACTCTGGAGGCGTGGTAGTGGGCCACCCTTTGCTGGTAGGCAGCCATTCTGATCCGAGCCTTTTCTCTGATCTCCTTTACTAGGTCAAGGTTGGTACGGAGCTGCTCATCGCTGGCTTCCTCCGAGTAGCTTTTCACCCGCAGAGAAGGGAGCCCTATCTCCACGGGGATGATGGCCTCCGTACCGAAAGCCATTCGGAATGGGGTTTCGTCCGTGGGTACTCTCGGGGTGGTACGGTAGGCCCAGGACATGGTGCAATTCATCCGCCCACCTGCCTCGGGCTCTGGAAAGTCGAGCTTTGATCCATTGAAGCAGAGTTTGATTGGTTACTTCGGCTGCTCCGTTGGCCTGTGGGTGCCCGACCGAGGTGAGGCGGTGGTGGATCTCGTGCTCCTCGCAGAACTAGCGAAACTTCGGATTGTCGAATTGCCTACCGTTGTCGGTAATGATAGTGTGTGGGAGGCCGAAGCGGCAGATGATAGACTTCCACACGAAGTCCTTGGCACGAGCCTCGGTTATTTGTGCAACTGCCTCCGCCTCGACCCACTTAGTGAAGTAATCGATGGCGACGAATATAAATTTCCGCTGCCCCGTGACGAGCGGAAACGGGCCGAGGATGTCCATCCCCCACTTAGAAAAGGGCCAGGTGGAGGAAATGGGGACCAAGCTGGCGGAGGGAAGCCTCTGAATACTAGAATGTCTTTGGCAGGGGTCGCAAACTCGGACAAGGTCATCTGCATCCTTCTGCATGGTCGGCCAATAGTAACCTTGACGCAGCACCTTGTGGCACAGGGACCGGCTCCCCAGGTGGTTGCCGCAAATCCCCTCGTGCACCTCTCGAAGGGCATAATTAGCTTCAGATGGGCGGAGGCATCTGAGCAACGGCATGGAGAAAGACCGCTTGTAGAGCTGGTCATCAATTAGCACATAGTGGGTGGCCTGCAGTTTTAGCCTTCTAGCTTCCCTTCGATCGGCCGAGAGCGACCCTTTCTTGATGTACTTCAGGATGGGGTCGAACCATGATGGTTCGGCCTCAACTTGCATCACTCGGTCGGCTTCCGCGATACTTGGTCTCTCCAAGGTCTCCAGGTGGAATCTTTGTTCGACGTCCATTGACTCCGCGATCGCCAGCCGAGACAGCAGGTCGGCACATGCATTTTTAGATCTAGGAATCTGAGTGATCTCAAATTCGGAGAAATGGGAGAGTAGGCTCTGCATCTCTTGGATATATCGGATCATGTTCGGTTCCCGAGCCTCAAACTCCCCTCGCACGTGACCTGCCACTAGCTGGGAGTCGGTGAAGGCATTCAGTTTCTCCACCTTAAGGCTGCGGGCGATCCGGAGACCGGCCAACAAGGCTTTGTACTCAGCTTCGTTGTTGGAGGCCGCGAAGGAGAAGCGGACACCATACTCAAAAGTTGCCCCCTCCGGGCTAGTGAGGACCAAGCCCGCTCCGGAGCGATGAGCATTGGATGACCCGTCAACATGGAGGAGCCACCGGGCGCTAGGTTTTGGTTCCTCGGGGGAGTCAGGAGTGGAGCCGTCCTCGGAATGGTACATTCGAGGAGGAAGTCGGCTAGCACCTGAGCTTTGATGGCCGGGCGAGGCTGAAATCGGATGTCGTACTCGCTCAACTCGATAGCCCATTTAGTCATTCTCCCTGATGTCTCCGGGCGGTGGACCACCGCCTTGATAGGTTGGTCAGTCATGACCGTCACAGAATGCGCCTGAAAGTATGGTCGCAACTTCCGAACAGAGGTGATCAAGGCCTACACCATCTTCTCAATTTGGCTATACCTCGTCTCCGTCACGGAGCAGTTTGCTGACATAATAAATCGTCTTTTGGGCCCTGTTTTCTTCCCTGACCAGCACCGAACAAACGGCACCTTCTGAGATAGCCAGATATAGGAACATTGCCTCCCCGGGACTTGGACTGCTGAGGAGTGGGGGAGAGCCGAGGTACTTCTTGAGGTCTTCAAATGATTTTTGGCATTCAGAAGTCCATTGAAAATTTTTGGCCGATCGGAGAGTTTTGAAGAAGGGGAGGCATCTTTCGGCAGAGCGCGCCACAAAGCGGTTGAGGGCCGCTATCCTTCCGGTTAGGCGCTGGACTTCTTTAATTGATGCCGAGGGTGCCATCTGCTGGAGAGCTTGAATCTTTTGGGGGTTAGCTTTGATACCTCGCTGGGAGACCATGAAGCCGAGGAACTTTCCGGAGTTGACGCCGAAGGTGCACTTAGTTGGGTTGAGCTTCATCTGATATCTGCGGAGTGTCGCGAAGCTCTTCGAGAGATCCTTGACGTGCTGTGATGCCTCTTTGCTTTTAACCAGCATGTCATCAACGTATACCTCCATATTTCGGCCAATTTGTTCCTTGAATACTTTGTTGACCAGCCTTTGGTAGGTGGCTCCTGCATTTTTAAGACCGAAAGGCATAACACAGTAACAGAAAGTACCTCGGTCGGTTATGAAGGCGGTCTTTTCTCATCTTCAGGGGCCATCCGGATCTGGTTGTAGCCGGAGTAGGTGTCCATGAACATCAGCATTTGATGACCCGAGGTGGCATCCACAAGTTGATCAATCCGGGGGAGAGGGAAACTATCCTTCGGGCATGCTTTGTTGAGGTCAGTGAAGTCGATGCAGATC
Organism: Calamus simplicifolius; assembly: GCA_900491605.1. Lineage (NCBI taxonomy): Eukaryota > Viridiplantae > Streptophyta > Magnoliopsida > Arecales > Arecaceae > Calamus > Calamus simplicifolius. Next base: position 644,893 of record UESW01004642.1, on the reverse strand, counting down.
CGCCACTTGCCATTCGACTTCTTCACCATGACGACATTTGACAGCCAATTTGGGTAATTTACCTCCCAGACGAAGTTCGCCTTGATGAGTTTATCGACCTCCTCTTCAATAGCTTTCTGCCGTTCTGGAGCGGAGCTCCTCTTCTTTTGCTTGACGGGCCGGTACATCTCGTCCACGTTAAGGCGGTGGACGAGAACTTCGGGGCTGATTCCTGGCATGTCGGAGGCGGACCAGGCGAAGACATCGGCGTTGCTTCGGAGAAATTCGATCAGCTCCCACCAAGGTTCGCCTTTCAGCAGCGACCCAATCTTTATGGTTCGGTCGGGACGAGCCTCGTCCAGTGGTACTTCCTCCAGTTCTTGGCTGGTTCCCCCCGTTGCTCGGCGAAGTCCTCCCGAGCGTCCAGCCCATCAACTTCAGGCATTCTGGACTGAAGGCTGGTGACAAAACATTGCCGAGCCATAGTTTGGCTCCCTCGGACGACACCAATTCCTCGCCCGGTGGGGAATTTCATAGATAGGTGTGGGATGGAGACGACGGCTTTGAGAGACATCAGGCCGGGTCTTTCAAATATGGCATTGTAGGGCAACCTGAGCTTAGTTACTAGGAAGTCTGTGTGAATAGTGGCCACAAGGGGCCAGGTTCCTGTCTGAACCGTTAAGGTCACGACCCCTTTCGGGACGATGACATCGCCGGTGAACCCCATTAGGGTGGAGTCCATGGCTCGGAGGTTTTCCATGAGCAATCTCATCTTGGAAACACATCAAGGTACAAAATGTTCACGGAACTTCCACTATCAACAAGGATCCGGCTTACATCGTAGTTATTTAAATTGAGGGATACAACCAGTAAGTCGTCATGTGGAAACTGTATCCCTTGGAGATAATCATCGGAGAAGGAGAGCTCACCCGTTCGCGCTTTCTTTGGCGCCGAGCCTTCATCATCATTTCTAGAGCTCGAGCCACCGGCTTCCTCAATCATGTTGATGTGGCCGATTACGGGCGGATTGGGAGGAGGAGGAGGCTGCTGAGGTTCGGGCTGGCGGTCACCTCCTTGTCCTAGCTCAGGTGCCCTCCTGAACTGGTTCAGTCGGCCTCGCTGGATCAGCCTCTCAATTTCATTCTTCAGCTGCCAGCATTCCTTAGTGTTGTGGTCGTGCTCCCAGTGATAGCGGCAGTATTTGGTGGGGTCCCTCTGAGTTGGGTTCCCTCGGAGAGGGGCTGGCCGGGGGAGCTGGCGCTCTATCTCCATGAGGATTTGCGCCCTAGGTACAGTTAGTGGAGTGTACCAGTCAAATCGCTTGGGCGGGCTCCGGGAGCGATTTCTTAGCGGCGGCAGGGGAGCTCTTTGGTGGCGAGGCGGGCTCGGCTGACGGATCGGTCGGTGCCTGTCCGAACCTTTAGGCTCTCTCTTCTTTGCCAGCTCGGTGAGGGCAGCTCTCCATGACTCCTCGACCCTGGCGTATTTATCTGCCAAGGCCATCATATCAGAGAGGTTCGGGGGGTAGCTGACTTTCATCGCCAGGTAGAAGTCGCTCTCCTTCAAAACTCCCCCCGCTAGGGCGGACATAGCCACCTCATGATTAAGGTGGTCCACCTCCAGCATGGCCTTGTTGAAGCGGCCAAGGTAATTCCTCAAGGACTCCCCCTCTCTCTGCTTAACTTCAGAGAGGGAGTCGGACCTTCGCCGGTGACGGCGGCTACTGACGAATTGGCCAATAAAAAGATGGCTCAGCTCGTCGAATGAATCAATGGAACCTGGTTTCAAGGCGTTAAATCAAGTTCAGGCGGATCCTCTGAGGGTGGAAGGAAAGGCGCGACAGAGGATCGCATCTGATGCTCTGTGGAACATCATTATTGATCGGAAGCTGCTGAGATGATCATCCGGATCAGAAGAGCCATGGTAGGGCTCGATGGCGGGTAGCTTAACATGGGAGGGAATCACTTCCTCCATGATCCCTTTGGAGAAAGGGATGCCCTACTCCGCCTTGGGCTGAGGCGGATGGGCCTGCTTGGCGGCGTCCAGCTCCTGACGCATCTCCCAGATTTGTCGGCGGATCTCCTCTTCAGATGTAAGAGGAGGAGCTGGGCGAGGAGAGCGCGAGGACGGCGTCGAATCATGGCGGGAGGACACCGGGAAGAGGGACCGGGCCTGCCGAGATCTGGGAGGATTCCTGTTGTAGCCGCCTCGTGGGACTGGTTTGTCCCCCTTGGGTCGGTGCGGGGGGTCCGCGCTCCATGCAGATCAGAGGAGGAGGTGGCTGGAGAGAGAAGGGCAGCGGCCTCCTCAGGGAGGCATGGAGCAGGGGCGGTTGCGAGGTGCTCCTGAACCAGATGGGTCAGGACTTAGACCTGCTGGACCAGTGAGGCGAACTGGTCCTGGGTCACCTGAATGGCTGGTGGCTACGGGGTCTTGATGGGTGGCGGCTGCGGCACCACGCTGCTCATCGGATCAGGTCTCTGGGAGGCAACCTGGTCCTGGGCTTCAGAAGTTGCCCTTCTCCGATTAGCCATTGGAGGGGTTCTCTTTCGGATCGAGATCCTTGTCTCCTTTCTTCAAGTTTTAATGGGACTTGAGGCCCTTCCTCTAGCGCCAATCTGTTGCCGCCGGGATCTGTCCTCCGACTCGGGCGCGGTCAGTCTCCTAATCTGGGCTTCCTCCTGGGCGGACATGCACAGAAGTCCTTACGCGAGAGGCGTTGGGGGTGGCCCTCTGCGGAAGACCCTTCGACGCTCAAGTTAGTGGGGATCGACGATCAACAGAAATGAAGAGAAGGATCTCTCTGGGGAGTCCCTCCAGGGGTGGCCAATCGGGAGCTATGAGGGAGCGCCGACGAGTAGTGAAGGTGAAAGAGAGTGAGTGTGAGTGAGAGTAGGCCAGGAGCTGTGAGCGCATACCTGAGAGAGTCTGGGAATGTCATATTTATAGGCAATCACCTGGATCTTGAGCGCCTTCTGGGAGGTTCGAAGGTTGTTAGGATACGGAAATGATTCGAATCAAGCTGTTGTAAGGTCGGTGGGATTCGTATCTTGTTCGTTGAAGGATCGACGGCTGGGAGAGCTCTTTGATGGCCTGAGATTTGATAAATGCGTAGGTCCCAGGCAGTTATTCTAGATCCTAGACCACTCCTCAATATGATTCTTTATTCGGGATTCTGTTACGATAGGCCTAGGCTCTCCCGCGTCGGGTTCTATGGAGGTGTGTGTTGAGCCATGGATTGCTCGGGGAAGCCGAGCTATGGGTAGCTCGAGGAAATCGAGCTATGGGAGCTCGGGGAAGCTGAGCTATGGGTAGCTCGGGAAAATCGAGCTATGGAAGCTCGGGAAAGCCGAGGTATGGATAGCTCGAGGAAGCCGAGCTATGGAAGCTCGGGAAAGCCAAGCTATGGAAGCTCGAGGAGACCGAGCTATGGAAGCTCGGGAAGGTCGGGCTATGGAAGCTTGGGAAAATCGAGCTATGGGTCACTCGGAAAGACCCGAATTATGGGTTGCTCGACCTGCTGGACCACATTAGTCAGCTCGTTCTTCATGAGCGTAATGTAGCGGGCGAGGGGATGGGGCTGATGTTAGCTCCTTCGCATGGTTATCAACGCAATGATGATTTTACTCCTCAATAATATTTATATTTTATTATTTTATATTATTAAATTAAAATTTAATTATAATATTATTTGATTTAATCAAATCGATTTATTTAATCGAATCGATTAACCTGCTATCAAAATGTTAAGCCGGTTCATTCGATCATATTTTCGAAACATTGCTCATATATTAAAATATCCAAAAGCTTTATTGTGCGGGCCGTGTGGAAGATAAACAAACCGCCACCTTCCCACTTGTCAGCAACCAAACTAAGATACGATGCACTTCATAGCAGCAACTAACCCTACCACCTCCCAGAGTATTGCTCAGTATAGCGCACAAGTAAGTCGTGAAGTGGGCACGGCAGAAAGCCGGACCGCCCTCGGCGCGGTGAGCCCGAAGACATCCCCCATGTCGAGTTCGCTCGGCTTCATCCCGTCCGGCAGGGCCCAATTGAAGCAGTGCAGGAGCTGCGCCACCGCCAGCTCCAGTCCATACAGTCCCAGCTGCATCCCCGGGCACGACCGCCGTCCCGACCCGAACGGGATGAGCTCGAAGAAGTTTCCCTTGAAGTCGATGCCTGAGCCGTCGCCGCCCGGGCAAACCGCGATGGCTGGAACTTGTCGGCATCCCTCCACGCCACTTTGTCGCGGCCGATGGCCCAGGCGTTGATCATGACCCTTGATTTCTTAGGGATCAAGTAACCGGCGACCTTGCAGTCCTCGGCGGTCTCATGGAGGAGGAGCGGGATAGGGGGGTGGAGCCGGAGAGTCTCCTTGACGGCGCACTTGAGGATGGGGAGCTTGTCGAGGTCGCTCTCATGGACCTTGCGGTCGAACCCAACCACGTCGGCCAGCTCTTGCTGCACCCGCTTTAGGTCGTCGGGGCTCTTCATTAGCTCTGCCATGGCCCACTCTATCGCCGAGGCCACCGTCTCCGTGCCACCGAACATCACATCCTGCTCGATTAAATGAATTTGTTTAGTTGAATCCAGGAGATAAAGGACACTAGCTAGCTCTTGTTTGTTTGCTAAGGGAAAAGAAAAGATGGTGGTTTTGGTTTTGCCTGAATTAACGTATGAGAAAAATATCTTTCAAGGACAAGGATAACAAAACCGGTTTAAGATAGCAAGGAACGGGACAGATAAAATGGACAGGTAGCACTTGCATTTAAAATGACACTTCGGACTTTAAAATTATAAAGTGAGAAAAAAAAAAACAAAAAAGAAAAGGAAACCGGATTTATCTCGCAAGTGTGACGGCAACGGGTATTTCCTCTGGAAAAAAAAAAGATATTGGAACAGAGGGGGACATACGTTTTCCTCTGCTTAGAACACGACAGGATCCTAGCCGCAGGCCAACCCAGATGGTTCCTCTTAAAATAAGCACAAGTTACTCGATCCCAGATTACTTTACATCCGAACAAAATCGTACATGCTCGTTTTGTTGAAGAGCAAGAAATGCTAATTATAATGATATCATGAGCTTAATTAATCATGTTTGGAACAAGAAAAGGGGCGGGGGGAAACGTGAGCTTTATTGGCAACATACCATGATTATAGCCTTGATGTTATCCCTGGTGAGCTTGAGGCTCCCCTGGAGCTCATCCTTCTCATCACCTCGCTTGCTAACTCGAGAATCTTCGAGGAACACAAGCATGTCGTCGACCATGTCGGCGTCCTCTGCGTCGGTCTTCTTCGGGTTGGCCATGTGATCGTCGATGATCTTGTCGATGAAGCAGTCGAGGGCAGCCCGCGCAGCCTTGAGCCTCCTGTTGATTCCCGCAGGGTCCATCCAGCTGAGCCACGGGATGAAGTCTCCGATGATGAACGCACCGAAGAGCTTCGAGAACTCTTGTATTATTGAGATGAACTCATCCTGGTTCTCTTGGCTCTGGATTCCGAAAGCTGCCCGGAAGGTGATATTCTTGGTGAGGTTGAAGATGAGCTCGCCGAGGTTTACGGTGGTGCCTTCCCGGTCGGCGACGGCTTGGACCATGGCTTGGACCTCTTCGCGGACGGCGGCCCATGACTCGGCGCGCTTGCGGCTGAAGAGCTTCATGACGCAGAGCTTGCGCATCTGGCGCCAGAAGGGGCCGTAGTGGGAGAAGGCCATGTCCGCGCGGTCGTAGGTGAGGTAGGCGATGGCGATGGTGGCCGGCCGGTTGGAGAAGGCGTTGTCCTGCACCTGGAGGACTTCTCGGGCCATCTCCGGCGTCGACACGGCGAAGGCATGAAGGTAGCCCAGGCGGAGGTGGCAAAGGCCCCCGTACTTGTCTGCGAGCTTGGCGAGACCGCGGTGGGTCAGCTGGTCCATCATCAGCATGTTGCCGATGATGGGCAGTTGACGTGGCCCCGGCGGGAACGGGTGTTTCCGCCAGCGCCTCACGGAGAGAACAAACAAAAGGGCTAGAGGTATCAAGAAGAACGATATGAAGCTCATGGTGGGAGGCTCTCGCAGCCACCAATCCATAGCTTCTTCTACCGCTACTATGCAGCTACCACAGCAACACGCACAAACACCGAAAAAAAAGAGAGAGGGAGCACTCTTTCTCTCTTTTTCCCCTTCCTTTTGTTTATTTTTTTTTTGGGGATTTTTCTCCTCCCTCCTCCCTGAGAAGAAAGGGTGGGGGAGGCGGTATATATAGAGTTTAAAAATATTGCCAAGGTGGAACTGCAGTAGATACGCGAACGGCTGGGTGAACGAGAGGAAGAGATATGGAAGTGGTTAATTTAAAATATTTGTGGTCAACTTCCTTAATTTCTCGTGATGGTGCTTCTATGTGGATAATATTTACAAACCACGGTAACTTTTCATTCGCTATTAATATATAAATGTTGTTAATCGAGAACAAAAAATGCATTGCCGGTAACGATCGGCAATTGGTGGAACTGGGTAAGTGGGCGGCTGGCCTGTCTGAACGCTGATCCGACGACATTGGGGTCGATTGAAGAAGGTTTGAGGCCCGGGGCTAAGTCTCCCACCAAACTCGAGTTCTTTCCTACCAAAAATAATATGTTTGCCTATTTTCTTTCCCAGTTTCTTTATTGCTTTAGATCATTCAGAGCCAACAAGTCTTGTTGTGGTCAGTGCTGACAAACCAGAAACCACCAAATTACGCTGCCCTTTCGATTTATGGAACAACTGGTGCTCCGATTTGTGTGCTTCAAATTTTACTCAGCTCATTTGTTGCATCTGCACGCTTATCTGATACCAGTTCAGCACATGGTAGGACTGGCTAGGGGGAAAAAAAAAAAAAACCAAGGCCAAGGACAATTCTATGTCCTTATAAAATGTATTATCAATCTATCAACTAATACCGTGGAGAATCGTTTTAATATTTGGGGGAATTCCGCTGGCTGACATTGAAATAACAGTGAGATATATGGTCAACCATTTGATGATCCTGCACGTCCATGAGAGCTGAGATTGGATTCCCAACGCATGCATGGATGATCGACAAGTTCTGAAACTCAATCACATGGACTAGGCATATTGATTTATGAAATTATTTAAGATTTATTTAATTAGTGCATAGTAATCTTGATAAGTTTTCAAATTTTGTTAGCAAATCACTATTAAGAAGGTAGAGCATTCTTATTACGCATAAAATCACATATGATGTTGGTTTAAGATTTTAAATGCGCAATAGCTAGGTTTTAATATTCTTATATTCTTTACTTCTTAGAGCCAAAAGATTGCCAGTATCGGTGCCGCTGGCAACCCAGAAACCACAACGTTACGCTACCCTTTTGATTTATGGACCAGCTGGTGCCGTCCAAAGATGGTTTATTAAGGGAAAGTCTTTCTACATTATTTTTAGTGCAGCAATTTTTATATGGGCTGCATCGTCTTTTTGATTGATCCATATGATTTTACATGGCTATGTATCAGACGGTATGGCTCTGCTACGATGTTATGTTCTGATCCTGACGGCCATGAAAAGCGCTTCACCTTTTTTTTAAAATTAATATGCAGATAAAAATGCCTTTTCCCTCCAGCCTATTTCTACCGTCATTTTTTCTTGGATTTTATATGTGCGAGAAAAACTCTTTCTTCCCCCTCGCTCTGGCTTTCGGATGCTAAGGAATCAGTCAAAGGTTTGAGCACGATCCTACGCCCTCGCTCTGAAAGTCTGGTCGAAAGAAAATATTTCAGCTACTGGAGTCGTTGTACAAAAACCTCTAGAGAAAATGTCATCCACAAGAGGAAGTAAAAAGTCCTTGCTCCCACTTCTTTGTAAAGCTCCTTTATTACACCAACTATTTTTTATCGTTAGAGGAAGTTAATGTGTGACCAAACCATTTAATGCACGGGTAACTTTCTTAGAGTTTAGTGTTTTGTAGCATGAATGTCGTACTCTTTTAACTAGGATGTTATAACTTATGAACTGGGATGTCGTCAGAGCGTTTCAATCGCCATAAAAGCTACGACACCCCAGATTTACTGTTAAGACACCGTGGAGAAAAGCCTACGATACCCGTGCTTAAAACTGACCATGGAGAGAAGCCCCGTGACAACCCTGGAGGAATTCGGCCGAAAATACTTCGCGACACCCCAGTTGAAACCTTACGACACCCTAGCACCAATGCTACGACACCCGTGCTTATAACTGACCATGGAGAGAATCCCCGCGACACCCTAGGAGGAATTCGGCCGAAAATCCTTCGCGACACCCCAATTGAAACCTCACGACACCCTAGCACCAATGCTACGACACCTGTGCTTAAAACTGATCATGGAGAGAAGCCCCGTGACACCGCAGGAGAAATTCTGCCGAATATCTTTCGCAACACCCCAGTTTAACCCTTACGACACCCTAGCACCAATGCTACGACACCCGTGCTTATATCTGACCATGGAGAGAATCCCCTCAATTCAAACATCACGGCACCCCAGCGACAACACCTACGACACCAGTGCTTATAATCTTACGACACCCAAGGAGGAATTCGGCCAGAAATCATTCGTGACACCACAGTTGAAATGTTACGACACTCTAGCGGAAACGCTGTGATACCCATGCTTATAACCTTCGCGATCTTTGTTTGTTGCTTTCTGGGGTGTCATAGTTTGTTCTCTGGGGTGCCTTTAACTGCTAAATGGTGTGTCGCAAGGTTTTAACTAACCCTGGAGAGAAGGCCCGCGACCCCCAGAGGAATTCGCCCAAAAATCTTTGCAACACCCTAGTTGAAATGTGACGATACCCTAGCGACAATGCTACGACACCCATGATTATAACCTTCGCGGTCTTCGTTTGTTGCTTTTTGGGGTATCGTAGGTTGTTCTCTGGGGTGTCTTTAACTGCTAAGGGGGGTGTCATTATTTTTTATATGGGGTGTCGTAAGTTGTTTCATGGGGTGTCGTTAGTTCCTGCCTGAATATTTTCAGCTACGGTGTCGTAATATCTGAACCTTGGTGTCGTTAGGCCCTTCCTCAATGTGTTATGAATTGGTGTCGTAATTTTACAGCTTCGGTGTCATTTTTTGTAAACCGGGGTATCGTGACTTCTGAATTCAGATCATAGATGGCATGTATTCCTGGTATATGAGGTTTAATCATAATTATATTTCTTTAAGTGAGGTGTTGTATTGTTTTAACCTTCGTGTCCTAATCCTTTGTCAGGATATATTGACAACTAAATCTATGAATATCATTGTTCATGACTGTGTGCCTATATTTCCACAGACGATGCTGAAATTATAGATCGGAAAGAAATCGATAACACTCCCGGCCGTGCACCTTCACCCATCGCTCCAAATGTAGGGGATGATACTGTAGTTCCTCAAAATGGAATGGAATTCAATTTAGCAAATGATGTATATACTTTCTACAATGGATAAGCGAAAAGAGTTGGTTTTGGAATCACAACAGTGTGTAGCAGGGCCAACAACAAAAAACAACTTTGCTTCAAGCACCGGCGTGTTGGAGGCAAGGAAAATCTAGAAAAACATAGAAGAGTATGAATCATAGGGATACTGAAAAAGTTGATTGTATGGCATTCATAAAAGCAAGACTGAATGCTACAAGTGGTAAGTGGATATTGGTTGAGGTTTCTCTAGAACATAACCATGGGATATCCATAACATCAACTGGTTATCAACGGTCGCATAGGAGGATCAGCACACCAGAGAAGGCAGAGATCAGCAATTTACATGCCGTGAATGTTCCAACAACTCAGATATACTCTGCCATAGCAAGGAGAAAAGGGGGCAGAAGACAATTGGATTTCACCGAGAAGGATGCTCGTAATTTCATTTGTCGCGAACGTCAGTCTAAGCTATCTGTTGGTTGAGGGGATGCTACTGTCTGCTGAGTGAGAAGCCAGCGCTCTTCTGACAGTGGTACAGTAGCTCCCTCCATCTGCAAAGCAAGATGATAACAAATTAATATTAAGTGAAAATATTGACACATTAAGTTGAAAAATATGGTCAGAGCAATGGAGCAATGTACTAGCTTACCAAGTCGTAAGGCTGCAAGTTGGCAACCCGAACCGACTGGATCTTCATTTGGTGGTCATATCACTTCAACAGCCGGGGCAGTTTATCGGGATATGTTGGTACTCGCATTGATGTATGCTCGAGGAACCACGTCTGAACATGATATTTTTTGGATATTAAATAATATAATATTAACAAATAAATTATACTAAGAACACTATTTATGCATCTCAATAATCCTTACCACCAGTGCTGCCGAGCATCTGAATAGGGTAGGCTGCCTCCTAACTTTTTTGCATTCTTTGAGTGGACCGGCTCCTCAGAACGCAAACAAGCAGCTATTTTTGGGAGAGACAGAACAATCAACTCCTTCAATGCCGAAGCCCAGTCGATGCTATCCAGTTGACTTAAGTCATCAAGTGTTGGATGAGATATCGTGGACATCTCTGATTAGACTTTGGAGCCAAAAGCATGGCCAACATGTAGGCGATCCAAAGTCGGACGGTGTCCTCGACATCCTCCTGTGCCTTAGATGATCGAAGTTGAAATATTAACTTCTCCAAACCTTCTTGACGAAGATCTAAACCCTGGCCAAAACGTCTGAACAACCTTCCGTTGAACAAGTGGCTGGACGTGTCGATCTTCTTCCTATGAGCTGGAAGACCCAGAATGAGTGCGACTTTGTCGGCACTGAATAAAACTGGCTTTCCGCAGAAAATGAACTCGTTGCCTCCATTGTGACATCTTATGATTCTGCTAGCAGTCGCCCATCGACTGTGAACGTCTGCATGTCGACGAAGGCACCAAATGGGATCCTTCGAATAAGTTTTGTATGCCGTCTAGTGAACCCCATCTTCCAAACCTTCTGAACATATACGGCCGGCCTGCAACTATTCTTAAACAACTGGAAAGTCTTCACTGGGGGGACTGGAACAATTTTCATGTCAACTAAAATAGGGGGTAAGACATAAGACATACTTGTCAGCTGGGTGCCATTATGTATGTAATTAGGGTGTCATGAAATTTTAAGAGAGGATGTCATAATATTTTAACATAGGGATAAACATACCTGAAGGAGCCGCATCCTCATTCGAATGAAGAACGATGTCCTTGCTTTGTTCCACCATTTTCTCCTTCTGGTTCTTCCTTGTTCGCGGTCTTCGTCCACAAACGAAATCACTCATCTCCATGAATGAAGTAGATGGAAGAAAGAACTATGGAAGAAATTTAGGACACTAGTGGCTTCTCGAGCAACAAACGAAGGACCTCTAGGGTTTAAAAATTTTTTTATGCCGACCTCAGAGAAATACGAAAGGACACCAGGATCACCACGATCACATCACACTGATACGCAAACCCGTAGGAACATGCCACGTTTTGCAACTTTTATTAAAAAGATAGCATAGCTGAGTTACTAGGGTGTTGTCAAATTACAACTAGGGTGACGTCAAAATTCCCGCCTTGTTCAAATATATCGTAGTGGTGTCATAAGTTTATAACAAGGGTGTCATAAAGTTTTAACTGGGGTGTCGAGAACGGGTGTTGCAGGGATTCTCTCCATGGTCAGTTATAAGCACGGGTGTCGTAAGCACGGGTGTCGTAGCATTGGTGCTAGGGTGTCATGAGGTTTCAACTGGGGTGTCGCGAAGGATTTTCGGCCGAATCCCTCCTGGGGTGTCGCGGGGATTCTCTCCGTGGTCAATTATAAGCACGAGTGTCGTAGCATTGGTGCTAGGGTGTCGTGAGGTTTCAACTGAAGTATCGCGAAGGATTTTTGATCGAATTCCTCCTGGGGTGTCATGGGGATTCTCTCTGGGGTCAGTTATAAGCACAAGTATCGTAGCATTGGTGCTAGGGTGTCGTGAGGTTTCAACTGGGGGGTCGCAGGGATTCTCTCCGTGGTCAGTTATAAGCACGGGTGTCGTAGCATTGGTGCTAGGGTGTCGTGAGGTTTCAACTGAGGTGTCGCGAAGGATTTTCGGCCGAAATCCTCCTGGGGTGTCGCGGGGATTCTCTCCGTGGTCAGTTATAAGCATGGGTGTCGTAGCATTGGTGCTAGGGTGTCGTGAGGTTTCAACTGGGGTGTCGCGAAGGATTTTGGGCCGAAATCCTCCTCGGGTGTCGCGGGAATTCTCTTCGTAGTCAGTTATAAGCACGGGTGTCGTAGCATTGGTGCTAGGGTGTCGTGAGGTTTCAATTGGGGTGTCGTGAAGGATTTTCGGCCGAAATCCTCCTGGGGTGTCGCGGGGATTCTCTCCATGGTCAGTTATAAGCAAATCCTCCTGGGGTGTTGCGGGGATTCTCTCTGTGGTCAGTTATAAGCACGGGTGTCGTAGCATTGGTGCTAGGGTGTTGTGAGGTTTCAAATGGGGTGTCGCGAAGGATTTTCGGCCAAAATCCTCCTGAGGTATCGCGAGGATTCTCTCTGTGGTCAGTTATAAGCACGGGTGTCCTAGCATTGGTGCTAGGGTGTCGTAAGGTTTCAACTGGGGTGTCGCGAAGGATTTTTGGCCGAAATCCTCCTGGGATGTCGCGGGGATTCTCTCTGTGGTAAGTTATAAGCACCGGTATCGTAGCATTGGTGCTAGGGTGTCGTGAGGTTTCAACTGGGTATCGCGAAGGATTTTTGGCCAAAATCCTCCTGGGGTGTTGCAGGGATTCTCTTCGTGGTCAGTTATAAGCACGGGTGTCATAGCATTGATGCTTGGGTGTTGTGAGGTTTCAATTGGGGTGTCGCGAAAGATTTTCGGCCGAAATCCTCCTAGGGTGTCGGGGGGATTCTCTTCGTGGTCAGTTATAAGCATGGGTGTCGTAGCATTGGTGCTAGGGTGTCGTGAGGTTTCAACTGGGGTGTCGCGAAGGATTTTCAACCGAAATCCTCCTGGGGTGTCGCGGGGATTCTCTCCGTGGTCAGTTATAAGCACGGGTGCCGTAGCATTGGTGCTAAGGTGTCGTGAGGTTTCAACTGAAGTGTCGCAAAGGATTTTCGATCGAATTCCTCCTGGGGTGTCGTGGGGATTCTCTCTATGGTCAGTTATAAGCACAAGTGTCGTAGCATTGGTGCTAGGGTATCGTGAGGTTTCAACTGGGGTGTCGCGAAGGATTTTCGGCCGAAATCCTCCTAGGGTGTCGCAGGGATTCTCTCCGTGGTCAGTTATAAGCACGGGTGTCGTAGCATTGGTGCTAGGGTGTCGTGAGGTTTCAACTGAGGTGTCGTGAAGGATTTTTGGCCGAAATCCTCTTGGGTGTCATGGGGATTCTCTCCATGGTCAGTTATAAGCATGGGTGTCGTAGCATTTGTGATAGGGTGTCGTGAGATTTCAACTGAGGTGTTGCGAAGGATTTTTGGCCGAAATCCTCATGGGGTGTCGCAGGGATTCTCTCCGTGGTCAGTTATAAGCACAGGTGTCGTAGCATTGGTGCTAGGATATCGTGAGGTTTCAATTGGGTGTCACGAAGGATTTTCGGCCGAAATCCTCTTAAGGTGTCGCGGGGATTCTCTCCGTGGTCAGTTATAAGCACGGGCGTCATAGCATTGGTGTTAGGGTGTCGTGAGGTTTCAACTGGGATGCCGCGAAGGATTTTGGTCGAAATCCTCCTGGGGTGTCGCGGGGATTCTCTCCGTAGTCCGTTATAAGCACGGGTGTTGTAGCATTGGTGCTAGGGTATCGTGAGGTTTCAACTAGGGTGTCACAAAGGATTTTCGGCCGAAATCCTCCGGGTGTCGCGGGGATTCTCTCCATGGTCAGTTATAAGCACGGGTGTCATAGCATTGGTGCTAGAGTGTCGTGAGGTTTCAACTTGGGTGTCGCGAAGGATTTTCGGCTGAATTTCTCCTTGGGGTGTCGCGGGGATTCTCTCCGTGGTCAATTATAAGCACGGGTGTCGTAGCATTGGTGCTAGGGTGTCGTGAGGTTTCAACTGGGGTGTTGCGAAGGATTTTCGGTCAAATTCCTCCTGGGGTGTCGTGAGGTTTTCTCTTGGGACGTCGTAAATCTTACTACGATAACCGGGTATTTAGCTTCATGACACTCTCTTTAGTAATGGTTTCTTCTGTTCCCCATCCCCCGAAACTCAACGAGGGGGGCGCAAACCTTCATTTCCTGTGAGCGCCCACTAAGATGGTGGCACGTGGCGAGTTTCCATAATAGGGGCGCCGGAGCTGAAGGCTCGGGCAATCGAAACACCCGCTAGGAGTAGCTTAAATATGGATGGGGGAATGCCATCGTTAATCACCTTTTCAGCTGATCTTCCAAAATTTTTGGATACTGAGATGGCTTCTGGAGGCAAGGGCGATCGACTGGCCCCCATGGGAGCCACCGCAAAATAGTAACCGTCGATGCGGAGGTCTTGGCGTCGTCGCTCACAAACCGCGAGCAACTCCAAAAGGCGGCCGAGCAATACCTGGCCATTTCAACGAGAGAGATCGAGCTCCTGCGTCAGGCCAACAGCCAGCTGGAGGGGCAAGTAGCATCCCTCCAGTGGAAAATTGCCGAGTTAGCCCCGCAGCGTGGGGGAAGCTCGGCAGCGCCCAGAGAAGATGACAAGCCCGAGTGATGGCTCCTGTACTTTTTTCTTTTTTTTCTTCTTGTCTTTTCTTTGTGTGATGAATAAAAATAAATTTTAGTAACTTTTGTGTTTGCTGCCATTCGCTCTTATCATGTGAGCCTTACCAAACAGACCATCCTCCTAGGGGTCTTTGGTGATCTTTCGAAACTCATGACACCCTAGTTGAAAACCCACAGCACCCTAGTTCAAAACGCACAACACCCTAGTTGAAAACCCACGACACCCTAGTTTAAAACCTACGACACCCATTCAAAAAATGTTAAGACAAAGCATTAGTTCAAAACCCACGATACCCTAGTTGAAAACCCACAACACCCTAGTTCAAAACCTACGACACCCATTCAGAAAACGTTAAGACAAAGCATTAGTTCAAAACCCACGACACCCTAGTTCAAAACCTAGGACACCCTAGTTCAAAACCTATGACACCCATTCAGAAAACGTTAAGACAAAGCATTAGCTCAAAACCAACGACACTCTAGTTGAAAACCCACTACACCCTAGTTGAAAACCCACGACACCCTAGTTCAAAAGCCACGACACCCTAGTTCAAAACCTACGACACCCATTCAGAAAACGTTAAGACAAAGCATTAGTTCAAAACCCACGACACCCTAGTTGAAAACCCACGACACCCTAGTTCAAAACCTACGATACCCATTTAGAAAATGTTATGACAAAGCATTAATTCAAAACCCATGACACCCTAGTTCAAAACCGATGACACCCTAGTTCAAAACCTACGACACCCATTCAGAAAATGTTAAGACAAAGCATTAGTTCAAAACCTACGACACCCTAGTTGAAAACCCACGACGTCCTAGTTGAAAACCCATGACACCCTAGTTTAAAACCTACGACACCCATTCAGAAAACGTTAAGACAAAGCATTAGTTCAAAACCTACGACACCCTAGTTGAAAACCCACGACACCCTAGTTCAAAACCTACGATACCCATTTAGAAAATGTTATGACAAAGCATTAGTTCAAAACCCATGACACCCTAGTTCAAAACCGATGACACCCTAGTTCAAAACCTACGACACCCATTCAGAAAATGTTAAGACAAAGCATTAGTTCAAAACCTACGACACCCTAGTTGAAAACCCACGACGTCCTAGTTGAAAACCCATGACACCCTAGTTTAAAACCTACGATACCCATTCAGAAAACGTTAAGACAAAGCATTAGTTCAAAACCCACGACACCCTAGTTCAAAACCAACGATACCCTAGTTCAAAACCTACGACACCCATTTAGAAAATGTTAAGACAAAGCATTAGTTCAAAACCCATGACACCCTAGTTGAAAACCTACGACTCCCTAGTTCAAAACCCACGACACCTTAGTTCAAAACCTACGACACCCATTCAGAAAATGTTAAGACAAAGCATTAGTTCAAAACCCATGACACCCTAGTTGAAAACCCACAACACCCTAGTTCAATACCTATGACACCCATTCAGAAAATGTTAAGACAAAGCATTAGTTGAAAACCCACGATACCCTAGTTGAAAACCCACGACACCCTAGTTCAAAACCCACGACACCCTAGTTCAAAACCCACGACACCATAGTTTGACACCCTACTTCTACCCGCCATCTTATCTGGTAGGAGATCCTGAAAGCCATCGTCAAGCTCATAAACCACAACCTCAACCCCAGACTCCCACTCCGCGGCACCATCATCCACAGAAAGAATGTTTTACAATCAAAAAGAGTTTTTTATCGTCAAGCTCATAAACCACAACAACCTCATAACGAAAGAATGTTTCGTGCTGTGGATGAAATTTCCTCCAGAAGTTTTTGTACAATGACTTCAGTAGCCAGGTATTCCAGCCTCGAAGCTGAAATATTTTCTTTTGACCGGACTCTCAGAGCGAGGGCGTAGGATCATGCTCAAACCTTTGACTGAATCCTTAGCATCTGTAAGCCAGAGCGAGGGGAAAGAAAGAGTTTTTCTTGCACAGATGAAATCCAAGAAAAAATAGCGGTAGAAGTAGGCTGGAGGGAAACGGCATTTTCGTCTGCATGCTAATTTTAAAAAAAAGACGAAGTGCTTTTCATGGCCATCACGATCAGAACGTAATATCGTAGCAGAACCATACCATCTGGCACATCAGCCACGTAGGATTCATGTGGACCAATCAGGAGAGGCGATACAATTCATGTAGGACTTGCTACACTGGGAGCGATGTACAAAGACTTTTCCGTTTATTAATTTTCTACCTTTAATTTGTGGGCTTTAAATTTTATGGGCAAAATTACGTTACCAAGTACCGCATTTAAGCTCTATTCTATTCACAAAAGCAAAGCTCGGAAGTTCATCAGCTGACGTTGAAAACAAGGCAAATAACATGCCTGCACCTGCGTGTTAGCTCAGGATTTCCACTAGGGAGCTATTAAACTATTATCTATTAATTTAATGATAAAATTCTAAGCTTTCAACTTTCTTTTAACTTGTTATGGTCTACAAAAAAGGCACATGAATGCTAGGTAAGTCTTAAAATAAGTTAAATTTTATGATACTTTTGTTGATTTAAAGATGGTGTTACGATTCAAAGAGAGAGAAGCTTGGAGGAGTCAGTGTTGTTTTTTAGTGCTTTAGAATTCGTGCTTCAAGCGACTCTGTGTTCTGTTCTGGGTGTGCATCAAGATTAGTGCTTCCGGTCCCTCTTATTGCTGATCTCCGGCGATCATCGATGCCTGTCTGAACGCTTCCTGGCGACGATGGCTCCCACCCCGATCGTCAATCCAATCGCTTCGGATGGAGGCAGGAGGGAGGCTAGGGAATGGAATCGGGGAACTGACAGCCGGATTCAGTGGGTGGCTTCTTCACCCTCTCCGGCAGAGATTGAGGCCTTGGAACGGCGATTCCCGGAGGTGATCCAGGTTCCAGCCCGGACTTTGGAGGAGGCAACTTCGGACTGGAGTCAGAGAGCGGTGATTGCTTGGACTCTCTCCCGCTGGGTCCCGACTGATGCAATCATGCGGGAGTTCCACCGTGAAGGGATTGCCAGTGATGTGGAGTCCGTCAGCTTGGCCCACCGCCACTACTTCTTTCGGTTCTCGGACCTGTCAACAAAAGAGATTGCTCTTGGCAGGCCATGGATGGCCAATGGTCAGATGATCGCTGTGGAGGACTGGCGTCCTCAGTTCGTGCCGTCGGAGGTTTCCCTGGCCACTGCTCTGCTTTGGATCAGATTGCCATCTCTTCCAATAGAATTATGGTCTAAGGAGATCATCGGATCAATCCTTTCCGCTGCTGGAACCTTCCAGTTCATCAACGCTGCGACAAGGGATGGGAGGAGGGGGGGGGGGGTTTGCCCGCGCCTGCATCCGGGTGGACATGACCAAACCTCTATGGCTGGGAGCGAGGGTGTGCGGCTCTGTGCTGCCATTCTGGCAGCAGTTCATCTATGAACACTTGGAGGGGATTTGTGTACACTGCGGTTCGGTGCATCCGGCGGGCAACTGCCTCTCTTCTCTGACTGATGCGTCTTCATCAGACAGCCTGGTTTTTGGGCCTTAGATGGCTGCACTCCGACGGCGGCGACCCCCTCTGTCTTCGGCTGCTCCTCCTGCTTCGTCTACCCAGCGAGCGGCGACTGCTCCTCCTGAGGGCTGGCAAGCTCCGAAGAAGGTTGCTCTAAGATTCTGGAGACCTGCGGCGGCTGGGTCTGTTGGACTTGGCTCAGTTGTGAACCTTGGTGAAGGTAGTAGGGAGGTGACGATGGGGGAGATCCAGGGATCAACAATTGCTGGGCACTGTGCTTCAGGGGTTGGGTCTGACGCTGTGCCTTCGACCCAGTTGGCTGAATTGGCTGAGATGGAGGGTGCCATGCCGGTTTGCTCTAAACTTTCTCCTGAGGCTGAATGTTCTCTACAGCATGCCCCTGTGAATCCAATCAACCCCTTTTCCCAATTAGGAAATGACAATTCTGCTGGTAGGTCAAGGGCCCGCAAAGAAGCTAACCCGGGCCCACTGAAGCGGGCCTGTCCTATTGAAACTCTGGCCCCAAGGGTTGTTTCAAAAACTGTGAAAGGGAAAGGGAAACTCCCTAGTAAAAGTGTGGTGCACTCCTCATTGACTCTCTGAGTGCCTTGGGTGATGAATGGGCCTGTGACTTTCCAGGGTGGTGTGCCTAAGGTTAGTCGGACCGCGGAGGTTCAGGGTTCAGCGGTTCCCACTAAGGCCCCCCAGATGATGCAGGCGGAAGATCGGTCCCATGACTATGTAGTTGCTCTACTCAGAAAGGCCATCTAGCCGAAGGCCATTGTAGAGGCTATGGATAGTCTGGATCAGTGTCCCTTGGAGGGAGTGATCCCTGCAAGCTGTTCGCCTGATGCGGAGATGTCAGGGGTTTTGGTTGCCCCCACCCCCCCTTTCTGAATGAAGATCCTTATATGAAATGTTAGATGAGCCTTGAAACCTTCGTTTCACTCCTCTTTTGGGTGGCTGATGCAGCTTCATAATTGTGATATTTGTATCTTGCTGGAGACTCGCTTGTCTGGCGATAGTCTGAACTATGTTAGAAGACAGATATCTAGATCTTGGTCATCTTATGCTATAGAGTCTGAGGGTCTATCTGGTGGCATTATGGTGTTGTGGAGGCCTATTGATATTAGAGTTGATGCTTTTCATCTATGTGGTCAGCAGGTTACCCTTGTTATATCAGAAGGCTCGTTGCCCCCATGGCTTTTGTCGGGTGTTTATGCTAGTACCGACTTCCGGATCCACCGTTCTCTTTGGGATGAGATCCTGTCTCTGCTTTCTCAGGGAATTCCTACCCTGTGTGCTGGTGATTTTAACTATATTTTGGAGGCTAATGAGAAGAGAGGGGGTAGGCAGTTTGTGGAGACTGCTGGTATTTCTAAGTTTCATACTTTCATAGCTTCTGCTAATCTGCTGGATTTGGGGTTCCAGGGAGCCCAATTCACCTGGTGCAATAACTGTCATGACTCTGCTAGAGTGTCGGAAAGGTTGGATAGGGTTCTCGCCACGGCATATTGGATTCGGTCCTTCCCTTCTAATACTGTTACACATCTTTCCAGGATTGCCTCCGATCATTGCCCTCTCCTAATCACCACTGATGCAGCTGCTCAGAGAAGGGGTCAGTTTAGATTTGAGAAATTTTAAACTTCTCATTTTGCTGCCCGCTCCTTAATCTCTCAGGTCTGGCGTATTCCAGTTAGAGGGGGTGCTACTTATAGATTATCTTGGCATCTTGGGCTGGCTAGGCACCGACTGTCCAGATGGAATAGAGAAGAGGTTGGTGATATTATTCAGCAGATTGAACATACTGAGCACACTATTGTTTCACTTCAGGACAAGGAAGATCGGTATGGCTATTTGCAGGATTCGGACCTTACTGCTCTTCGATCTAGCCTTGCTCTCCACCACTCCCTTCTCCGGCAGCAGGAGATGTATTGGAGGCAGAGATCACATATTCAGTGGATCAAGGAGGGGGATAAGAACACTAGATTTTTTCATCACGCTACCTTAAAGCATCGAGCGGCGAATCGGATTCGGCGGCTTGTTGATGAGGAGGGTAATGTCCAGGAAAACAGTGAGGCTATTGGGGACCAGCTTCTTCAGTTTTTTCGTTCTCGATGGACTGAGATCTTCGGGGTTGGGTTCCCTGTGTGCTCTGTTCCCACCCTCTCAAAGGTTACTGAGGCTGAGAATGACTGTCTTACTAGGCCAATTTCTTCTGAGGAGATTCGGGAGGCTTTATGGAATCTGGGTTCTGATATGGCCCCGGGACCTGATGATTTTCCCTCCTTCTTCTTTCGTCACTATTGGGCTATTATGAGACAGGATGTTTTTCAGGCCATCCAGCTTGTCTTTCAAGCCAACTCCATCCCCCCTGATTGGAATTGGACCCTTATAGCCCTGGTACCAAAACAACATGATGCTTCCAAGCCTCAGCATTTCCGCCCTATCAGTCTCTGCACCACTCTATATAAGATTTGTACTCACCTCCTGGCTTCTCGGCTGCGAGTGGTTATTCCCCGCATTATTTCTCCTGAGCAGGGAGCTTTTCTCAAAGGGCAGTGCATTTCTGATAATGTCCTTTTAGCTCAAGAAGTTATGCATGATCTCCATAGGGCTCCTATTCGTCACTGCTTAATAGCTATCAAGATGGATATGTAAAGAGCTTATGATAGAGTGAGTTGGGAGTTCCTATATAGAGCTCTTCAGGAGTTTGGGGTTGTTGAGCCTTTTATAGCCTGGATTAGGACCCGCATTCAGCGGCCATCTTTCTCTATCATTGTTAATGGTAGCCAGACGGACTAATTCCAGTATGCTGTTGGTCTCAGGCAGGGCTGTCCGCTCTCACCTTTCCTGTTCATCCTCATAGCTGATGCTCTTTTTAGGGCTCTACATCAAGCTCAACAGGCTTCTGCTATTGTTCCCTATAGTGCGGGTCCCCAAGGGCCATCGCTATCTCACCTGCTTTTTGCTGACGACTGTATCTTGGTGGGGAGGGCCGCTATCAGTAATGCTACCACTTTTGAGTCAGTGATTCAGTCTTACTGCAGGGCTTCTGGACATAAAGTTAACCTTGATAAATCCATGATTTGCTTCAGTCCGAAGACCAACCTTCATGTAAGGCAGACCATTAAGTCTATTTTGGGGATCTCTGCTCAGGCTTATCGGCTTTCCTATCTAGGCATTCTGATTACAGGGAGACGGCCACGGTGTTCTGATTTCCTTGATCTTGAGTGCCGAGTCAAGGCTCGTTTAGATGGATGGCAGGTCATTGAGTTATCTATGATGGGCAGGCTCACCCTTATTTGCTCTGTGCTTACTTCTCTTCCTCTCTACATTCTATCCAATGCAGCCATTACGGTGACTTGCTTGAGGTGGATGGAGAGATGGTTTCGAGATTTCCTTTGGGGTTCGATGCAGGATGGCCATGGGATCCACCTGGTGGCTTGGGATATTGTTTGTATGCTGATATCAGAGGGAGGGCTTGGGATTCAATCCCTCACTATGAGGAGGGAGGCGTTGACTGCTAGGCACGCGACAAGATTCTTGCTTGATCCTGACTGTTTATGGAGCTCGTTTATGCGTGCTAAGTATGGTGATTGGACCACTTACACACCTCCCCAGCCTACTCGTGCCTGCTCTTTCTTCTGAAAAAAGGTGTGTCATCATACTCCGGCTATGCTACCTCGTGTCTCATGGATGATTGGTGATGGTGCTTCTGTTGATGTGCTTAGGGATACATGGCTGGCTGATATTCCATTGTCCTGATGGCCTACCTTTATGAGCACTGACATTGCTTCTGGTACGAGAGTCATTGACTTAATTGCTCAGGATTGCACTGGCTGGCATACCTCCCGTGTTGCCACTCTTTTTGGGGCAGAGTTAGCCCGGCATATTTTGTCCATCCCTCTTATATCGGACAGAGTTTCGGACACCAGACTTTGGAGGAGATCCTATACGACTCGTGCTCCGACTAGGGATCTTATACAGGAGTATAGGCCACAGCCTAGGCAGTTACTGGATGTCTCTTGGATTTGGAAGCTTCCCATTCACCATAGAGTGCGGCTGTTCATTTGGAAGCTGGCTTGGGACTGCCTTCCAATCTGCTCTCTGCTCTCGAGTAGGGGTTTGACGATCCAGCCTATGTGCCCGTTATGCGGGGTGGAGGAGGAGACTGCTGACTATGCTATCTTCACTTGTGACGGTGTTAGATTAGTCTGGCAGATAGCAGGTTATCATTCCTGGCCTGATAGTAGTGGCTCTTGTCGTTCTTATTTTCTGAGGATGATTCGGTAGGGCGGGCAGAGGGGCACGCCTCGGTTGAGCTCTTCGGCTGCTTATATTGCTTATCAGGTATGGCTAGCTCGGAATAGAAAAATTTTTCTGATAAAAGTGACCCCCCCCCACAAGATCCTTAGGACAGCTCTGTCCCTCTCTGATGAATACATGATCCACCAGTCAGGACTTGATATTGACAGACCTAGCATCTGGGATTCCCCTGCTACCTCGGCAGCGCGCCGGCATACGGTCTTTGTTTCCTGGGAACCCCCTCCACTAGGATCTATCAAAATCAACTTTGATGGCAGTGTCCAAAGTTGGCTGGCTGGCTTAGGGTTTGTGATCCGAGATTCGGATGGGTTGATGATTGCGGCTGGTGGGTTTGGTTCTCTTGACCTATCAGTGTCGCTTGCTGAGTTGTATGTGACGTGAGCTAGCATATCTTATGCTATCGCAGTCTGGGCTTTTGCCATCTTATTATTGAGGGGGACTCTACTACAATGGTGCGTTGGCTCCGACAGGACTCCGACGACCCCTTGTCTTCTAACCCTTTGCTATGTGACATCAGGTCTCTGCTCCATCAGGCTTCCAGAGTTCAGGTTCGGCATATTTACCGGGAAGTTAACTCAGCGGCTAATTGGATAGCTGCCCGGGTGGCCCAGCATTCAGGTTTTTGGTCCTGGAGACCGAGTGATTTATGTCCTATAGTCTTATCTCAGATATTATACTCCGACATGTCAGGCTTGACTCACGTTAGACTGGTATGATCGCCCGTTTGTAACAAAAAAAAATATGGTGCTACAAAGAATAGCAACCCTAAAGATATTGTATGGCATTGAAGTGCCTTAATTTAATCTTTATTACTAAAAAAATAAAAAATATAGTAATTAAAATCCTAAAACAACCCTAGATTAGACACTAATAAATGAAATTATTTAAGATATATTTATTTATAGTAATCCCGTTAAATTTTTTAAGTTTTGCTAATAAGTTATCATACATTTAAACTTTAAAAAGATGTGGGACATGAGTTAACAGGATTGAAAGAAACTAAAGAAAGTTAGGGATAGGTATTCATATTTTAAAGGCATGATGGTCACCAAATCAGCATCTAATCGACTTGAGAAGCTCGGTCGATCCATTGGTACATAGATATCGTGGAGCATCCTTTAAGCAACCTTACCCTTTGAGATGAAAACTTGGATGCTCCTGCTGGGAATTGTATCCTAAAGCCAATCATTTGATGATTGTGCTGATGTAAATTGTATATAAATTAATTTATTAATAAAAATACTTAGCAGTTTCTTTATTACAAGAACATCTTCTTAAAACCCTTAATGGTAATGAAGCTCTTAGAATCTCTTTTATTTTTACGATAAAGAAGAATTTATCTTTGAAGGTCCTTAAAAGTATTCGTGACCAAATGATATACTATGACATGGCCATAGTACTATCAATTATAGGATATTGTATATCATATTTATTGGTTGTTCTCTTAATCAAGGTGTGTAGAGATACTGGTATGACATACGGATGATAGTGTAGGAGTACATTTCACCAAACGTGACTTATTTTTGGACACTCTGCTGTTAAGAGTTGATCCAAAAAGATATGGGTATAAGTATCCTTAAGATCTGAAGATCACAATCGGTGACTTGCAAGCAACTCATTGTACTTAGGTGTTGGACCATCTAAATTTTTAATCCAGCTAAGAAAGGTTAATGAGTGCAGTCAAGTACTTGTGATAGTCAGTTATGGATCAAGATGAAATTTGACCTATCCTGTTAAAAGAAGAAATGCTTATATTTTAAACTTAGCAAGACCTTGCCAAGGCATTTCATGTGAAGGTCACATGATCACTAAAGAAGAATTTGTTGTTTAGAGTTAATAGACTCTTAAGCCATCCTTAGTATTTATGGTCAAAAGGATGAATTATATGGCACTAATTTCTTAGGATTCTTGGAGTTTGCTTGGCAACTCTTTGACCTATCTGGATGTCGGGTTCCATTGCTATATGGGCACATCGATTAGTATAGAAAATTATTCATGTGCTACCAGCTTAGGTTCGAACTTAGAGAATCACACGCATTGAAGTTTTTCATGATAATCTATTTGCCAATCAACGATTGAGAATCATATCTAATTTAATTAATCAATTTGATTAATTGAATTATCTCAACTAGGTTAAGTACAAGTGAATAAGATTCAATTGGGTTGAAGCCTATTAGAAGGACTAATCAATTTTAAATATTGATTTGAAATTAGACTTGATTTGAATTTAAATAGATTCAAGACTAGCCAAATTTGATTTGGACTAGGACCATGATTTATGTGGGTTTAATCCAATAATTTTAAATCAGCTTAAATCTAAACCCAAACCCAAACTCCATGTATGAAAAAGGTTTTCTCGCATAAGGATTTTACATGATGAGATAACTAAAATCTCATCTCATGAGAAATTAAATTCTCATACAGAATTTATTGTATAACTTTTAATCTTCTCTAAATGGTTTCCAAGTTCAAGAAAGATAATAAATTTTGCTAAATCCTAATAGATTCTTCTTTGAAAGAGCAATCCACACAACTCTTCGTGCATTGACAAGTGTGTGAATTAATGTGCCTCTTTATTTTCACCAAATATCAAAATTCTAAGTGTTAGAATTCAATATGCTAAAGGCTGAATTTTGCATATAAATAAAGGACATTCTTCATCAGATAAAATATATCAAAATTCTAAAGAGTCAAAACCAAGTGTTATAGTTCTAAGAGTTAGAACAGAAAATTTTGGTATGATTCTGATGTTAGCAAAAGCTTAGTTGATCTTTGAGGAAGATTCAAATGAGAGAATTCAAAATCAGCAAAGTTATTTTTTTGCAAGTTAGCACTCCCAAAAATTCGATCATTTAGGGACTTCGCATGGACAATACTAGAGGTCGAACGTTGAACGACGACAGAGCACAACGAATTAACCTATTATTCTTAAGGTGAGTGATATGATTCCTATATCTTAAGATAGGATTCAAGACAAGCAATATGACTTCTTATCTTGAAGATCAAGATATGATCTTGATAATTTTATTTACATGCATGCATAATTTAGTTCAAATGATCCTATAATAAAAGGCAGAGATATGATCTTGATGCATGTTGAATAAATTAATATTTAATCTTTAAGCTTTCATCGTGTTAATTGTTACCAAAATTTTAAAATATGTATGCCTTGAGGTCATTCTTCCCTTCAAAATGGTATTAGAGCATGGTTTTGTCTTGATCTAATTTATTACATAAAAATTAGTGTTCTTATTAATTTTGTAATCAGAATTAAATTGGATCACCAGGCCATCCGATCATAGATGGATTGAAAATCCTTATTAGCCCATTCAACGAGGTATTCTATGATGTGTTGAGGTGCCACTGTAGTTCATTCATCTTTGGTGCTTAGTGAAAAGATAATTTAAATTGATCTTTGGCACCAAACATAGATTACATGTACTCTCAAGAGAAGTTTTACATTTGATACATATTGATATTATATATAAGATATATAAGCATGATAATTGCATGTTTAGAATAAAACATAGATTTAAAAGTTTGTTGTCTATGTTATGAAACATACAAATCTTATTTGAATGTCAAATATTTATTCATAATCATTTTAGATATGATCTTAATAAAGGAATTATGAATAGTTATATATTGCATGCAATTCTTGATTTGAAATGTATGAATTGGAAGTTATGGAAACATAAAATATATTTTCATAAGAAGTATATCATGTAAATAATCAACATAAATCATGACATATGCAATTTAGTCACAAAATAAAAAAAAAATATGTGATGCATTTGAATCAGGAATTCAAACAAATAAAGACATTTGCATAAGTCATAATAAGGGTCTTGGGTTAGCTAAATCAGATTCATAAAAGGGTTAGACCCTAAGGTTTAAATCAAATGGACTATAAGAGTATTTAATCAAATCTAAATTAATTAGATTAGGTTAAGGATGCTCTAAATCAAACAATAGTTGTAGCTGATCAAGTCCATGCATTTGATTGGAAGTTGATTAGGCTCCGTGGTTGAGCATGAACTCTTAGATGATCAAGTCAAAATTGGTTAATCATTAACCATATGATGTCAAGGTAAGTTGGCAAGTTACTCTAGAATCAATGACCAAATAATTTTTAATTGGAAGCTACTCGCATTGATGCATCTTTAGCAAGTTAATGGCATATCCCTTTTATCGGTCTCACTTACTTGGTCAACATGGTGAACCATTTATGATTGAGATCATTTATTTAATTCAAGTTGACCCATGCCTAGAAAAAAATCAGTCTGACTGATCTAGATGTCACTTAACCTAACTTAAGCTTGTTTCCTTCTACTGACTTCATAGATTCAGTGGAAGAACTTGATTAGTTAATTCATCTTCGGATTATTAAATCCTCTAAAATTATTAGGTTCTTAAAATGAAATAGTTATATGATACTAGGTCATAACCTCCCATTAAGATGTGTGATAATGAGTCTAATGTCTTAATAATCATTGGAGGCACTCTATGCATGGTGCTTATCAACCATCAAAATTATCATTCATTATATGATAAGTCAAGGCAACCATTCAATAGACTGTCAAGTGTGTTGAGCTTTACATAGGCTTGGTTGTCTATAGATAGGTTGCACTAATTATATTATTTAATGGTTGGATCTAACCAGAGCTTTCAGTGAAGGCACTCTATGGCTGCAGAAGAGGAACCTAGGGCAAAAATGAACACTAAGAATTATTTTAAAAAATTGGTTTTGAACCTACTCTTAGATGCATATGGATTGACTGAGTTCCACTTGGGCATGTATGTAGCCTATGTGGATCTTAGTGCACACTAAAGAATTAAGAATAATTCTTCGAATTAGGGTGTAGAGGCTGTCAATTTGAACAAAATAGTGAAAGAATCTTTAGACTAAAGTCCAAGTCTTTAGACTGAATCAATTTATATACTAATAAGGTTTAGCTTTTTCTTATGCAGAAAATGACCACTAATTTATCATTAAGGTTCTTATTGGATAGCGATAAGTTGAATGGTTAAAATTTCAATAGCTGGTTTAGAAAACTCAAGATCATCCTTGAGCATGAGAGGATACCGTATATTTTGAATAATCCTGCACCAGAGATACCTAATACAAACATCCATAGTTCTGAGAGAGATACTTATTAGAAGTGGCTTAGTGATAGAACTAGCATACGTTGCATCATGCTTGCAGCAATAAACGACAAATTCGATCACCGGTTCGAGAATGCTCAGCCGAAAGAAATCATTCAAGTGTTGAGTGAATCTTTCGGTATACCCAATGATGTTGAAAGGTACAAGACTAGTTGTGCTATTTTTAATGCTCGAATGAGGGATGGGTCTTTTGTCACTGATCATGTATTATACATGATCAAGTAGATAGAACTCCAAAACAAGCTAGGCTTTCCCCTACATGAGCAGTTAGAAAAAGATGCAATCCTAAATTCCTTGCCTCAATTCTTTCGACCTTTTCTTAATCATTATTGAATGACAAAGCCTGCAGTCAACTACCACGGTTTGTTGGGGTTGTTACAGAACTTTGAGAAGGATAACCAGCTTTTTAACGGTTTGATTAATATGGTTGAAGGATCTAAGGCAGGGCATCATCCCTTTGGAAAAGGAAAGAAAAAAAATAAGAAAAAGGTGCAACATGCTAGGACATCTATAAGGGGTCATATACAGAAGAAGAAAGTTGATAAAAGTTAGACTGAATACTTTCATTGCAAGAAGCAAGGGCACTGAAAGAGGAACTATCCTCTTTACGTTGCCACACTCAATCCAAACAGACCAAAGAAGAAAAAGGGGCAAGATGTTGCTCAACAAATATGATAATACCTTGTAATTTTTCTATACATGATAATCAGACCTGGGTATTGGATACTGAGAGTCCTTTTAACATTTGC
Organism: Calamus simplicifolius; assembly: GCA_900491605.1. NCBI lineage: Eukaryota > Viridiplantae > Streptophyta > Magnoliopsida > Arecales > Arecaceae > Calamus > Calamus simplicifolius. The sequence goes on along the minus strand of UESW01004642.1, from coordinate 616,563 downwards.
AATTTATTGCAAGGACTACAGGTCACTAGAAAATTTGAAGACAATAAAAGATTCCTCAATGTCGGGAATGGAAGATTAGTTTCAATTTTGGCATTAGGAGTTTTTAAAATAGTTTTCAATAGAAATATCATCGTACTAAATGATTATCATTTTTCCCAATGTTCTTATTAAACGTAATTTCTGTAGGCCTTTCGGCCAAAAGTAAGTATGAAATTTTAATAAAGAATATAACTATGAATATTATTATGAATAGAGTCACTGTAATGTCTGAGCATTTATCTAATAATATTTACATATTATCACAGCTTATGAATATAGTATACAAACCAAGTAAGCGTCCTAGAATAACTGATGTCACAGATGTTTATCTTTGGCACTATTGGTTGGGTCATATCAATAAGAACAACTTTTATAGACGATTTTTCTAGGTTTGGTTATGTCTATCTTATGAGATATAAATCTGAGTCATTTGAAATGTTCAAACTATATCATAATGAAAGTTTATTAAGATCCTTCGATCAGATCGAGAAGGAGAATACTTTTCAAATGAATTTGTGACACATCTAGGAAAGAATAAGATTCTCTCATAATGGACTCCTCCAGGAACATCGCAGCATAATGGTGTGTCGAAAAGAAGGAATCAAACCCTGTTAGACATGGTTCAGTCCATGATGGGTTTTGCAAGCTTGCCAATATCATTTTAAAGAAATGCATTAGAATCAGCTTGTCATATTCTCAATAAGGTTCCAAGTAAGTTTGTTCCTAAAACTCTACATGAGATGTGGTATAGACGTAAACTGGTTATCACCTATCTGAGAGTCTGGGGGTGTTCAGCTTATGTGAAATATGTAAAATCAAACAAACTTGAACTTAAATCTAACAAATATTTTTTTATCGGCTATCCAAAAAAAAATAAAGGATATTACTTTTACAATACTAAAAAATAAAAGTTGTTCGTCAGTAATAGAGCAATTTTTCTTGAGGAGGAGTTCCTTGGAATAGGAACAAATAGCTCTATTGTTGAACTTGAAGAAGTGCATCAAGTAGAAAAAACAACACAAACCGTTGAACCCTTAGAATTTGAGTTGATTAGAGCAAATTCAAAACCCATTTTAGATGCACCATTAAGGTGATCCGGTAGAATACCACATCAATCGAACATATACTTAGGTTTGGTCCAAAACAAGAATTCTGTTGAGCTCAATGAGAACAATAAGGATCCGATCATCTATATGGATGCTATGCAAAGGACGAACTCCGACAAATGGCTTGATGCCATGAAATTCGAACTTGATTCCATGAAGAACAATAATGTATGAACATTAGTTGACCCATCCGAAGAGATAAAACCCATAGGATGTAAGTGGGGTTTTAAGAAAAAAAGAGGCGAAGATGGAAAGATAGAGACATATAAAGCATGTCTGATTGCTAAAGGGTATCATCAATGTTATGGTATTAACTATGAAGAAATATTTTTTTCTATGGTAATGCTAAAATTTATTCAGATTATGTTGCCATAGCAGCACACTTAGATTATGAGATTTGACAAATAGATGTTAAAACTGCTTTTCTAAATGGTAATTTAGAAGAACAGCTATATATGATACAGTATGAAGGTTTTATATCTGAAGACGAGTTTAAAGTACGCAGGCTATAGAAGTCCATTTATGGACTTAAACAAACATTTAGGAGTTGAATCATATGATTTGATAATGTGATCAAATCTTATGGCTTTGTTAAGAATGAAGAAGAACCTTGCATCTATAAATAGGCTAACGGTTTAGTTATTATATTTTTTATATTATATAGAGATGATATTCTCTTAATCGGGAATGATATCCCTGCATTACAAGGAACAAAGACATGGTTATCATTATAATTCTTCATGAAAGATCTTGGAGAAGCATATAATCATATATAGAAATAAAGATCTATAAAGATAGATCTAAGAGGATGCTTAGTTTATCCCAATCTACTATTGGGGAACGCGGAATACCCCCAAGATCACGGCTATAGCGTATATGAGTAATACAAAAAACTTTTACCGTTCTAATCTATGAGTATAAGATCATACCTTCATATTTGAACTTTGGAACACTTTGATTCGATTGCTCGACCTCAATCTTTTAGCCTTCCGCCGTATTCTCAAAAATACCTTCCTTCTCTCACAAGATGGTGGGATCTCTCGGCCGACCTAGGGTTTCTTGTTTTTCTTTTTCCTCAAAAACGTTCTCAAAACCTTAACCCTAGCAATCAACTGAGAGGGTATTTATAGGGCTACAACATGGACCAATAGGCAAATATGAAAAGGACTTCCCACGTGATTAAATCTCCCAATCCTACCCCGGGTTAGGATTTAATTACATAAATTACAATTCATTCCACTAAAGAATTATAATTGTACTCCTAATCATATTCGAATTTATATTTTCGAGCCTTAATATTAAATACTTATTATCTCCCCACGTTAAGATTACAGATATCCACCAATTAAATTTAATTATTGATAATATAATTTAATTAGCTTTCATTATCCTTGAGACTTATCCACTCAACTTATTTGATGTATCGGATTCAAAATCCACTTGCAAGATTTGATACAATCAAAACTTATAAGCTTTCTCAAGGGGATATCATCAATCCAAATTAATAGGACGTGGATTCCTTCAACTATTAATATTCACCATATATATAATGTTATTGCCCAACCCACTGATTTTATTGACTCATATAGAATCTCACTCTATGTGTAATCAAAGCAATAATCACTACATACACGTGTCTAGAAATAGAATTCGGATTAAGAGCATAAGTAATCATAATATTCATGAGTTTTAAATTATTTTATAAAGTTAGTATAAAATAATTAACTCAACTGGGTCCTATTCAATACACATAAAGTGTACTAGCACAAATAGTTAGAATAAACCATTCCCCATAGTCAAGACAGACCTACTAAAAATTTGTGCTACAGTTCTACTGATGGTGTGTCCAATTCCATCTAAAACTGTGAACAATAAACTTGTATTCCAAAAGAACCGATGATCTAGTCTTCTGTGTGTAAGCCGTACTCTACACACTAGATCAAATACTCTTTGTAAATACTAGACGCATACACATATATAGTAAATGGCATACATTGCTCAAAATGAATTCTCATTAAAATATAAAGACATAACATAAAGCATATCTTTTAGTCTATATCTCTATCATCTACATACATTGATACCATGCTAAAGAGGTTTAACATTAAGAATTTCAAGAAAGACTATCTTCTAATAGGCCATAGAATTAATCTTTCCAAAAAGGATTGTCCTACAACTCCTGAGGAAAGAGAATGTATAAGTCAAATTCTGTATGCTTTGGTAGTGGGATCGATTATGTACGCCATGACATATACAAGACCAAATGTGGTATACTTACCAAGAGTAGTGAGTAGATACCAGTCTGATCCAGAAGAAAAATACTGACAAGTTGCTAAGATAATTCTTAAGTATTTGCAAAATACTAAGGACCAGTGGTTAATCTATGGAGAGTCTGATTTGAAACTTATAGGATATACTGATTTCAATTTCTAATCAAATCGTGATGACAATAAAAGTGTATCAGGTTTTGTATTTATCCTGAATGATGAAGCTATCTATTAAAAAAGTTTTAAGCAGCATACGGTGGTAGATTTAGTGTGTGAGATGGAGTACATCATCGCATCAGATGTTGCAAAAGAAGCTATGTGGCTACGAAAGTTCATCTTTGAGCTTGGAGTGGCACCTTCCATAGATGAATTAGTCCTATTGCATTATGACAGCACTAGTGTCATAGCTCAAGCAAAGGAACCACGAGCATATCAATGCACCAAGCACATCTTATGCCGGTTTCATCTTATTCGAAAGATTGTAGAACGATGTGACAAAAATATTTAAAAGATTGATGGAAAGGAAAACCTGAATGATCCATTTACTAAAGCACTCAACATCAAGGAGTTTGATGACTAGAAGTTGACGATGGGTATTAGATATTGTAATGAGTGGCTTTAGGCTAAGTGGGGGTTATTGGGAATTATATCTTAAAGCTAATCATTTGAAGATTATGCTGATATAAATTTTATATAAATTAATTTATTAATAAAAGTTATTTGGTAGTTTATTTATTATAAAAATATTTTCTTAAAACTCCTAATGGTAATGAAGCCCTTAAGATCTTTTTTTTACGATAAAGGAGGATTTATCTTTGAAGGTTCTTAAAAGTGTTCGCGACCAAATGATATACTATGATAGGGCCATAGTACTATCAATTATAGGATGTTATATGGCCATAGTACTATCAATTATAGGATGTTATATATCATATTTGTTGGATGTCCTCTTAACCAAGAAGTATAAAGACACTGGTATGATATATAAGTAAAAGTGTAGGAGTACATTTCACCGAATGTGACTCATTCTGAAAACTCTGCTGTCAAGAGTTGATCCAAGAATATATGGGTATAAGTATCCTTAAGATCTAAAGATCACAATCGGTGACTTGTAAACAACTCACTGTACTTAGGTGCCGAACCACTTGAATTTTTAATCTGGCTATGGTAGGTTACTGAGTGTAGTTAAGTACTTGTGATAGTCAGTTGCGGATCAACATGGAATTTAACCTATCCTGTTAAAGAAGAAATGCTTGTATTTCAACTTAGCAAGACCTTGACCAAAGCACTTCATGTGAAGGTCACATGATCACTAAAGTTGAAATCACTTTATGAATTTGATGTTTAAAGTTGATAAACTCTTATGCCATCCTTAGCATTTATGGTTAAAAGAAAGAATTATACGGTAACCATTTCTTAGAGTTCTTAGAGTTTGCTTGACAACTCTTCAACCTATCCGGATATTGGATTCCATTGCTAGATGGGCACATCGATTAGTATAGAAAATTGTTCCTATGCTACCGGCTTAGATTCGAACCTAGAAAGTCATAAGCATTGAAGTTTCTCAGAATGATGTATTTGCTGATCAATGATTGAAAATCGTATCTGATTATTAATTAATTTGATTGATTGAATTATCTCAATTGGGTTAAGTACAAGTGAATAATATTCAATTGGGTTTAAGTCTATTAGAAGGACTAATCAATTTCAAATATTGATTTAAAATTAGACTTGATTTGGATTTAAATAGATTCAAGACTAGCCAAATTTGATTTGGGCTAGGATCATGATCTTTGAGGGTTTAATCCAATAAATTCAAATAAGCTTAAACCAAAACCTAAACCCTATATGTGAAAAATGTTTTCTCGTATGAGGATCTTACATGATGAGATAACTAAAATCTCATATTATGAGAAATTAAATCTCATGCATAATTTAATGTATAAATTAAATTCTCATACAAAATTTAATGTATAACTTTTAGTCTTCTCTAAAAGGTTTTCAAGTTCAAGAAAGATCATAATAAATTTTGCTAAATCCTCGTAGATTCTTCTTTGAAAGAGCAATCCATACAACTCTCTGTGTATTAACAAGTGTGTGAATTAATGTGCCTCTTTGATTTCTACTAAATATTGAAATTCTAAGTGTTAGAATTCAATAGGCTAAAGGCTGAATTTTGCCTATAAATAGATGACATTCTTCACTGGATAAAATATATTGGAATTCTAAAGATCAGAACCAAGTGTTATAGTTCTAAGAGTTAGAACAAAAATTATGATGTGATTTTGGTATTAGCAAAATCTTGGAGGAAGATTCAAGCGGGAGGATTCAAGATCAGCAAAGTTATTTTTTTGCAAGCTAGCACTTTCAAAAATCTGATCATTCGGGGACTTTGCATAGACGATCCTAGAGGTCGGATGTTGAACAGTTGCAGAGCACAATGAATTAACCTATTGTTCTTAAGGTGAGTGATATAATCCCTAAATCTTAAGACAGAATTTAAGACAAGCAGTATGACTTCTTATCTTGAAGATCAAAATATGATCTTGATGATTTTATTTACATGCATAATTTAAATCAAACAATCCTATAATAAAAGGCAAAGATATGATCTTGATGCATATTGGATAGATTAATATTTAATCCTTAAGCTTCTTCCTTGATAATTGTTATCAAAATTTTAAAATACGCATCCCTTGCATGCCTTGGAGGTCATTCCTCCCTTCAGCCCCGTATCGATTTGATAAGTGTATTTGGAGGAAGTGACAACACAAACTAGAGGCTTTCTAAATCAGAGGAAGAAGTTATCATTTGGCAAAATTTCCTTGATTAACCCAGCTACAAAATTGAATGCCTTTTCTGATAATCGATGTTCTGCCTTAATATTCAACAACCGAGCAGTCGTAGACAACTGGGAATGACCCTCACAACCAGGATACAATTCTTGATTTGCAGCACGTAACATATCATAAAATTGTTGTGCATCTGGATTTAGTTCTTCCATAAATGTATTCTGATTGAATTCATTACCCGATGCATTCATCACCATTTCTTCATATGTGTTTAAATTCACAAATGGTTCATCTACGAGAATTGACACTTGTTGGCTTGTAACAGCTGCTGGAATTTTCTCTGGTTCACCATGACAGTACCAAACATAGTAATCAGGAACAAACCTCTTTTTACACAAATACACCTTAACAGTTTCAACATCTCTGTAGGCTTTATTCTGACACCTGTGGAAGTTGCAGGGCACCTAATCCTAGGCCCATCCATCCATTCAGGTTGGCTACATGCAAATGCGATAAATTCTTCCAATCCATTCAGAAAATCTGGATTAAGCAAGACATCTTTTATCCTTGCATACATCCACAAGCGAGCCCCGCTCATTTTTGACCGACTTATACAATTTCTGATAAACCATTAAAGGAAACCACAATATAAAACTATATTAGCATTACTAAATATATAACTAAATTATTTCTTTTACACAACTAAGGTTAATAACAACCATTTAAATCATTTATAACTAAACCAATTTTATTTTACACAACTAAGGTCCCTACCCTGTAAGGCCGGGCCATGGCTACGATCCTTGTCGTGCTAGCAAGGACCGAGGCATAGGTTCATGCCAGGCTAATGCTAGGGCTTGGGTTCGGGTCGGGCCGTAAGGCGGTCCGTTCAATCATGAGACTTCACAAGCAATCAAGTGTCCTAAATTAATTCCACCTTCACTCCATGTCTAAAAGATAAGGCCCTATCCCATTCAAGAATATTTTTTGTGATATGTTATTCTGTTATTAATTATCATCAATCGTTTACGTTGAAATTTCAACAGCATTTCCCATATGTTCTCCTAAATGTGTGGCATATATGCCATACTAGGAGAATGTATGAGCAAATACAAACTGCAATCTCAACCAACGATGATTAATAGCAGACTAATATATCGCAAAAAATTTGAGAATTTGCAAGACTAAGTCTTACAAATTCTCAAACAGGTCTAAAGGTTATAGTGATGTGAGAAATAATATGAAAATCCAAAGACAATCGAACTTATGTTTGTTATTCAAAAATTCTTATCAATTCCGTAATAAACTCATTATATAATTGTATGTGAAGACTAAAATATAAATAATTGAAACTACTAATTCGGTACTAAAAATTAAATAAAACTAAAACAGGACGTTCATTCTAGCATTACATAATTTAATGTATTATTCAATTTGAAGCAAGATGTAAATAATCAAGACATAATATGATATTATAAAATCATATTATAATATGATATTATAAAATCATTATAAAATCATTTTATAATATCAATAAAATTAGAACCCACATATGTCAAATGTTCACCAATAAACTGCCATATATAGTTTAATAGACTGAGAAATTGAACCATGACTATATAAAAATCACTAATCAATTATGACTGAATTAATTTAAAACATAATAAGCACTAAATAATCATAAAGCAATTTCTTTAATTAATTTACTATCGATCAGAATCACTATAATTAGCAAATACTACAATGATGTTATATTACAACCATTATTTATTAGAATACCATAATTTATTGTTATTATATTATAATATTATGAACTAATATAAGTTAATATATATTATAATATGATATTATTAATAAAGTGTCCTAAATTAATTATCATAAACATACTTTTTTATGATCACAGTAAATACTATAAGTTAAAGGGATAATAAATTTTATTTTTCTAATTTAATAACAAAAAATCCAAATATTGAATTATATCATAATTTCATATTAATTTATAATGAGTTTATATAAATATTTTTTATGGATGAAAATGAACATATTTAATATCACATAATATAGTTTTTTAATATAATATTAAAATACTATAGTGTATTCTAATGTTATTGTAATATATTATTTATTTGATAATAATATTACTATAGGGGTTTTCTAAATTTAATTAATACAATAATATATTTGAATAAATTATTAAGATTAAAATATCAAAACAGCTTACTAATAAATTATTAATAATAATAATTAAATAATTTAATCGATAATTTTTAATAAATATTTAATAATAAATTTAACCCCCCCATGTTAATTTTTTTTTTTTCATGGCCTGGCCACTATGGCCAGGCCACGACCGGCCACAGTCGCGGCCGTGGCCGGAGAAGACGGGAGGGGGGGCCAAACCCCGTGTTAAATTTTTTTTTTTTCCGTGGCCTTGCCACTGTGGCTAGGCCAAGACTGGCCACGGTTGCGGCCGTGGCCGAAGAAGACGGGAGGGGGGGGGCCAAACCCCCATGTTAAAATTTTTGTAATATTAAATTAATAAACTAATATTAATTTTTGTAATATTATTATTAAAATAATAATAATGGATGCATCGTAATTTTTGTAATATTAAATTAATAAACTAATATTGCGACTCATTGTATTTGCATCGCAATATTGCGATGCATAATGAATGTGTCACAATATTAGTTTATTAATTTTAAACTAATATTGCGACGCATAATGAATGCATCGTAATATTAGTTTTAAATTAAAACTAATATTGCGATGCATTCATTATACGTCACAATATTGCGATGCATAATGGATGCGTCGCAATATTAGTTTTAAATTAATAAACTATTATTGCGATGCATTATATATGCATCGCAATATTGCGACGCATAATGGATGCATCGCAATATTAGTTTATTAATTTAAAACTAATATTGCAATGCATTGTTATGCGTTGCAATATTGCGATGCAAATACAATGTGTCGCAATATTAGTTTTAAATTAATAAACTAATATTGCGATGCATTATATATCCGACGGTTGCGATCCATCCGATCAGCGACGATATCCGACGATTGCGATCGATCCAAGCCATGATCCCGATCGGCGATGATCGATCCAACCGTTGCGATCCATCCGATCAGCGACGATATCCGACGGTTGCGAGTGATCCAAGCCATGATCCCGATCGGCGATGATCGATCCGACCGTTGCAATCCAATCGATCGACGACGATCCGACAGTTGCGATCGATCCAAGCCATGACCCCGATCGGCGATGATCGATCCGACCATTGTGATCCATCCGATCGGTGACGATATCAGACGGTTACGATCGATCCAAGCCATGATCCCAATCGGCGATGATCGATTCGACCATTGCGATCCAACCGATCGGCGATGATCCGACGGTTGTGATCGATCCAAGCCATGATCCTGATCGGTGATGATCGATCCGACGGTTGCGATCCAACTGATCGGTGACGATCCGATGGTTGTGATCATCCAAGACATGATCTCGATCGGCGATGATCGATCTGACGGTTGCGATCCATCCGGTCGGCGACGATATCCGACGGTTGTGATCGATCCAAGCAATGATCCCGATCGGCGATGATCGATCCGACCGTTGCGATCCATCCGATCAGCGACGATATCCGACGGTTGTGAGTGATCCAAGCCATGATCCCGATCGGCGATGATCAATCCGACCGTTGCGATCCAACCGATCGACGACGATATCCGACGGTTGTGAGCGATCCAAGCCATGATCCCGATCGGCGACGATCGATCCGACCGTTGCGATCCAACCGATCGGCGACGATCCGACGGTTGTGATCGATCCAAGCCATGATTCCGATCGGCGATGATCGATCCGACGGTTGCAATCCATCCAATCGACGATGATATCTGATGGTTGTGAGTGATCAAAGCCAAGATCCTATCAGCGATGATTGATCCGACCATTGCGATCCAACCGATCGGCGACGATATCCGATGGTTGCGAGCGATCCAAGCCATGATCCTGACCGGCAACGATCGATCCGACCGTTGTGATCCAACCGATCGGCGATGATCCGATGGTTGCGATCGATCCAAGCCATGAACTCGATCGGCGATGATCGATCCGACGATTGCGATCCATCCGATCAGCAACGATATCAGACGGTTGCGATCGATCCAAGCCATGATCCTAATCGGCGATGATCGATCTGACGGTTGCAATCCATTCGATCGGCGATGATATCAGACGGTTGCGATCGATCCAAGCCATGATCCCGATCGGCGATGATCTATCCGACCGTTGCGATCCATCCGATCGGCGACGATATAAGACGGTTGTGATCGATCCAAGCCATGATCCCGATCAGCGATGATCGATCTGATCGTTGCGATCCAACCGATCGGCGATGATTCGACGGTTGCGATTGATCCAAGCCATGATCCCGATCGGCAATGATCGATCCGATCGTTGTGATCCAACCGATCGGCGATGATCTGACGGTTGCGATCGATCCAAGCCATGATTCCGATCGGTGATGATCGATCCGACGGTTGCGATCCAACCGATCGGCGACGATCCGACGGTTGCGATCGATCCAAGCATGATCTCGGTCGGCGATGATCGATCCAATGGTTATGATCCATCCGATCGGCGACGATATCTGACGGTTGCGATCGATCCAAGCCATTATCCCGATCGGCGATGATCGATCCGACGGTTGTGATCCATCTGATCGGCGATGATATCAGACGGTAGCAATCGATCCAAGCCATGATCCCAATCGGTGAGGATCGATCCGACCGTTGTGATCCAACCGATCGGCGACGATCTGACGATTGCGATCGATCCAAGCCACGATCCCGATCGGCGATGATCGATCCGACGGTTGTGATCCAATCGATCGGTGATGATCCAACAGTTGCGATCGATCCAAGCCATGATCCCGATCGGCGATGATCGATCCGACCGTTGCGATCCATCCGATCGGCTATGATATCCAACGGTTGCGATCGACCCAAGCCATGATCCCGATCGGCGATGATCGATCCGACCGTTGTGATCCATCCGATTGGCAACGATATCCAACGGTTGCGAGTGATCCAAGCCATGATCCCGATTGGCGATGATCGATCCGACCATTGCGATCCAGCCGATCAGCGATGATCGATCCGACCGTTGCAATTCCAACCGATCGACGACAATCCGACGGTTGCGATCGATCCAAGCCATGACCTCGATCGGCGATGATCGATCCGACCGTTGTGATCCATCCGATCGGTGACGATATCAGATGGTTACGATCGATCCAAGCCATGATCCCAATCGGCGATGATCAATCCGACCATTGCGATCCAACCGATCAGCGATGATCCGACGGTTGCGATCGATCCAAGCCATGATCCGATCGGCGATGATCGATCGGACGGTTGCGATCCAACCGATCAGTGATGATCCGATGGTTGTGATCATCCAAGCCATGATCTCGATCGGTGATGATCGATCTGACGGTTGCGATCCATCCGGTCGGCGACGATATCCGACGGTTGTGATCGATCCAAGCAATGATCCCAATCGGCGATGATCGTCCGACCATTGCGATCCATCCGATCAGTGACGATATCCGACGGTTGTGAGTGATCCAAGCCATGATCCCGATCGGCGATGATCGATCCGACCATTGCGATCCAACCGATCGACGACGATATCCGACGGTTGTGAGCGATCCAAGCCATGATCCCAGTCGGCGATGATCGATCCGACCGTTGCGATCCAACCGATCAGTGACGATCCGACGGTTTGTGATCGATCCAAGCCATGATTCCGATCAGCGATGATCGATCTGACGGTTGCAATCCATTCGATCGACGATGATATCTGATGGTTGTGAGTGATCCAAGCCATGATCCCATCAGCGATGATCGATCCGATCGTTGCGATCCAACGATCGGCGACGATATCCAACGGTTGCGAGCGATCCAAGCCATGATCCCGACCGGCAATGATTGATCCGATCGTTGTGATCCAACCGATCGGCGATGATCCGATGGTTGCGATCGATCCAAGTCATGATCTCGATCGGCGATGATCGATCCGACGATTGCGATCCATCCGATCAGCAACGATATCAGACGGTTGCGATCGATCCAAGCCATGATCCTAATCGGCGATGATCGATCTGACAGTTGCGATCCATCCAATCAGCGACGATATCAGACAGTTGCGATCGATCCAAGCCATGATCCCGATCGGCGATGATCGATCTCCGACGGTTGCGATCCAACCGATCGGCAACGATATCCGATGGTTGCGAGCGATCCAAGCCATGATCCCGATCGGTGATGATCGATCCGATGGTTGCGATCCATCCGATCGGCAACGATATCTGATGGTTGCGAGCGATCCAAGCCATGATCCTGATCGGCGATGATCGATCAGACCGTTGCGATCCAACCGATCGATGACGATCCGACGGTTGCGATCGATCCAAGCCATGATCCTGATCGGTGATGATCTATCCGACCGTTGCGATCCTTCCGATCGGCGACGATATAAGATGGTTGTGATCGATCCAAGCCATGATCCTGATCGGCGATGATCGATCCGACCGTTGCGATCCAACCGATCGGCGATGATCCGACGGTTGCGATCGATCCAAGCCATGATCCCGATTGGCGATGATCGATCCGACCGTTGCGATCCAATCGATCGGCGATGATCTGACGATTGCGATCGATCCAAGCCATGATTCCGATCGGCGATGATCGATCCGACGGTTGCGATCCAACCGATCGGTGACAATCCGACGGTTGCGATCGATCCAAGCATGATCTCGATCGGCGATGATCGATCCAATGGTTATGATCCATCCGATCGGCGACGATATCTGACGGTTGCGATCGATCCAAACCATTATCCCGATCGGCGATGATCAATCCGACGGTTGTGATCCATCCGATCGCGACGATATCAGATGATAGCAATCGATCCAAGCCATGATCCCAATCGGTGAGGATCGATTCGACCGTTGTGATCCAACTGATCGGCGACGATCTGACGATTGTGATCGATCCAAGCCACGATCCTGATTGGCGATGATCGATCCGACGGTTGTGATCCAATCGATCGGCGATGATCCGATGGTTGCGATCGATCCAAGCCATGATCCCGAAAGGCGATGATCGAACCAACCGTTGCAATCCATCCGATCGGCGACGATATCCAACGGTTGCGATCGATCCAAGCCATGATCCTGATCGGCGATGATCGATCTGACCGTTGCGATCCATTCGATTGGCAACGATATCCAACGGTTGTGAGTGATCTAAGCCATGATCTCGATCAGCGATGATCGATCCAACCGTTGCAATCCAGCCGATTGGCGATGATCCGATGGTTGTGATCGATCCAAGCCATGATTCCGATCGGCGATGATCGATCCGACCGATGTTATCCATCTGATCGGCAATGATTCGACGATTGCGATCGATTCAAGCCATGATCCCGATCTGCGATGATTAATCCGACGGTTGCGATCCATCCGATCGGCAACGATATCCGACAGTTGCGATTGATTGAACCCATGATCCCGATCGGCGATGATCGATCCGAAGGTTGTAATCCAACCGATCGGTGATGATCCGATAGTTGCGATTGATCCAAGCCATGATCCCGATCGGCGATGATCGATCCGATGGTTGCGATCCATCCAATCGGCGACGATATCCGATGGTTGCGATCGATCTAAGCCATGATCCTGATCGGCGATGATCGATCCGACGGTTGCGATCCATCCGATCGGCGACGATATCCGATGGTTGTGATCGATCCAAGCCATGATTCCAATCGGTGATGATCGATCCAACGGTTGCGATCCATCCGATCGGCGATGATCCGATGGTTGCGAGCGATCCAAGCCATTATCCCGATCAGTGATGATCGACAACGGACACTGCCGTGGCCGGCAAGAAAGGGAGCGAACCACTTTATATTTTTTTGTTATTTTTTTTTCACGGAGGGGTTGTCGAAAAAAACCCCCTTTTTTTTTACGACGGCCTGGCCACTATGGCCAGACCACGGCCATGGTTGCCGAGCACGGCGACGATAAAAATTAAATTTATTTTTATTTTTTTATTATATGTATCGCAAAATTAACAATTTATTTTTTAATTTTTTGGGTTTTTGCGTCGCTATATTAAAATTTAATTTTTTTTATTTTTTTGGTATATGCGTCGCTATTGCGTCGCTATATTAACGAATTTTTTTTAATTTTCTGGATTTTTGCATCGCTATATTGTGACGCATATGTTGCGTCGCAATATAGCGACGCAATGTTGCGTCGCAATATAGCGACCCAATGTTGCGTCGCTATATTAAAAATTAATTTTTTTATTTTTTGGTATTTGCATTGCTATTGCGTCACTAAATAGCGACGCAATCATTGCGTCACTATATTAACAAATTTTTTTAAATTTTTTGGATTTTGGCATCACTAATGCGTTGCTATATTAAAAAATTAAATGTTTTTATTTTTTTGTTATATGCATCGCTATTGCATCGCTATTTAGCGACGCAATCGCTACATCGCTATATTAACGATTTTTTTTTAATTTTCTGGTTTTTACGTCGCAAATGCGTCGTTATATTGCGTCGCAACGTTTGCGTCGCAATATAGCGACGCATAATTGCGTCGCTATATTAAAAATTATATATTTTTTATTTTTTTATTATGTGTCACTATTGCGTCGCTAAATAGCGACGCAATAACTCCATCGCTATATTAACAATTTTTTTAATTTTTTGATTTTTGCGTCGCTATATTGCGACGCATTTTTGTTGCGTTGCTAATGGCGTCACTATTTATTTTTCTCGCTGAGTTGTCACAATTTGATCGCAATTTAGTAATGCAAAAATGCGTCGCTAAATTGGCGTCGCTATTTCTGAATGTTCCTGTAGTGAGAAGAGAATGTCCTCATTTACTTGGAAGGTGGAGATGTTCATGTCCCTCAGAAAGGCATCATCCCTAAGCAATAGCAAGTCCCCTAAGTCTTCGAGTATCTCAAACCCCTCGACTGAGAAGGAGACCATCTCTCGCTCGGCTTCCGCATGTTCAGCATTTGAAGAGAGGAGAATGGAGCAGAATACCTGAAGTCGCAAACTCAGTGACTCTAATTCATGGTCGGCAAACCTCTCTTTATTCTCGACCCTTTCATCTGAGGGTCCCTACTCGCTGACCCTTTCTCCTGAGGGATCCTCTCGGCCCTCAACGCTCCTCTCAGCCTCTCCCTACTCTTCAAGGAAAGGCTCCTCCATCAACAGGGGGATATATTCACCGCTCGCAACAATGGCAACCTCCAACCCTTCGAACTCAGCTAGCCACTTTATTCTTTGACTCTCCTGACGTTCCTCAGGAGTTTGCTAACTATAGGGGATGACACACGCCAGCCCATAGACGACTGGGAGGGGGCCCATGGATTGGGAGGGGTCCATGGTGTGGTCATAGCTTACTGAAAAATCTTCTCTTTTCCAAAACATGTCCTCTAATTCTAACAAGCGATAGCTTTCTAGCTCCTTTTCCTTCTTGGTTGGTGTTCTTTTTATTTTCTCCATCGACGCCTTCTTCTTCGGCACTGGAATTAAAGCAAGGCTTGGTCCTGAGCCTTCTTCAGCACCCTCCCTTTGAGGGTTCGGGGAGCCGAGCCGAGCCTTCTTTCATGAAGGTCTTAGTTGGGCCGAGTGAGACTACTTCTCACCCTTTTTCTTGCCCGAGCTACCTTTCAGCATCTCCCTCATTCGAGCCCTGAGATCCAACTTGGCTGCTGAGAACAGAGAATACCCAAACAGTTTCTCATGCCCCGGCAGATAAATTTGAGGCTTAATGAATTGAAAATCAAGCTGAGCCCAAGGATCGATGCTGTTGAGACCGGCATTGAAGAGTGCATCTTTAGCCAGAAGAATGCCAACCAAGAGCACCTTGCCAACTAAAAGAATCCTAAGGACTTCGACCTCCTATTTCGACAGGCAGGGAGCTCTGTTCAAGTACTTGGAGAACTCCTGGTATGACTAAGGGAAGCGGCATCCACCACTTCAACAAACGATAAAAGCGGGGCTTTATCTCTTTATTGAGGATAGAACCTCCAAAACTCTTTTAAAGGACCTCCGAGGTCTGATATAGGGCCACCAAGAATTTTTTAGGAAGATGATATTGTGGCACGCCCGGAATATAGGCATGGTAGTTGTCACCCCCGCAAACTAGCAAATCGAGATAAAGCTTATGATGTAGCGCCAACTATTTGGAGCTACTTCTGTGGGGTAAATACCACAGAACTCGATGTTCCCTTTAATCGTCGGATGAAGGGGAAGGAAGATGCCCAGCTTAAAGCACTCTTCGTAAAAGAACCCAGACTCCAATTGATTTGGGGCTCTCTATCTGGGACCTGATACATGCAAAGGGTAATCGCAAGAAATCCAATACTCTTGCGATGGATTCTCTCCAAATCCATTGAGGTTACTGATGAAGCAATGCGAGTCAGATTCTCTATCTCTTAAGCACAAATGGAAGTAGGGCAGGCCATGGTTTTCTTCAGTAGGGGATGATTAGTTTTAGAGGGGAGCAAAATGCCAAGAATTCAAAAGGATGTGATTACAAAAGATGCTGATCTTCTCCTTTTTAAAACCGCAGCACAAAAAGGTATAAGGCATCATTAGCCAGAAATCCTACGAGCCACTGCCTTTCAGTTCAAGCATCATGATCTCCAACTCCACCACATGTCATTCAACTGGACGCCCTTGGTCAAATTCGAAAAAGTCCCTCATATTTGGTGGGCTGAAGCGACAGCACACAGTATCGGCATTTAAGGCATCATCATGCATCACCTCTCCGAATCTGGCCTTCGCCAATGAAAGTTGGCCATCAAAGGCCTACTCCCTAAGCTGGAACGTAAACTTCAGACTAGGGGTATGAAGGCAAGTAATGCGGGATAAAAAAGTATTTGCATGAGTCAGCTGATGTAGATAGTTGATGGGGCTTGCCCTTGGGTTATGGCTAACCGACCCTTATGAGCAACATGATGCTTCGCCGAACTACTCCGTCAACATCTCCGCCCAAGTCTTGCCAGGCTGAACCTTAGCCAACTGACCTTCGGCTTCCTTTACCAAGTCTCACCTTTGAGCCAGAGTTATCGAACCTCGATAGTCGGGAGTCTCTCGACCGATTGTTCTTTTTGCCGATGTTTGGTCTGTGCCGAATATCTCGGACATCAGATCGCTAGAATCGCAAAAATCTTGGAATAAGCCTCGAAACGGGAGCAAATATAATCCCTCTTTATGATTAGCGGGATTTGAGATCCCCCAATAAAGTATACATCGAAATCGGCCTTATCTTTCTTCAAATTATGTAACTACTCTCTGAAAATCAGATAACTGCAATATCAAGCCCAAAAGCTCTCAAGTACACTTTAAAAAAAGAAGACTACAATAATTCCTCGAGAGTTCCCTACTTGAGGATATTGTTTTGCATGCTCATAAGGATGGGAGGACGTTACCCGAATCCTCATGTGCACTTTTATCCTAAGTTGAAGAACGAAAATCCACAGCAATATTACTCTTTGTTCATTGAAGCCAAAGATGTGCAAGAGAGGATCGGCAATTCCATCACTATCGTATCACTATCACATGGTCAAGAAGGGGCCTCACCTTTTTGTTGATGGTTAAAAGAATCAAAAAGGTATTCATGTTTCATTTTATAACAAACAGAGATATATGCTATGCCTGCATAATTAGTGGTTGATATGCCAACTGGTTGTTATTAATCAAGGTTATGGTGGCTCGTGGCGTGGCTTCCCGTTAGCATGATGCAGTAATCCTCTCAAAATTAATCGATAGCTCAACCATGATTTGTTTGCTGGTTACGATCATAGAAAGCATATAAATTGGATGACCTCGTCAACTATCCCTTTTCTTTGGGGGATATCGAAAACAATCATCATTTAGATGCAATTTAAAGCTGTTTTTTTTTTAAGAGTATTTTCTGGATGTTGTCTAGTGTTGTAAAGCCGAGTGCTGCCAACAGGCTCTTTGACCTGGAGGCCTTGGTGGTATTTGAATGGTTTCAAGGGCCATCAGTGCTTCATCCTGTTGGGAAGCACAGAATATCCTCAAGATCACGGTTATAGCGTATATGAGTAATACAAAAACTTTTACCGTTCTAATCTATGAGTATAAAATCATACCTTCAGACTTGAACGTTGGAACAGTTTGATTTGATTGCTCGACCTCAACCTTTTAGCCTTCCGTCATATTCCCGAAAATACTTTCCTTCTCTCACAAGATGGTAGGATCTCTCGGCCGACCTAGGGTTTCTTGTTTTTCTTTTTCCTCAAAAACGTTAACCCTAGCAACCAACTGAGAGGATATTTATAGGGCTACAACAGGAACCAATAGGCAAATATGAAAAGGACTTCCCATGTAATTAAATCTCCTAATCCTATCCCGGGTTAGGATTCAATTACGTAAATTACAATTCATTCCACTAAAGAATTATAATTGTACTCCTAATCACATTCGAATTTATATTTTCGAGCCTTAATATTAAATACTTATTATCTTCCCACGTTAAGATAACAGATATCCACCAATTAAATTTAATTACTGACAATATAATTTAATTGGCTGTTATTATCCTTGAGACTTATCCACTTAACTTATTTGATGTATCGGATTCAAAATTCACTTGCAAAATTTGATACAATCAAAACTTATAAGCTTTCTCAAGGGGATATCATCAATCCAAATTAACAAGACGTGGATTCCTTCAACTATTAATATTCACCATATATAATATTATTGCCCAACCCACTGAGTTAATTGACTCATCTAAAATCTCACTCTATGTGTAATCAAAGCAATAATCACTACATACACGTGTCTAGAAATAGAATTCGGATTAAGAGCATAAGTAATCATAATATTCATGAGTTTTAAATTATTTTATAAAGTCAGTATAAAATAATTAACTCAACTGGGTCCTGTTCAATACACACAAAGTGTACTAGCACAAATAGTTAGAATAAACCATTCCCCGTAGTCAAGATAGACCTACTAAAAATTTGTGCTACAGTTCTACTGATGGTGTGTCCAATTCCATCTAAAACTGTGAACAATAAACTTGTATTCCAAAAGAACCGATGATCTAGTCTTCTGTGTGTAAGCCGTACTCTACACACTAGATCAAATACTCTTTATAAATACTAAACACATGCACATATATAGTAAATGACACACATTGCTCAAAATGAATTCTCATTAAAATGTAAAGACATAACATAAAGCATATCTTTTAGTCTATATCTCTATCAATCTTCCACTTAGACTCAAAGCAATGCTTGTACACATCTAACTCCCATGCCTTCTACAGGTCTATCAAAAACTTTTGAAGTTAAACTCTTTGTAAAAGGATCTGCCAGGTTGTCCTCAGATGTAACCTTGGTCACCAGCACGTCACCTCTTTGCACGATGTCACGTATCAGGTGATACTTACGCTCAATATGTTTAGATTTCTTATGAGTCCTGGGTTCCTTCGAATTAGCAACTGCCCCACTATTATCACAATAAAGTGTAATAGGTAATTGCACTGAAGGTATCACACTAAGATCCAAAAGAAAGTTTCTTAGCCAAACAGCCTCTTTTGCAGCCTCAGATGCAGCCACATACTCAGCTTCCATGGTAGAGTCAGCAACACAAGTCTGCTTGACACTCCTCCAGTAATTGCTCCACCACCCAAAGTGAACACATATCGAGGTTGATTTCCTAGATTCATTATCTGATTGGAAGTCCGAATCTGTATATCCTATAGGCACAAGACTATCTGCTTGGTAAACTAACATATAATCTTTAGTCCTTTTTAGGTACTTAATTATATGTTTTACTGCAGTCCAATGTTCTCGCCCAGGGTTAGACTAAAATCTGCTAACCATGCCTACGGCAAAACAGATAAGTCTAGTACATAGCATAGCATACATTAGGCTTCCTACTGCAGAAGCATAAGGAACTGCCTTCATACTTTCTATCTCTTCAGGTGTCTTAGGACACTGATCCTTAGATAGAGAAATTCCATGCCTGAAAGGAAGAAATCCTTTCTTGGAATTATGCATACCAAAACGGTGAGAATTTTATCGATATAAGTGGCTTGAGATAAGCATATCATCCTTTGCTTGCGATCTCGCAAAAGCTTGATCCCTAGGATGTGACTTGCTTCTCCCAAGTCCTTCATATCAAATTGTCCAGATAACCATACCTTGACCGAAGATAACACTCCCACATCATTTCCAATAAGTAAGATGTCATCCACATATAGCACCAGAAACACCAAAGTTTTTCATCACGCTTCTTGTACACACATGACTCGTCAGGACTTTGATCAAAACCATAAGATTTAATAGCTTGATCAAAACGAGTATTCCAAGATCTAGATGCCTGCTTAAGTCCATAAATGGACCTCTTAAGCTTGCACACCAAGTGCTCCTGGCCTTTTGCTATAAAACCGTCTGGTTGCATCATGTAAATGCACTCGTCAAGATTTCCATTAAGGAAAGCTGTCTTGACATCCATTTGCCAAACTTCGTAATCGAAATGAGCTGCAATGGATAAGAGAATCCGGATAGACTTAAGCATAGCTACTGGTGAAAAAGTTTCCTCATAGTCGATCCCTTCTTTCTGAGTAAAACCTTTTGCAACTAGCCTAGCCTTGAAGGTTTCCACCTTCCCGTCTGCTCCTCTCTTCTTCTTATAGATCCACTTGCATCCGATGGGTTTTACTCCCTCGGGTGGTTCTATAAGATCCCAGACCTGATTAAAGTGCATAGACTCTATCTCTGATTTCATAGCATTTTGCCAAAGAGTTGCATCTTTATCCTGTAATGCTTCATTGTAGCTACTGGGTTCAGTATCCAGTTCATCAGAGATTCTGTCATATGACTCTCCAAGGAACATATACCGTTTAGGTGTATTTACAACCCTCCCACTACGACGAGGCACAACCTGATTGTATGTGCTTGTAGTAATACGATCTGACTCTGATCCTTGTGCTCCATCAACCTGCACTGGTTCTGAAACTGGTGCATTAATGGTATCCTTTTGTATCAGTTCAGGGTCAGTTCGTGTTACTATACTTCTCCCACTACGAATAGTTATTGGGAAGTTTGGGAACCTACTTTCTTGTGGTGTTTCTGCTTGTACTATTGGTATTAAAGGAGCCAGTCTAGTTTTATCACCTCTCAACTCTTCTAGAGCAATTTTACTTCTGGGTTTGTGGTCTATAATATAGTCCTCCTCCAAGAATCGGGCATTGGTGCTAACAATGACCTTCTGATCCTTAGGACAATAAAATAAACCACCTTTTGTTCCTTTAGGATATCCAACAAAGAAGCATACATCTGTCCTTGATTCCAACTTATCTGGTTTACCTTTTAGTACATGTGCTGGACAACCCCAAACCCGAACATGTCTTAGACTAGGCTTGCGCCCAGTCCACAGTTCTGTGGGTGTCTTAGGTACTGACTTAGATGGTACCAAGTTAAGAATATATGCAGCTGTCTCTAATGCATATCCCCAAAACGAAATAGGTAAGTCTGAATAACTCATCATAGATCTAACCATATCCATAAGAGTCCTATTCCTTCTTTCAGCTACACCATTCTGCTGTGGCGTACTAGGTGCAGACAACTGGGATTCAATCCCAGCATCTAATAAGTAATCTGTGAACTCCCCTAAGAGGTACTCGCCACCACGATCGGATCGTAGTGTCTTGATATTTTTACCATGACGGTTCTCCGTTTCTGCCTTAAAAATTTTAAATTTTTCAAAGCATTCAGACTTACGGCGCATCAGATAAATATACCCATATCTTGAGTAATCATCAATAAAAGTGACAAAGTACTCAAAACCACCTCTAGCTTGGATGTTCATTGGGCCACACAAATCAGAGTGAACCAATTCTAATATCTCCTTAGCTCTATTGCCTTTGGCCGAGAATGGCCGCTTGGTCATTTTTCCTTCTAAGCAAGATTCACAGACCGGTAGTGCCTCTACTTCCAATGAACCTAATGGTCCATCTTGAACCAGTCTAGAAATCCGTCTTAGATTTATATGACCTAGGCGCAAGTGCCAAAGATAAGTTTGATTCATTTCAGAAGGATGTTTTCTCTTACATGGTCTATTATATTATTCACTTCATTTAGTTGCACAGTAGGAGAAACAGGATTAATAATATAAAGACCATCCACCAATGTACCAGAACAGATAAAATGTTTATTTTTCTTAATAACAACGGAGTCATTAAAATAAACTGAATATCCATCATCAACCAACTTAGAAACTGAAATTAAATTCCTTCTAATTGAAGGTACAAAAAAATAGTCTTTTAATATTAAAATTCTATTTCTACTAAAAGAAAAGCTAAAATCTCCCACTGCAACTACTGACACTCTCGTGCCATCTCCCAGAAATATGTAAATCTCTCCATCACTTAGCTGCCGGGTCTGCTGGAACCCCTGCAAAGAATTGCAAACATGATTAGTGGCTCCCGTATCTACACACCAGCCACTGGTAGATAACAGCACTAAACAAGTTTCAACTACAAGTGAATGAGATATACCTCTAGCCTGTTTCCTGGCAAGCCAAACTGGACATTGCTGCTTCCAGTGACCTGGCTGCTTGCAGACGAAGCACTTTCCCTTCTTTTTTATATCCCCATTGGGCTGTGGGGCCTGATGCTGTTTCTTTTTCTGAACCTTTTTCTTCTTCTTAGCATGAGACTTCGAAGAAGAACCTTTTTCAGTAACCATAGCAACTGCAGGCTTCTTAATGAAACTCTCTGCTACCTGAAGTTCTTTAAGTAGCTCTGCCAGTGAAAAATTCATTTTGTTCATGGTGTAATTTAGGCAGAACTGCTTAAAAGAATCAGGTAGGGACTGGAGAATGATATCAACCTGGGTTTCCCCATCCATCTCCGCTCCAAGGATCTCCAGTTCATTCAGAAGACTAATCATCTTTAGAACATGATCCCTGACAGGAGTTCCTTCAGCCATATTAGTGTTCATCAGTTCTTTCATCGCAGTCTGCCTAGCTGCACGACTCTGATCCCCAAACATTTCTTTGAGGTTGAACATCATGTCATAGGCAGAGGGCATAGATTGATGCTGATGTTGCAGAACATTTGACATAGATGCCAATATGTAACACCGCGCCATCTCATCAGCCTTAACCCACTTACGGTAAGCTTGGGACTCCTCATCTGAAGCCCCTTCACCGGGCTCTGCGGGACAGACCTGAGTGAGCACATACTTGTACCCTTCTGCAGTTAACACTATATCCAGGTTTCTTTTCCAATCAATGTAATTAGGACCAGTCAATTTGTTTTCTTTGAGTATCACAGCAAGTGGATTGAAAGAAGACATTTTAATCCTGAGAATCATTCATACATCAAATAAGATATAATGAGCAATAAACTTTAAATTCAAAATTATAAGTAGGGCCCCTCAACCACTAATAATAGAATTTGCCAGCAGCCTAGTACATTTTGAATAGTATGCCTCGATGGGAGGACGTCTACTACTCATCATTTATCTAGACAGATAAAACCTATTAATTTTACTATCTAGGTAAAAGGTAACATACCAAGTAAAATTAATTAGCTGGCTAACTTTGGTCATATAAATATTTGTAGTGACTCCGATGGGGAGGATACCAATATTTATACCTAAGTGTATACCATCACTCAATGCTAGATCCATTGTCCCATGGTGGATCCCTCAGATGGAGAGGTAATCCAACATTAACAACTACTAGGGATTATTCTTGGTGAGCTGGCAATCAATTTCATCCTATGGGAGGAAAGCACTAATGCTAACACATGAAATTAACTACCTCACCAATAAACAAGTGATGGGACCATGGGATTTAAATGTGATTAATTCCCTCTCCCACTTAGTTATTTAAACAATATTTTGAGGGTTATAAAACTTGTGTTTGATTATCTTATAAATTCAAAACACAAACAGCAAGTGATTATCCAATTAACCATGTTCTCCTAGTTATAGACATAAGAACAAAAGGATAAACAATTAAGCAAGTATGCAACATAACCAATATAAACAAGATAAATAAAATCCCTGTTATTATGGTCAAAATTTTTCACGCAGATGAAGATCCCTGTTGCACCATGATTGCTACTTTGCTCGATGATTTCCCGCAGATTCCCTGTTGCACCATGATTCTAAAGGAATCCAAGGCGCGAAGGATCGGAAGGAGCTGATTTTCCTTAGAATCTTATCTGCAACAGATTCTGCTTAGAATCCTATCATGCCAGGATTCTCCTTAGAATCATTCATCCGATTCTCCTTAGAATCTTATCTGCAACGGATTCTGCTTAGAATCCTATCATGCAACGGATTCTCCTTAGAATCCTATCTTCATCCGATTTTCCTTAGAATCTTATCTGCAACGGATTCTGCTTAGAATCCTATCATGCAAGGATTTCCTTAGAATCATATTGCAACGTGCAGCAGGTCTTCTTCCTCCATAGAGCCGCACCAGATTACAAAAATCCTATGCCTCCATATAGGAGTTCACATGCTACGTATTTACAATCACAAAGCTCTCAAAAAACCGGAGCATACATGCTATAAAATATTACAATGATCCTACGCCTCCTTAAAACCGGAGTTCACAAAACAGATCTAAGCAATATTAAATCAGAACACATACATTCATGTGACCATAATAACAGGATAGAAACCTGCAAAACAACGTTAGCAGCAAGCACCATCCATCCCACGCATGCATATTCCGATTAATGGAGAACATGGCCGCATTATTCATATACAGTATCAGCCGTGGCTCTGATACCACTGTTGGGGAGCGCGGAATACCCCCAAGATCACGGCTATAGCGTATATGAGTAATACAAAAACTTTTACCGTTCTAATCTATGAGTATAAGATCATACCTTCAGACTTGAACGTTGGAACAGTTTGATTTGATTGCTCGACCTCAACCTTTTAGCCTTCCGCCGTATTCCGAAAATACCTTCCTTCTCTCACAAGATGGTGGGATCTCTCGGCCGACCTAGGGTTTCTTTTTTCTTTTTCCTCAAAAATGTTAACCCTAGCAACCAACTGAGAGGGTATTTATAAGGCTACAACAGGGACCAATAGGCAAATATGAAAAGGACTTTTCACGTAATTAAATCTCCTAATCCTATCCCGGGTTAGGATTCAATTACGTAAATTACAATTCATTCCACTAAAAAATTATAATTGTACTCCTAATCACATTCGAATTTATATTTTCGAGCCTTAATATTAAATACTTATTATCTCCCCACGTTAAGATACAGATATCCACCAATTAAATTTAATTACTGATAATATAATTTAATTGGCTGTTATTATCCTTGAGACTTATCCACTTAACTTATTTGATGTATCAGATTCAAAATCCACTTGCAAGATTTGATACAATCAAAACTTATAAGCTTTCTCAAGGGGATATCATCAATCCAAATTAACAGGACGTGGATTCCTTCAACTATTAATATTCATCATATATATAATGTTATTGCCCAACCCACTGAGTTAATTGACTCATCTAGAATCTCACTCTATGTGTAATCAAAGCAATAATCACTACATACACGTGTCTAGAAATAGAATTCGGATTAAGAGCAAAGTAATCATAATATTCATGAGTTTTAAATTATTTTATAAAGTCAGTATAAAATAATTAACTCAATTGGGTCATGTTCAATACACACAAAGTGTACTAGCACAAATAGTTAGAATAAACCATTCCCCGTAGTCAAGACAGACCTACTAAAAATTTGTGCTACAGTTCTACTGATGGTGTGTCCAATTCCATCTAAAACTGTGAATAATAAACTTGTATTCCAAAAGAACCGATGATCTAGTCTTCTGTGTGTAAGCCGTACTCTACACACTAGATCAAATACTCTTTGTAAATACTAGACACATGCACATATATAGTAAATGACACACATTGCTCAAAATAAATTCTATTAAAATGTAAAGACAACATAAAGCATATCTTTTAGTCTATATCTCTATCACATCTAACTTTATTTTATTTTATTTTATTTTTTCATATATATATATATATATATATAGAGGGTTGGTTGGGTGGGCGGGGTGAGAGATTTTTTATTTTTGACACGGATCGAAGGGGCCGGGATTGAGTGCACCACTAAGAACATAAGCGGCCATTATTTCCAAATCAGAATCTCTGAGACGTAGACTTGCAACGCCACTGGCCTGAGAATATTGAATATAAAAGATCTGGAACCGGTTCTGATCAATGATGTAGATAGGCCATCAAGATTTTTTTTTCTCCCCCCTTTTTTTTTTTTTTTGGTCCAAGAGGATCTATATGGGGATACAGCTTTGGCAGTTGCCCATTCCTACAGGACTACAACTACAACTTTTATTTGTCCTTTAGCCTCAATTTAAAAAAGGAACTGTTTCATGAAGATTTAGATATAAGATATTTGTTAAAAATAGTATGGATTAGTTGTAACATATGTAAAAAAAAAAAAAAAGTAGTTTAGTTCAGTTGCAATATATGTTTGCAATAAAATTGTCTAAAATGTATTTGATATATCTTACATTATTAATCAAGACAGTCCAAGATCTGCTACGATCATGAAACCACTATGAAGTTGAAAATTGCCTGATGTGAGCCTCTTATTAAATTAGATTTTTTTTAACCAAAAGTCTAATAAATTATATTATAATAAAAATTAAAAATATAAAACTATAACTGTTTTGCTAACATTAAATTTTTGTTTGCAGTCAATGATGTAAAACCAAGTAAGATTACAATTTTAATTAATATTACACTATTTCGGTGTTACTTGAGAATAAACAGAAGAAAAAAGAATATTTTTTTTATGTATATCCTTACGATTTTTTTTTTTTCTTTTCAATTCTTTGAAGCGTTTTGACGATAAATAATATTACAATGTGAACATATAATATGATATAGCATGATATAAAATATATATTACATTGCGGGACTACTTATCATAGTTTTGTGTTATTATATATATATACATATATTTATATCGTTAAAATATTATATATCATATTATCAACATAATGGATATATGTTATACAAAAATTCTAACAAAAATAAAGCATAGAAGATCATCATGAGTATAATTATATATTTATGTATGTACAAACAAGAATAGCTCGGTGAGAATAAAAACGTTAATTTGCTGGCGTAAGTCCACCCTGGCATCATTAATTTATAATAAACCATAGCAATCATCGATAGGCTGCGACTGGTTGAATGATGAAGCAGCTCACCTCGTCTTACCAATGGGAGCAGAATCGACATATTTTACTCTTTTTTTCTCATATTTAAAAATAAATAAATAAATAAATTATCTTTTTTTTTTTTTTCTCGGCACCTTCGCTCCTTTCCTAAACATTTTCTTTTCGGTACCATCCTCTTCCTCCTTTCCGGCACCGACCCCTTCCTCCCATCTTCTTTTCTTTTTTTCAGAACCCTTCTCCCACATCTGCTCTCTTCAGGAGCTCTTCCCTCGCTTGCACCGATCCTCTTCGGCCTCCAATGTCCTCTTCCCTTTCGGCACTGTTCGATCAAATAGGACCGAATGGAGGGCCTTTATTTGGTCCTGTTTGATCAAACGAAGGACCTTTGTTCGGCCATAGCTTTTCATTCGATCAAACATGACAAACAAGACCGAATAGAGGCCCTTCATTCGATCCTGTTTGGTTGAACGGTGCTAGAAGAGAGGAGGGCCCTGGGATCAAAGAGGACCAATGCCTAGGGGCACTGGGAGAAAGTAGGTATCGAAAAGTAAGGAAAGAGTGTTGGGAAAGGGAAAAAGATAGAAGGGAGGGGGATGGTGCCAGAAAAGGAAAAGGAAAAGAAAGTGGTGCCATAAAAGAGACAGAAAGGAAATGAGACCGGAAGGGAGGGATATTGCTGGGAAGGGAAGGAGTTGGGGTGGTGCCAAAAGGAAGGGAGGAGATGGGAGCGGAAGGTGAGGATGGGTGTGTTTTGCGAATAGAAATTACCCAAATTCTCCGGTGTTGCATCATGCGCATGGAGAGTTTGCCAGGCGAGCGCCGAAAGGGGAGTGGCACCGAAGACCAGAAGCTATTCTGTTCTTCCTCAGCCTTATCTAAATATTGACCCTTGATGCACCTGCCGGCCTTCTGCTCCTCAGGACCACAATATGGGAAGGTGAAACTGCGAAAGAAACGGAGGAGACGGACTGAGGAAGTCAACATCACACCGTTCTTGCTGCAGGGCTTACCTTGGCTTTGATTTTGCCCAGCAACTGGAAGTGGGGCCTAGATCAGATAGTGCTGGCACCCTCTCCAATGTGTTTAACGATGGGATATAATATTCCGTTCTTCACTTGGATTTTGTCCATCGACAACGGATGCTTGGATAGAGCAGAGGATATATATGGTGTCTATGTGTGGCACTGCTTGCGTTTCATTTTCTACTATAATTATACCTCAGGGTAGTAGGGTTGAATTACCAATCCCACGGATTTATACCAATGGAGGCAGGGAAGAGTACCAACGGCCCCAACCACAAGAGCTCTTCACCCTAACGATTCTAGCTAGCCAAGGAATAGAAGCAAAAGAGTAACAAGGAGAACTCTTCCAAATTAAAGATTAGTTTTCAGATTTTATGGAATAATTAAAAATTTTTCATCTTAAGTGGCATATAATTTTTCAGGAAGCTTCAGCTCTATGCACCATACATCGATTGCAATTAGAGATGCAACTCAGGCTCATAAACTCGAGTTTTTCTCAACCCTAATCCTAT
This sequence comes from Calamus simplicifolius, assembly GCA_900491605.1. Taxonomy (NCBI): domain Eukaryota; kingdom Viridiplantae; phylum Streptophyta; class Magnoliopsida; order Arecales; family Arecaceae; genus Calamus; species Calamus simplicifolius. The sequence continues at coordinate 587,477 of UESW01004642.1, read as the reverse complement.
TTATAAAATATCAACCCTAATCCTAACCCTAACCCTATTTGTAAAACCTCAATCCTAATCATATTTTTAAAAATCGAGTTCGGATTAGAATTCGGGTTGATGGAAAAAAAAGAAAAAAAAATGCTTTTTTCAAAGTAAATAAACAATGAATTATGAATCCCAGAGATGGAAAAATAAAATCTCTTGCTGAACGCATAAGCTGGACTCGAGGCTTTAACATTGTATTAAAAAAAAAAAGTCTTACCTAAAACAAAGAAGAAGAGGAGGTGTCATAAACAAAAAAAGAAGAAGAGGGAAGTGAAACGAAATGTGCGGATGATCTGCCTTTATGTTTGTCCTTTTCTTCGTCTGCGATTGACCTCCTTGCCCTCAAGTTGGCCATCTCGTTCGATTCGACTGGCGCCCTCAATGTCCCTAAAAACCTAGTACCGATAAGCTACCCCCGTTCGAATAACCCTCGGATTCGAGTTATCTCGGATTTGGATTGTAGCCAATCCAAACCCGGATCAATTGCAAATCGGACCGAATTAAATCCGAGTCTTTTAGGTTCGGATTGGACAAATATGAGTTTAAACACTGATGTAAATCGGGTTCGATGGACTGGGTTTGGATTGAACCCGGCCCAAATTGCACCCCTAATTGCAATAGAGTTTCTAAAGCTTAACAAGTCCTTAAAAGGCATTTGACTTTGGATCAACCACCAATCATCATCAAATTACCTAAAGAAAAATTTGGAAAAAGAATATATATACATATACATATATGCACTCTTTAAAATTAAACTTTGAATAACAGGAGTACGTCAAGATGGAATTAGGCTCAACATTGAGCGGGTTAGTTGGTTTTTTATGGGGCTTCGTGATGAGGTTTTCTCTGACCAAGCTTCCCAGAATTCGTCCACGGACAACTCCAGTGCCGCTTGAAATTTTCAAACAGAAAAAGTGATTCCAGAAATAACCGTACGTCCAAGTTAAAGGGAAGATTTGGGTCCTTGTCAATGGATCTAGTCATAAAACTCCAACCATGTGTATATATACTGAAGAACGACCAATGATCAAGTAGCTAGAGAGTACCATATTCATGTGTTGTGGAAAATGAAGCTTTCATAATCACTAGCACTTCCACATTCGATCAAGGCTAATGGATAATGTGGAATTGGATCTTATATAGTTGGAAACCCAGCACATAGTAGACAGGAATTTCAGGCTCTCACTTGAAAGAGAGAGCATCGATCGTCATCATTTTTCTTTTTTTTCAAAAAATGACTTAGAACATGCAGGCCTGTAATAAATACCATTTAATTTTCATTAACTTGTAATTCATAGTGCTTCGTTTTTCCCCCCTTAATTTTCATTTTAAAAAGAAATTAACACTGTTACTCCGTCTATGGCCATCAGCTTCAAAATGGGTTTTACAATTTAGCCCCTCATCTCTTAAAAATATTGCATTAGTGCATGATCCAGTTGACAATAACAGACTAGCTAACGTACGGCTTTATCAACGATTTCATGCTGTTGCATTGAAACATCACATCAGCTATTTCATCAAATTTAATTAATTTAATGTGATAAAATGTTAGGAATGTAAAATTTTAGAAATGTTTAATAAATGAATATTTGAGAAAATGAATTTGAGTGAAAGTTAGGAGGGGGCGTGTGAAAGTATATTTTCGCCGACCTTTTCCAGCAAACTTGTGCCGTGTCCGTGTGAACTGCTTACTAGATTGGCAACGCGTGCGAAGAAAACAAGATTTTTGGAGTGGCCCACGACGACCTGCCAAGCTTCATTGAAAAATTTATTCTGAGCGCGAACGTCACCGTCAACTTTCGAGCAAAAAGGGTAACGATGAGTTCAAGTACGTACCTAATCTTGTCTCCACTTGACTCCCTAGCTGCCATGGTACTTAGATGCATGGTATATGGATCACAAAGTAGAAGGCATTCATAACCACTGCACAAGCTTTCAATACCCCCGATCAACGTTCAGCAAATTTTTTTCCTCAACTTTGCTCGCTAGTCAAAATGTAAAAGTTTGTCCACTTTAACAAGACGAAATCCTTTTTAATTCTTTGATCTAGCACGTGGCAGGGATCAGCTGATATGGTAACGAACGACAAGGATCCCAAATAAAACAGCGAACACTTGTTCCCACCCAATGCAATTTGTTGACCGCCCATATATATTCTTTTTTTGTCTCAAAAAAGTAGTTGATGATGCTCGTTTAATTTACTTATCCCTCGTTTATATATTTGATCAATTTCTGCATTTTTGCCAATGTTTTGGAAAGAGGAATAATTGAGGGTATATATAGCTTCACTCCACTTGCAGCTGGACTACTTCAGCGAGTATAATATACACATCCTAATTAACATATACCTTGTTAAGCTCCCCTTTACATCAATTACTGACACATTTTAGTTTACCTGCATAACCTATGTAGAATATGATTGTCAAATTGTCGAACAAGTGCCGGACCTAGAAGTTCCCAGAAAATACTTGTGGATCACAGAGTTTTCAGACTTCTTAGTTGTTATAAGTCCTGATCATGGAATTGTTTTCTAGCACCAGCTGTCGCCAGAAAAAACTGGAACGCAGCATGTCAAATATTGCCACACGTTCAGACTGAAAAGGATAGGGTGCTTGAAAATTTTAAAATTCAACATCACGATGAAAAGGAAAGGTTGGAGAATTCTCAGCATGCACCCGAATTCCAATAACGTGCACAATAAAACAGACCAGGCCATTTATAATGAGATGTGATGTCATTAAATTACTTCGATCTTTATCTTCTTCTGGAGAAAAAAAAAAAAAAAAAAAAAAAATCTTTACGCTTGAAGCCGTCCTCTATCATGCATCGAATGGAGGTCCTTTTACGCTTGAAGCCGTCCTCTATCATGCATCGAATGGAGGTCCTTTTACGCTTGAAGCCGTCCTCTGTCATGCATCGCAGGACCATTCCAAAGATGCGATTTCAAGCACAAGCATGGGAAAAAAAAAGTACCAGCGCTGAAATATTTAGTTCCCAGGTACCCATCATGCTATTCCAGGTGTTTTTGGAGCATGCCGTAGGGTCCTCAAGTTGTAATGCGATGCCCAGGTTCCGTTCGAGTCTGGAACACTCATTTCGTAGTCTCAGTACTTGTGTCATACACCAAGGAACCTTTTTTTTTTTTTTTTCCAAAAACAATATGCACAATTTTAGAGATATTTATTCTTTTGTTTCTGATTCATGGTGTATACATTTGCATGTCCAAATGGAGAGCAAACAAATTTCAAAATCAAAAACAATCAACCATATATATAATCGAATAACTAGAGTTTCTGAAAACTTCTTATTGCACGGGCATAGTACGTAGAACCAACCAACTTCTGACTGTCGTTTCAGTCCTCCCCAAAAGCACAAACCGATCGAAGAAGAACAATAAGAATTTACGAAATTCCACCCGGCGCCTACCATGAATCAGAAGAGTGGACAATTGAGCCGCGGAGTCGGGACGGCGGCGAGCCGGATCGCCCTTGGAGCAGTGAGCCCGAACACATCCCCCATGTCGAGCTCGCTTGGCTTCATCCCGTCCGGGAGGGACCAATTGAAGCAGTGCACGAGCTGCGCCACCGCCAGCTCCAACGCATACAGACCCAGCTGCATCCCCGGGCAAGACCGCCGGCCCGAGCCGAACGGTAGGAGCTCGAAGAAGTTCCCCCTGAAGTCGACGCCAGCACCGTCGCCATCCGGGGTGAACCTCGACGGCCGGAACGTCCCAGCGTCCTTCCATGCTGACTTGTCGCGGCCGATGGCCCATACGTTGATCATGACTCTTGATTTCTTCGGGATGGAGTAGCCGGCGACCTCGCAGTCCTCGGCCGTCTCGTGGAGGAGGAGGGGGATGGGAGGGTGGAGGCGGAGGGTCTCCTTGATGGCGCACTTTAAGTAGGACAACTTGTCGAGGTCGCTCTCATGGACCTTGCGGTCGAGTCCCACCACGTCGGCCAGCTCTTGCTGCACCCGCTTGAACTCTTCCGGGTTCCTCATTAGCTCTGCCATGGCCCACTCAATGGCGGAGGCCACCGTCTCCGTGCCACCGAACATCACATCCTGCTCCATTAAGTGTTGAAAGTTAGTCGTCGACTGACAGAAATGAGAAGTTTTTAATTTGCAAGCGAATTAGAAAGATTAATGTAAACGGATAGCTTTGAAGGAAAAGAACAATAATAATAGAAAAAAGGGAGAAGAAGCTCCCTTCTTTCAAAGCTAGCTGGAGCCCAATCAGTATACCGTGGTAGCAAGGAACCGGATAGAATCGTGGTGTGTGCGAAATTGTAAGCATGGCTGCCATATGGTTAGTTGGCACAAGAAAGAAGGTGACGAAAAAAAAAAAAAGTCTATCTTGTCATCCGTCATCTGGGAGACTCGATCTTTCTTGAGGAGGAAAAAAAAGAAAGAAAGAAAAATGAAAGAGGTTTGCACTTGACGTGCTAACCAAGCGTTGGGAGGAAAAAAAAAAAAAAAACATCTAGACTGTTGACGTACCATGATTATGGCCTTGATGTTATCCCTGGTGAGCTTCAGATATGCCTGGAGATCACCATCCTCCCCACCTTTGCCCGCTGGAGAGACCCCGAGGAATGCAAGCATGTCGTCAACCATGTCGGCATCCTCGGCGTCTGGCAACTTTGGCTTTGCCAGGTGCTCGTCAATGATCTTGTCGATGAAGCCGTCGAGGGCCCCCCGCGCCGCCTTGAGCCTCTGGTTGATCCCCTGCATATCCATCCAGCTGAGCCAAGGGATGAAGTCGCCGATGTTGAATGCCCCGAAGAGCTTGGAGAACTCCTGAAGGATTCCGATGAACTCATCCTGCTCCTCATGGCTTTGTGTCCCGAAAGCCGCTCGGAAGATGATGTTCTTGGTGAGGTTGAAGACGAGTTCGCCAAGGTTGACAGGCTCGCCGATCTTGTCATTAGCGGCGCGGAGGGTGGTGTCGACCTCGTCACGGACGGAGGCCCATGACTCGGCGCGCTTGCGGCTGAAGAGCTTCATGACGCAGAGCTTGCGCATCTGGCGCCAGAAGGGGCCGTAGTGGGCGAAGGCCATGTCGGCGCGGTCGTAGGTGAGGTAGGTGATGGCGATGGTGGCCGGCCGGTTGGAGAAGACGTTGTCCTGCACCTGAAGGACCTGCCGGGCCATGTCGGGTGTCGACACGGCGAAGGCATTGAGGAAGCCAAGGCGGAGGTAGCAGAGGCCGCCGTACTTGTCGGCAAGCTTGGCGAGGCCGCGGTGCGTCAGCTGGTCCATCATCAGCATGTTGCCGATGATCGGCAGCGGCTTCGGCCCTGGCGGAAAAGGGAGCTTCCGTCTTTGCCGCAAAAAAAGTGCAAAGATGAGAGAAAAAGGTACGAGGAAGAGCGTTAGGAAGCGTAGGATGTTGGGTTCATGTAGCTGGTACTCCATGGCTAGCTACTCCTTCTTTGAAACAAAGAAAAGATCGATATGGGAGAGGGCCGGGGAGAGGATGACGATCGAAAACTTGTTCGTTTTTATTTTTCGGTAGGGATTTTGCTCTTCCCTGAGGGGCAAAGAGTGTGAGGAGGCTATATTTATAACCTCATGAAAGTGGGCCGGGAGCATTAAGCTTAATGTGGAGGAAAATCAATGGGAAGAGGTCAAGAAGGTGGGCAACGTCATCGCTATAGTATCATTTTCGGAGGCTTCTTTGGGATTTTTGTTCTAAAGTGGAGATTTTTCCTTTTTTTTTTTGGGGTACGGGATGGATTCTGGGTCCGAAAAGTTCCATATTTATCTCGGACGGAGTAGAAGGTAATCAAAACAAAAAGAGAATGTGAAAGTTTTAAAGAAAGTGTTTTCCTTGTGGTGCAATCAAGGGCAATGCAGTCCTCTCTGGAGTTACCGCCGCTCACCTAACCCGATGAAGTTTGTTCTCTCTCGCTCACCTGACCCCACCTGCTCCTCGTGTCATGTATGTCCGGATAAAATTGGTTGGGGGAACGAATTTTTATATATATATATATATATATATAAGTAATTTTTCATTTCTTCACTCTCAATTTATGGTGTTTAAACGGAGGACAGAATGACTGCACCTAAACACCAATCCAGTTCTACAACTGGCTCAGGTTTGTTTCTGAAAAACTAAACTTATTCCAAACTGATCTAACGGTTGGGTTAATATATATGAAATATAGCATAATTTCGGACAGCATATGCCTCCATTTGATCAGAGCTCATTAAGATCAGACATTTTGTGTTAGGTTTAATTTGATCAGATTTGAATGGGAACATGACATTCCAAGAGACTGGTTTGAATATGAGTCTAAGTTTTAGACCTTGGGCCTGTGCTGACTCATCCTGACTTGGTCTGATCGGACCTGTAGCTAGCTAGCTGCCATGTCCTGCCCAGTCCTCTGCTCGCCACTTTTCCTCGCTCCTCCGCCCCCACAATCCTCCCAGCTCTGATAGATCCGTTGCAGCCATCAGTAGCTGTAGGTAGCCGGGGGTGCAGGGATAGAGCCCCATGATATGGTACAGCTTTATTGAGGATTGAAGCTGGTTTCAGATAACACGGCTGTGTGGTCCAGTGATACGACCGTATGGCAAAGTGTAATATCAACAGAAGAAACAAGTTTCATGTTCCAAAGCGTGTGCAACGCACGATTTGATTCATAGAAACAAAATGACTGAATCGAATATGATTTAAGACATAGCCGTGTGGATAGCCATGTCACAGGATAGCCCATATTGTATTTCACAAATATAAATATTTAAAATCCTAATGCGGCGGAATAAAAAAAATTAAAACAAATTTTTATAGCTGTCAGATCTTTCTCTCAATAAACAATAATCAAAAATCTTTTACGAACATAGCTGAACCATGCAAATCTATATCTTATTTTTGATTATTTTTTTATTTTTAATATTTAAATTAATTTTATTTGTGTTCCATAAGTTTCATGATAGTTTATTTCACAAGAGTTGTAACCTAGAATATCGTATATCATGTCATCCGGGATTTATTTCCAGCCAAACTTGGAACAAGACATTATCCATGTAGTAGATCATTAATTAGGACCCTGGCAGGTTCAGAAACACCAAACACCAGCTATAAGCTATTCAATCATGTTACCAACAATAATATCAAATCAAAATTATAAACAAAGACCAATGGGTCCCGTATGTCAGACATCCGGTGGGTCATGAGATAAGACATTATCCTACCAGTCAAGTAAATCGTCAAGGATCACGGTGGCCCTTGGCACGCTCAAAAACACCCATCACATAACTTAAGTTATATTTAAAAAAATAAAAAAAAATAAAAATAAAGATCAAGCAATTGACTTATGGTGGGCGGCACATCTCAGCCGCAGTGCGCCAATTACGAAGAGGCGTGTCTCCAAGAGTAACGCGCCCAAATGATCTCAACTTGGAGTTGGGACCCATAAAACCGTGGGCTGAACGAACCCGCCGCAATCTAAATCTCGGAGCCCCCTAGCCAGTGGCGTAGCCTTTTCGCGATGCTTATCGACATCCGAACGGAGAAAGCGTGGTGGCACCGGTGACATCGCGACATGCGAGCCGCCGAAGGGGGGCCCTCCCCACCTTTGTTCTGATTTTTTTTTTTTTTTATGTCTCAGAAACAGTCTCCATTTTGCTTTTTAATGACGAGAATGTGATCTCATTAGCCGTCACCATGAGTTTTTGCTTATAAACTTAGCAAAAACAAAATATCTGATGCTACGTCGATTCTAGTCAGCATGATGCGTTAATTTGCTCCATAATCATATATATATATATATACATATGATTATATAACGCTAATGGTGGAAGCTTATTTATATTGAGAAATAATCATTTAGTTTGAAAAGCTTCATTCGAGGCTTGTCCGGAGAGAATCTCACTTCCACTCAAATCGGGAGATAAACGTTTCCTTCATGATTTCCTTTTTTTCTTTTGTTTTTTTTTATTTGTGCTGCCAATTGTAAGATATGACGGCTGATTAGGATATGGTGACCAAATCCACGACCGACTCCCACTAAATCCAAAAGACTTAACATCAAAACAAAATCGCACGAAGGTGTGATTGATTCAGAGAAAGATAAGTATATTGCCTTCAAATTACATCGGTTAACAGGTCTCGCATCTGAATGTTTGCATGATGGTTATGCGGCATCTTCAGTGTGGTGAAATCGTAATCAAGCAATAAGCTCGTCTTGGCCCCTATACCCATCATCATAAGTTTGTGATGCTGGCCTTGAACTATTTAGCAATGAACCGCTACATTTTCACTAGTGTTTTAGATGTTTCAGTTTCACCCCAACAGATGAGGACTGGTAGATACTTTTATCTGCTAACTTGCTGATCATCTGATCTGAAATGATGTGACGTGTATGGCAAGAGGATCAGATTGCCATTTCGTGGACGTATATATATATATAATGACCTAATGGATTTTAGCTAATAAATCATGTTATTAAGGCATCGACATTTCGTCTCTTGTTGTTGAGGGCTTTTGACATCTCAACTTAAGGTTTAATATTTTACGCCTAACCAAAAGATATATTTTGGGTTGTTCATGGTTTTTATATTTTGCAGAGCTTTATATATATATTTTATACGGGTTCTCAACTTCTTGGGCGGAATGTTAATAACTTTTTGCACATGAAAAGCCATGGCAATGTTTTTAGAGCTTGCGTTAGGCGGCCGGAAATGTTGGTGGGCTTCGTACTTTTGCTTTGCCATCATCTTAATTATCTGGAAGAGAATGATAAAGTTGGTGAGATCACTAATTAAGGTCGTAATCCAAATGAGAGCTATGAGTCATAAATGTATATATTATCTCCGATCTAATCGATCTGCCTCCTAATTTTCAACTGTGAATAAATAATAACGCACAGCGTCTAACCAGAAACAGCTCTTGATCTAAGAGCAACGTCAACATGACGGTGCTTGCAATTCCCGTTGCTAGCTAGCTTTCGCCGTCACTTTGATCTGATGTCTTGGTAATAACTTGAATCTTTCCGGGCCCAACCATGGTATGAGAACCAGTATATATTTCATAGCACCTGGCGATATATGGGCTTCTGTGGCAATGCGTATTGCTGCTGTTCATGGCTCTTCTTCTATCACAGCAAATAAAGATGGTAGTACCATAACATTTGGTGGACGTCCACCAGAAGGCCAGCACAAACAAAATCTAGTACTACGCTATTGCAAACAAAAAATATATATATATGTAATCGATCGTCCAGCTTCTGCCTCTCTAGAGGCAACAGAAGTCGTGCTTCCCACGGACTTAACTCTCGAGAAATTTCAAGCCAATGGACTTTGGATAGCATTCGCGTTTGGATGTACGCTACTTTTCAGTGCTTCACCGTCTCAAGAACCGCATTAAACAAATGAAACGGATGGTCAAAACTTCTTATTTTTTCCACCCGTTTACACGATCCATTCAACGATTGCTCCTGTTTAAAACCTATCATAACTCCTATCAGGAAAAGAAAACGAAAACAAGCCGACAGAAGTCTCATTTGTACCCGGCCGCGAACTTTGACTGGTATAACGTTCTCTCGATCTGGGGAAATATCTTATAATTAATTCTATCGAGAAATCTCTAGTGAAAGCATGGGTGAGCCAGGTCAAGAAACAGCAGCAAAGGGTCAACGGCAATAAAAACTAAAAAGCCACGCAGAGTGCCAAAACTAATGTGGGTGGATGGAAGACAATGTTTTGAAAATCGGGTCGGACCGGCCGATTCACCGTTTATTATTAAAGTTAACTTTTATATGATCCGATAAGAATTAAAAAAAATTATTTAATTAATCAAGTTTTAATCGATTCAATTCAATTTTTTGATTTTTTTAAATTTTATATTTAAATTATATTTATATTTTATTATTTTATATTATTAAATTAAAATTTAATTATATTATTATTTAATTTGATTAAATCAGTTCATTTAGTTAAACTAATTAACCTGTGACCCAAATGTTAAGCCGATTTGTTGCTCGATCCAATTTTTAAAACATTGATGGAAGAGCCAATGGAGTCATGAGCCGTTGTGAAGCGTCCCAGTCTATTTCGTTGATTTCCCATTAATGGTTACTGCATTACTTGCCTTGTAGACTTTTTGCGAGCAGACGATTGAGCTCGCTGCTTTCAACTCTTCCATAGATAGACTTTAAGATAAGGCCAACCTCCAATTCATAGGACTTACCAACCAAGTTTCACCTAACCGAGGTGGGGCATGGAACTTCTTGTCGATCAATGATTCCTTTAGAAAAGGAGAGTGCCAAAGTTTTTGCCATGCTCGTTGTGGAGAAGAGTGGTTGAGAGCCTACTGATCGAATTAATTGATTGCTTCAGAAGTCTTGTACGTGGTGCGTTGTGATTATATTTGTACGTGATGCTTGGTGTTTTTCCTTTTTATACTAAATGTGCAGTGCACGATACACACGTGCATGCCTACCGCGCTCACCAACTTTGTAGTTGTGGCCGTCCATCCACAGGCAGCCTAGAAAATTAATACAAGGAAAAGTCTTGCAATACCATGCGGTGGAGAAGAAATTGCACTATGTATGATTATTGATGCATGATGACTCATGCATGTACACGTTTTAAAAAAATAAAAAAATATTTTTATTTTTAATATATGCATATATATTGCACATCAATCATTAGTTATAATACTTTTATTTTGCATCGTGCACGGTGCAGTAAGATTTTTTCTTTTATTTCACTTTTGATTTGGCACCAACGAGGGTGTTCGTTGGCTGGTCGCTAGTCTGCTAATATTTTGATTAGAAGCATTGAACATGTGCTATGTCCTTAACCATCTTGGCAAGCAAGAAGGTCGCTCGGTCGCTTAATTATTGTGTTTATTTAGTTTGAAGTTTGAATGATTTATCAACGAAATGAATGATACCAAATGGCCTAAGAAGGCTTGTGATCGGAGGACACGATCATTAATGCAATTATAAAAGAACCTTTAATTTTCTGAACGACCGTTCGACTATATCCTATCGGTACTGATAGAAGTTGTTACGGGGTCACACCAGACGAGATCATGGGCGGTTGATTCTTCATCAGTTTAAATTGTTGGAGGTTATGTTGACGATTATTTAATTTTACATTGATTATATATTAAATTTAGTTGAACTTAATAAATTTTTTTTGAGAGCTTATATTAATGAATATTTAATTTTATATTGATTATGTATAAAAATATTTAAATACTTATATAAAATTAAAATAAAAAAATTGAACTACTTCAAGCCCCTGTGCTAACCCAATTAACTTATTGCTATGATCAATCTACGGAGCTTTAACTTTTTTTATTTTTTTTTTTGCCCATCAACTTTTGTATACCTACATCCCAATTAACTTATCATCGTGACCCAATTTGCATAGCCTTAAAAAATTTCTTATCTTTTCCTTCCGTCTAGTCTCTCAATTAATTTATTATTATGGGTCAATCTATATAGCCTTTAAAAATTTTCTTACTCTTTTTTTTTCTATCAACTTTCGCAGACTTAAGTTGGCTCCAAGATCACCTATTGACCTAATTAATCTATTACTAAACAAAATCCGTAATGTCTTAAAACTTGAATATAAATAAATTAGTAGCATATAAATTTGAGTTATAAACTTTTCAAACCTTTTTTTTTTTAATCCCATGTGCGTCTATTTTAGGGTATACTAAAAAGGATCTGGATTGTAACATATTAGAATGGACCCAATTTATAGTCCAAGAAATATGGCAGGCGGGATTTATATGTGTTTGTAACAAGACTCGAGTGGATTTGATGCGTTTATATATGGTTGGATTAAGATTGGATTTAAATGTGATAAAAGAATGTTAGAACCTGAAAAAGAAAAATATGTAAAAGAATATTCATACAGCATTAAGGTATCCAAATAAATAATAATCTTTTAGTTAGCCTTTTAGGTGAGAATATAAGCTTTCACACATATAGTTAAGCTTAAATGACAAAAATGTATTACAACTTAAAAGAGAGGTTAGGGAGGCCCTATCGTATAATATCTATGTAGTTGTTTAAAAGGCAAAATTTTGCAGTTGTGGTCCCAAGAGAAAAGAAGATTAATACATTCTTTAATCCAGTTAGGTGCGGCATTAAGTTGCATTGTCCACATTAAATTGATATTTAAGAAATATTTTTATATATTATCTGATTGGGGTTAAATTTGTTTCTTCTCAGACAACCTTACGAGCAAATCTAGCTTGATCTTGCTTAAAGTGAACTTGGATGCAGTTCTCCGGTTTTCTATCTATTTCCTTTGTGTTTTTTTGTGTTTTTTTTTCCTCTCCATCACCACTTGAATGCTTACATAAAGGTTACACAGTTAATGCCTCACATCTATATTCAATCCTTTCACTTTACATAGATGTTGTCAGCCTCTTCTATCTTCTCATTAAAAAAATAAAATAAAATAAAAAATCAAGAATGTTACTGCTGACTTTGGGTTCTTTAATTGATTTGGTTAGGTGCATCCTATTAAATTACTTGCTGTATGGAACCAACCATTTACGAAAATTTCGTGGTTGATTTGGCTACAAAAATAATGCAGAGGTCCTAGGAACACAATCAAACATGCTGACCGGTCGTACCATAACAATGTCATTTTAGCTTGGATCTCATGGGAGACTTCTATGACGGGGAAAGATAGAGTTTTTTAGTCATGTGAAATCTTTTTCTTCCGAAAAGAGACAACTTTAGTCACGTCTAATTAATCTTTTCTTTTGAATTTTTTCCATATAATTCTTGAGAGTCCCAGCCCTCTATTTGCTGCTGTAATTGCGTCTCAATTCCGCTTTTGAAATTAACGGCTCGTGCAAGGAATAGTCTTAACGAAAGTGCCATGATAAAAATATACAGTACGGTTTCTTTCGAAATTTCTAAGCTAGCACCGTTGGGGGTAGCTTTCGGTGACCCGGTTTCTGTCGAAATTGCGCCTAACTACCATTCAACTGTTGGAAAGGCCGATGTTGTTTACCTAAGAGTGAAAGTCGTTGTGCATCCGTCTTTGATGCATAAAATATGCATCAAATACACAGTTTAATCATACGTCTATGTCATCATACGTACTGTATACATTATGGTCCATTAAGGCACGGCATGCGTGATGATCGTACATCAGTACCACTGTACGCACGGTATGCATCATGATCCATTAAGCCACAGCATATGCGATGACATGGGCGCGCAGCTAATCCACACTTTATGCATCGGCCTCCTCTGATGCTTAAAGACTTTTCATGCCTAACAACATGTGGTTATATATGGGACCCATCAATTTAGTAATCAGGGTTTCAATAATGATCAAATAATTCAAACCAAGCAACAAAAATGATAATAAATTATCAAATGCATTAAAAAAAATCAAAATCAAATGCAAAAACTCAACCATACAAATAATTATCAAATTTACACCAAAAACCTTCCGATGCAAAGGAAAAAAGATAAATTCTGAAATAATTTCACCATGCTAAGAGAGATATTTTAATATCCCTCAAATTTTTCCCAAACTTAAAAATATAAATATTAAAGAAAATATATAAAAAAAATGTCATTCTCTAGCTAGCTAAATCCAATCCACTAGAAAATCTTTAAATCTCATGAAATTTCTATGTTTTAATGAAACTTTATGGGATTCATCACTCTGAATACTATATTTTTTTATGGATGCAACATCTTAAAAAAAACTCTTTTTCTCTTTAAGTGCATATTTTTCTTCTAGTTAAATAAAATCAAAACCGTTACAGTTAGTTGCTGCATGTTAAGTCCAATTAGAATTGGAGTTTGCTTGTCGCATGTCTTATCCCATGTTATAGGCTAGAATCAACCAAGTTCATTTTAATATTAACTACCAAAGCATGCATACACCATTGCTTAATTTAATGGACCGAAAAACAACGTGGCTCTCTTACACGTACCAAGCAACTTGACCTAGCCTCAACTCAAATCTAAGCCTTTTTTTTTTTTTTTTAGCTCTATAAATGTATATATTTTATAATAATATATAAATAGGATGCAAACTAGACATTAGCCGCAGAGTGCTTAAGCTTCGTGCTTTAAAGAAGCCTTAAAGCATGATTAACGCTTGATTATATCCGAATTGAATCTGAATCAAGGTCTAATTAGAAGGAGAGGGAAGGAGAAAAGGAGACGTGGGCGTGGGAGTATAGAGAGAAAAGGAGAAAGAATAGTTTAAAATTTTTTTTAATAAAAATGAGGAGTTATGGAGAGCAATTTGGGTGCCCCCGGCGTCTCTTTCTTCCTGGAGAGCACAAATGCCCTTTTAATTAAAAAGAATGACAAAACAAACAAAAGAAGAGTTAGAAAAAGCCTTATTATCTAACCAGCGTACGGATCAGGCCTATGTGGCTCTACTAGGGCTCGTGTCAAAGGCGATGCCCTCATCCGATCAAAACCGGGGTACGACCCTGTTTCTTCTTCGCACCATCCCCCAAACGTTCTCCACCACCTCTTCTTTGCTCGCTCCCTCCACTCTTCCCCACTCCAATACCCACCCAAGTGCTGGCAGTTTCCTGACAGTTCAACCTCCCAGGCCCAATTATCATGCAATTGGGCCAACAACTGCACTGGGGACAAGAAAGGTTGGAACTCAGTGACCGGACTTAAGGCCAGGCCTTTAAAGAAGTCATGACTAATTCATCATCGAAAAAGTCTTTGTGCATCGAATGCAATAAATAGCCTTTAAAGAAGTCATAACTAATTCATCATCAAAAAAGTCTTTATGCATCGAGTGTGATGTAACTTGTATGCACCGCATTCGATAATTATGCACGCACATATCGTATCAAAAATAAAAATATTTTTTAATTTTTGGTGCATGCGCATAAGCCTTGCATCATAGTTTTAAATTTTTTCTGCTAGATAATACTATGGTTTTAAAAATCGAATCGGATCGATCGATCAAACCGATCCCAGCAAAAATTGGTCAACAGTTTAATCTAATTTTATTATTAAAGTTAAAATTTAATTAAATTAATTTATTCATTCGAATTGATTGATCCACGGTTTAAAAATCAAGCCGGTTCATTGTTTCAAACCATGGTTATAGGCCGCGCAGCGGTGCTGATATTTAGGCAAAGCTGAGGCAGTCCTCTGCCAACTCGCACACCAGTCTGGCTGCATGATGTGGTCTACATAAATACTTGAACTAGCATGGGCTCGGCAGATATCATGGGCTTGACCGAGGCGACAGCATCATCATCTTAATATTATGTAATTAATTAATCTAATTTCATTAAATTGACTTAATTTAATTTTAAAATACATAATTTACAATTAAATTAATCAAAATAAGCTAAACTAAATTATTATTTTAATCAAAATAAATTTAATTTTGTTGCTGCGAAAATTCGCTTTCCAACTCGGGTGCAGTTCAACTTCGAATCTAGACGTTGATCTCTCGTTTGGATGAAACCTGTGGAACCTGCAAGACAGTCCTTACGCAGAGAGTATATGGGATGGCTCTATGTGAAAGACCCTTCGATGCCCAAGTCAGTAAAAATTCATAACAGAATAAGGCTCTCGCAGAAGAGTCCCTCAAGAAATTAGCCTCTCAAGAGATCAAAGCTCTGCTTGAGCTTTAATGGAGTTTTTAGTCAGAGTGTCAGTGAAAGCATACCTAAAGAGCTTTAAGACCAGGGTATTTATAGGCGATCACTTGATTTCTTAAATGCGTGATAGGAGGTCCAAAACTGTTCAGATTTGAATCAAATTCAAATCAAGTTTGTTATGAGACCGGTAGTATCAGTATCTAGTTAGTTAAAGAATCGACGGCTAGAGGAGTTGATTGGTACTTTGAGATGCATTGATTTTATATGTTCTAGGCCACTTCCAATTTCACTAGCATAATTTTCTGTCCGAGGTCGTTGGAGGCTTATACGGTTGGAATCTTATCGAACTACTATGAATTTAAATTTTTCCGCGCTTGGTTCCGCAGAGATTCAGGAGCCCCTCGATCTAGCTGAGGCACAAGAATAGCTCAGTTTTGCCAAAGCATTTGAATGCCTCGATCTGGCCAAGGCATAAGATTTGGCCAAGGCATATAATATTCCAGTACCATCGAGTATATGAGGATAGAATGCCTCGCCTCTGTCGAGGCATACGAATATCCCGGTCCGACCGAGATAAGAGGATAGCTCGGGCACACCAAGGCGTGAGAATGGTTCGAAATAATTTAGTCCGAGGATGGTTCGGCTCTGTGGTTTTCTAAATGTGACAGCCGGCTGATTGAATATCAAGAGTAGTCTTGATCCTTTTTGTCATGTGCGTAAACATTGGCGCGATAACAATTTTATCCCTCATCAAATTTATGATTGAAATAAGTTTAATTTCATCGCTGTTTTAATTTTACTACACTAACTCTTTGCTTTCATTTTTAATAAACTATAAAATATTCTCACAATTAACTAATAAACTTTTTAACCACCTTTATCAACTCTTTGATCAGTTAACAAACACTACAAGAGAATTAAAATATTGCGACGCCCAAATGCGTCGCAATTGCGTCGCTAAACATGCTATTGCGACGCAATAGCGACGCAACGAGGGCGTCGCTCAACTGTCCGTCGCAATACCCTTTTGTTGTAATTGCGTCGCAATATTGTGACTCTCTGCGACGCTCTTGCATCGCCACATTGCATCGCAATATTGCGACGTACTAAATTACGTCGTAATATTTAAAATTAATTTTTAAAATAAAAAATTATTATTAAATATTGCGACGCACTAAATTGGGTCGCAATATTGCGACTCATCCAGCTGCGTCGCAATATTTAATAATAATAATTTTGGTATAATAGCGATGCAATTTGAGTCGCTAATGCGTCGTAAATAAAAATTATTTTAAAATATTGCGACGCAAGGTAATTGCGTCGTAATATTTATTAAAAATTTTTAAGATAAAATAGCGACTCAATTTTAGTCGCTAATGCATCGCTATTAAATTTATTTTTAAATTATTGCGATGCCAGGTCATTGCATCGCAATATTTAATAATAATATTTTAAAAATATTAGCGATCTAATATCAGTCACTAATGCATCACAAATTTTATTTTTAAAAATATTTAAATGATTAAAAATTAAAACGGTTAATTCAATTTCGTTAAATCTAAATATTGATACAAACATTTTTCACTCAATCCAAACAATAATATATTTCAAAAATAATTTATATATTAAAATTTTAAAGTTTTTACAATATAAAAAAAAAAAAAATACATCAAGAATCTGAACGATCACGTGGAGGCTGTGGAGGCTGAAGACTCTGCGACAAGCGGCTAACCATATCCCGCAAATAATGCATCTCATCTCGCATGTCTGCAACCTCCTGATCCCGGCCTCGCATACGATCCTCAAAATCCTGCTCGACCTCCTGGCGAATCTCCTCTGCAATAGATCTGCGAAGCTCCTGTAAACGCTCGGGAGGAAGATCAGCAGGAACTCGCGAGCTGGAGGCCTGATGGGGAAAAAATGTAGAAGCTCTAGTGCCCAGACCATAGACCCTGCGGTCTCGTGGCTGGGCACCAACAGCCTCCAAAAACACACGTCGACTCTCCTCTGCTGAGAGTTCGACGGGCGTCTCCCCATCAGTAGAGTCGACCTGCGATGCCTGGGAGCGAAGCTCGTCGACTCGTGTCTTGAAATTATGAAATCAACAATAAATGAGTTAATAAATTTCTCGAAATAAAATTTTAGAAATTAAACAGATAATACATAAATCTAATTTCTTACCGCAACCTTCCGTGATCGCGTGTCGACCCAGGAGCCGTCCCTCCTGGTGTGTGTCGCCCTGAATAGATGAAACTCACCAGGATCTCCGCCCTCCTGCTCAGTCTATAACAAAAAAAAAATGATATTAATACAAATATTTGTAAATAACTAAAATAGTAATTAAAATATTTATGTTTTCTTACCATACGCCGTCTGTGCTCCTGAATCGAAATGGAGCCCGAAGTATGCGGGAGAGACCCGTGCCAGGACCGCCCTTCTCAGATCGGCGGTTCGTGCTGGCTGATGCGGACCTCCTGCGCCAGCCATCGGACTGCCAGGCCTGCTGCCACTCGTGCCAAATACCCTCTGGCACGTGCGCAGGACGCTGACCCGATGACCTCCAACGATGAAGCATGTCGGAGTATCGGCGTCGCGTCAGAGCCTCCCATGCTGCCCTAATGGCATCATGGCTGGCAGGATCCCACGTAAACTTTTTCTGCATTAAAATAAACAGTTAGTTTCTGAATTTATTAAGTTTAAAGAATTATATATCACTGATAAATTGTATTTAATAAGTTTACCTGAAACTCAGAAAAATAAAACTTCCTCGTGGCTGGAGATACGTGGCGCCAATCGTAGTCACTGGGATCTGCACGCCTCTAAAAAACGCGCTGATGTGGCTGGATACATGATGCTGCTCAATGAATCTATTAAAAAAATGCAAGTTTATAAGTAAATGACTTAAAAATATAAACAAATATTTTTAATTAGTATATACTTACATCCCCTGAGCATCAAGTTTAAGTACAGTGCGGCCGATGGTGGAAGAACTCTCGGAGGTCTATGCCGATCGGCTGGATGGTAATACTGCTGCAGAGATCGAAGGCTGCGCCTCTGCTGGAGATCCAAACTCTCCATCTCCGACGCTCATGTGATCTGATGTAGCAGGATCCAAACTACGTCTCTGCTCACCCAATCTGTCGTCGGTAGATCTACCTCTGCCCCTCATACTGAAAATACTAAAGATTCACACAATTAAATTATGATTAATGATTGACTATGTAAGAATTTAACACTTATAAAAAAGTTAAATTTTAAAAAACCTTTATGTTTAATCGGTGTCATTTGTTTCGTGAAATGTTGGTTCAACATCCGATGTGTATCGGATTGCGAATCAATTTCATTATCATCGGAAGGAAACCGAACATTTGCATCCGCAATTTCTTGGACATCACCACTTGGATCTCTAAGTGATGTTTCAGGAGCCCTTGTGTCGTCCTCAATTGCATGCATTTCCATCTCATCCTCTTGAAATGCAGGGCACTCGGCTGATTGACTTGATGAACTCTCCTCTAATACGATTGTTGAACGTGGGACGATTTTAGAAACAGCCCACCAATCTCGCTTGTCGTTGCGCAAACTTGGATATCCGCAGTAAAAGACTTGCTGAGCTTGGGATGCAAGGATGAATGGGTCATATTTCTGCAATCTTCATCGATGGTTCACTTCAACCAAATTATAGTCGTTATGAACCCTTTTGCCCACAGGAACTATCGGATCGAACCAATCACAACGAAACAATACGGTTCGTTTCATAGGCCAACCGGGATATTCAACTTCAACCACCTCTACTAACTTTCCATAATAATCCTGCATATTTGCTCCAACACTTTCTCCTTTCACACACACGCCCCAGTTCTGCGTGCCTCTTGAAGCTGCTAATCGTTCAATCTGAAATTTGTACCCATTTACAAAATAGCCAGTAGAGGTTGTTACGGTCTTCAATGGCCATTGCGATAGACATTTAATGAAAATATTGTCGGTTGTCGACCATGGACCGTTGACCTATAAATTAATAAGCTATTGACATCCAATTCAAAAAATAATAGCCATTATCGAAATTGATTGAGTGATACTACTCACAAATTCATAAAACCAGTAAGCAAACTCCGTTTCTAATTTCTGCCCAATTGCAACTTGACTGATGTCGGGATTCATCTGTCGTTGTCTATCACAAAACATCCTTATGGGATGAAAAGGATGAAAACTACTGTTAGAAATTAAATATTATGGTATATTATTATAAATTTAAATTTTCAATTTAGCATTGAAGTATACACTTACTCAATATATGGATCGACTTCTCGACAGTTCATTAGGATGTAATAATGTGCTGCATTATACTCCATATCGCTAAGATTTCTTGACTTCTGCCCACCAAATGAACGGCCGATAGCTTTAAAAATTGATATTCTACCGTCATTAGCTTCTGCTTCGTCCACACATACGTCATCGTTATGACCATGATTTCGGCTCCTCGTGTGGACGTGACCCTCAAAGTAATGTGAGGCAAAAGCTGAAACTTCTTCGACCAAGTGTGCATTGCATATAGAACCTTCAACCCTTGCCTTATTACGCACATTATTTTTTAACTTCTTAAGATACCTATATGTAAAGTTGCAACAAAAAATTAACGAATTTTTCAAGCAATGAAATAATATTTGAAATGTCAACATATCTTAATGATGTATATATTTACCTCTCGAAAGGATACATCCAGCGATACTGCACGGGACCAGCTATGCTCGCTTCGTATGGCAAGTGAACCGGTAAATGCTCCATTGAGTCAAAAAAACTGGGAGGAAATATTCGCTCAAGCTTGCATAAAATAATTGGAATTTCCTCCTCAAGCCTTGCCATGGATGCAGAAGTAATGACTGCGGCAGATAACTCCTTGAAGAATAAGCTGAGCTCCGTAATTGCCTTCCAGACATGTTGCGGAAGCAACTCACGAAAAGCTATAGGTAATAATCGTTGCATGAAAACATGGCAGTCGTGGCTCTTCATGCCGAACAACTTGAGCTTATGCATGTCCACACACCTACCGATATTTGAGGCATAACCATCTGGAAATTTTAACCCTCTAAGCCAGTTACATAAAACTTCTCGTGAATTTCTGTCAAGAGTGTAACATGCTTTAGGATAGGTCCCATCGGCACTCCTTCTCAAATCACCTCTTCTGCAGTACTGATTAAGTTCTTCTCTTGACTTTGCAGTATCTTTTGTTTTTCCCGGGATGTTTAGCACCGTGTTAAATATGTTATCAAAGAAATTTTTCTCGATATGCATAACATCCAAGTTGTGCCGGATGAGATTTGTGCTCCAATAAGGCAAATCCCAAAATATACTTCGCTTCTTCCAGTTATGTTCTTTACATATACGGCTATTTATTCTATCTGCATCCGGTTCCCATGCATACATCAACCCCAAATGCTCTATAGAATCAAATAGATCCGTGCCGGACCTAACCGGTTCGGCAAATTTTGTGACTGCTTTGTTCTTCCGGAAGGCGATCAAGTTACGCCTGTAAGGATGATTTGGGGGCAAGAACTTCCTATGGTTATCAAACCATGACTGCTTACCACTCTTCTGCAATGTAAATGCATCCGAATCATACATGCAATGAGGGCATGCCAGACGTCCAGCAGTGCTCCAACCAGACAACATTGCATATGCCGGAAAATCACTTATTGTCCACATCAAAGCAGCTCTCATTAAGAAATTCTGTTTCATAGAAATGTCGTAGGCTACCACTCCTGTTTCCCACAACATTTTCAATTCGGCCACCAATGGTTGCAGAAAGACATCAATCTTTTCCTTTGGATTTGATGGTCCTGGAACCAAAACGGTTAAAAACATTGCAGTATCTTTCATGCACTTCCACGGAGGAAGGTTATATACAGTCAGTATCACAGGCCAACATGAATACTGTTGCCCCGCTTGACCAAATGGTTGGAAGCCATCGGTACAAAGACCTAATCTCACATTCCTTATATCTTCAGCGAAATCAGGATGATTTTCATTGAAATGCTTCCAAGCCTTTGAATCCGATGGATGCCGCATTTCATCCTCTTTAGATTCATGTTCGGCATGCCATCTCATATCAGCAGCTGTTGCCTCAGATCTGTATAATCTCTGCAGGCGTGGGGTAAGAGGAAAGTAATGCATCCTCTTGTAAGGCACACTTTTCTCCTACTTGTACCGGCTCCTCCTTCGGTGTTTTTGAACCTCGATTGCCCACAAATCTTACACCATCTCAGCTCTGAGTCTTCACCCCAAAATATCATACAATTGTTCAAGCAACAATCGATCTTATTAACTGGGAGCCCAAGCCCACGCAACAACTTTTGTTGCGTAAAAACTGTCTACGGCAACATTGTCATTTGGCAGAATTTCTTTGATTAACTCAGCTACAGAATTGAACGCCTTTTCTGATAATCGATGTTCTGCCTTAATATTCAACATTCGAGCAGCTGTAGAGAACTGGGAATGACCCTCACACCCAGGATACAATTCTTGATTTGCAGCACGCAACATATCATAAAATTGTTGTGCTTCTGGATTTGGTTCTTCCATAAATGTATTCTGATTGAAGTCATTACCCGATGCATTCATCACCATTTGTTCATATGTGTTTAAATTCACAAATGGTTCATCTACGGGAATTGACTCTTGTTGGCCTATAACAGCTGCTGGAATATCCTCTGGTTCACCATGACAGTACCAAACATAGTAATCAGGAACAAAACCCTTCTTACACAAATGCACCTTAACAGTTTCCACATCTCTGTAGGCTTTATTCTGACACCTGTGGAAGTTGCATGGGCACCTAATCCTAGGCCCATCCATCCATTCAGGTTGGCTACATGCAAATGCGATAAATTCTTCCAATCCATTCAGAAAATCTGGATTCAGCAAGCCATCTTTTATCCTTGCATACATCCATGAGCGAGTCCCGCTCATTTTTGACCGACTTATACAAAGTCTGGTAAATCATTAAATGAAACCAAAAAATAAAACTATATTAGTATTACTAATATATAACTAAATTATTTCTTGGTCACAACTAAGGTTAATAACAACCATTTAAATCATTTATAAGTACACAAATTTTTTTTAGGCAACTAAGGACCCTACCATGCAAGGGCGAGCCACGGCTACGATCCTTGGCGTGCTAGCAAGGACCGATGCACAGGTTCATGGCTAAAGGGAGGGCTTGAGTTTGTGTCGGGCCGCAAGGCGGTGCGTTTAATCATTAGACTTCACAAGAATTCAAGTGTCTTAAATAATTCTACCTTCACTCCATGTCTATAAGGTAAGGCCCTATCCCATTCAAGAATATTTTTTGTGATATGTTATTCTGCTATTAATTATCATCGATCGGTAACATTGAAATTTCGGCAGCATTTCCCCATATGTTCTCCTAAATGTGTGGTATATAAGCCACACTAGGAGAACGTATGAGCAAATGCAAACCGAAATCTCACCCCACGATGATTACTAGCAGACTAACATGTCACAAGAAATATTCCCAAACTGTCCACCAGGACAATTTGAGAATTTGCAAGACTAAGGCTTACAAATTCTCAAACGGGTCTAAAGGTTAAAGTGCTGTGATTATGGAAGTCCGAAGATAATCGAACTTATGCTTGTTATTCTTAACTTCTTGTGAATTATACATGTAATCACTAACTTTTTAAGATTATTGTGTCAAATACAAATGTTTGCGAATACTAAAATGTAAATCATTGAAACTACTAATTTGTTGCTGAAAATTAAATAATATTACAACAAAACATTTTATTTAGCATTTCAAAATGTAATGCATCATTCAGTTTGCAGTAATATAAATAATCAAGACATAACAAATGTAAATGAGTATAAATGCACAAATACTATTGTCATAAACATTCTGCTTAAATTAATTATTGCATAAATATTATGTAAATTAAATAATAATACAACAAGACTTCCTATCTAGCATTACAAATATTATTGAATAATCAAGACATAACAAACAGACAAAAATTGGGCGGGGGGTTTCCCCCCTCCCCCGTGTTAAAACAAATTTTTTTTTTTTTTTTTGTGACAGTGGCCTGGCCAATGCCGGCCACGGTAGCGGCCACGCTGCCGTGGCCGTCTTCTCCGGCCGCGGCCACGGCCGTGGCCGGACAAGAAAAGAAAGGGGGGGGCCGGACAAGAAAAGAAAGGGGGGGTTTCCCCCCTCCCCCCCTGTTAAGGAAATTTTTTTTTTTTGTCACAGTGGCCTGGCCACCGTGGCCAGGCCACTGCCGGCCACGCAGCGGCCGTGGCCGGACAAGAAAAGAAAGGGGGGGCGGGGGGGTTTCCCCCCTCCCCCCCTCCTGTTAAGAAAAAAAAATTTTTTTTTTGTCACAGTGGCCTGGCCACCATGGCCAGGCCACTGCTGCCGTGGCCGGACAAGAAAAGAAAGGGGGGGGGGGGGGGGGGGGTTTCCCCCCCCCCCCTCCTGTTAAGAAAAAAAAAATTTTTGTCACAGTGGCCTGGCCACCGTGGCCAGGCCACTGCCGGCCACGGCAGCGGCCGTGGCCAGAGAAGACGGCCACGGCAGCGGCCGTGGCCGCCTTGTCCGGCCGTGGCCGGACAAGAAAAAACAAGGGGGGGGGCAGGGGGGTTTCCTCCCCTCCCCCCTGTTAAATTTTTTTTTTTTTTGTGATGATAGTGGCCTGGCCACCGTGGCCAGGCCACTGCCGGCCACGGCAGCGGCCGTGGCCAGACAAGAAATAAAAGGGGGGGGGCGTGGGGGTTTCCCCCCTCCCTCCCCTGTTAAGAAAAAAAAAATTTTTTTAGAGTATTGGGGCTAACCTTGGTCGAGATAACAAGCCGGAGTCGGATGAGATCGCCGGGTAGCCGGAGGACCACAGGGGATGAGCCGGAGCAGCGAGCGGGGATCACGGCGGCGGCTAGGTCAAGACGGGGAAGAAGAAGAGGAGAAAGGATGGGTTAAATATATGTAATTAGCGACGCAATAATTGCGTCGCAATTTTTTTTTTATGTCTTAGCGACGCACTAGTGCGTCGCTAATCCATCGTTAATATATGTTTATTATAATTTTCTGAAAACATAGCGACGCCAATAAATGCGTCGCTAATGAGTCGCTAAATTGGCGCCATCGTCCGACGGAAAAATATTTTTATTTTCTAATAATTGCGTCGCTAAGGCATCGCAATATTTTTTTAATATTTTAAATTGATTAAAATAAAAACTTATTACAATAATTGCGACGCAAGCAGTGCGTCGCAATTATTTTTTAAATATTTTTAAATAAAAATATTTAAATTTATTATAATAATTGCGATGAAAAATTGCATCGCAATAATTTTTTAATATTTTAATCAGCTATATGTATTTTAATAATATTGCAACGCATGTATGCGTCGCAATATTATATTTCTTTTATTTATTAATACTGATAAAAATCATATATAATTGCGATGCATATATTTCGTCGCAATATTTGTTTATATTTTTTTAAACTGCGTCGCTAAGGCGTCGCAATAATTTGTTAATATTTATAAATGATATATTTATAATTAATGTTAATAATTGCGATGACAATGGCGTCGCAATATATTTTATAAAATTTTTAATTACATAAATTTATTTTAAAAACATTGCGACGCAACATATGCGTCGCAATATTATATTTCTTTTATTTATTAATACTGCAAAATTTTGTATTTACTAAAAATAATTGCGATGCATATATTTCGTCGTAATATTTATTTATTTATTAATAATAATATTAATAATTTATGATAATTGCGACGCCATATTACGTCGCAAAATCGATCGGCAAAGATCCGACGGTTGCGATCGATCCAAGCCGTGATCCCGATCGGCCACGACCTATCTCGGACAGTTGCCATCCGTCCGAGATCGACGACGATCCGACGGTTGCGATCGATCCAAGCCCTGATCCCGATCGGCCACGACCGATCTCGGACCATGGCGATCCGTCCGAGATCGGTGACGATCTAACGGTTGCGATCGATCCAAGCCCTGATCCCGATCGGCAACGACCGATCTTGGACCGTGGCAATCCGTCCGAGAATGGCGATGATCCGACGGTTGCGATCGATCCAAGCCCTTATCCCGATCGGCCACGACCGATCTCGGACCGTGGCGATCTGTCCAAGATCGGTGACGATCCAACGGTTGCGATCGATCCAAGCCCTGATCCGATCGGCGACGACCGATCTCGGACTGTGGCAATCGGTCCGATCGACAAAGATTCGACGGTTGCGATCGATCCAAGCCGTGATCCTGATCGGCCACAACCTATCTCGGACAGTTGCCATCCGTCCGAGATCGGCGACGATCCGACGGTTGCGATCGATCCAAGCCCTGATCCCGATCGGCGACGACCGATCTCAGACCGTGGCGATCCGTCCGAGAACGGCGACGATCCGACGGTTGCGATCGATCCAAGCCCTGATCCCGATCAGCCACGATCGATCTCGGACCGTGGCGATCCGTCCAAGATCGGTGACGATCCAACGGTTGCGATCGATCCAAGCCCTGATCCCGATCGGCGATGACCGATCTCAGACCGTGGCAATCGGTCCGATCGGCAAAGATCCGACGGTTGCGATCGATCCAAGCCGTGATCCCGATCGGCCACGACCTATCTCGGACAGTTGCCATCCGTTCGAGATCGGCGACGATCCGACGGTTGCGATCGATCCAAGCCCTGATCCCGATCGGCGATGACCAATCTCGGACCGTTGCGATCCGTCCGAGATCGGTGACGATCCAACGGTTGCGATCGATCCAAGCCCTAATCCCGATCGGCGACGACCGATCTCGGACCGTGGCAATCCGTCCGAGAACGGCGACGATCTGACGGTTGCGATCGATCCAAGCCCTGATCCCGATCGGCCACGACCGATCTCGGACTGTGGCGATCCGTCCCAGATCGGTGACGATCCAACGGTTGCAATCGATCCAAGCCCTGATCCCGATCGGCGACGACCGATCTCGAACCGTGGCAATCGGTCCGATCGGTAAAGATCCGACGGTTGCGATCGATCCAAGCCGTGATCCCGATCGGCCACGACCTATCTCGGACAGTTGCAATCCGTCCGAGAACGCGACGATCCGACGGTTGCAATCGATCCAAGCCCTGATCCCGATCGGCGACGACCGATCTCGGACCGTGGCGATCCGTCCGAGATCGGTGACGATCCGACGGTTGCGATCGATCCAAGCCGTGATCCCGATCGGCCACGACCTATCTCGGACAGTTGCAATCCGTCCGAGATCGGCGACGATCCGACGGTTGCAATCGATCCAAGCCCTGATCCCAATCGGCCATGACCGATCTCGGACCGTGGCGATCCGTCCGAGATCGGTGACGATCCAACGGTTGCGATCGATCCAAGCCCTGATCCCGATCGGCGACGACCAATCTTGGACCGTGGCAATCGGTCCGATCGGCAAAGATCCGACGGTTGCGATCGATCCAAGCCGTGATCCCGATCGGCCACGACCTATCTCGGACAGTTGCCATCCGTCCGAGATCGGCGACAATCCGACGGTTGCGATCGATCCAAGCCCTGATCCCGATCGGCGATGACCGATCTCGGACCGCGGCAATCGGTCCGATCGGCAAAGATTCGACGGTTGCGATCGATCCAAGCCGTGATCCCGATCGGCCACGACCTATCTCGGACAGTTGCAATCCGTCCAAGATCGACGACGATCCGATGGTTGCGATCGATCCAATCCCTGATCCCGATCGGCCATGACCGATCTCGAAACGTGGCGATCGGTCCGATCGGCGATGGTCCGAGGGTTGCGATCGATCCAAGCCCTTATTCCGATCGGTCACGATCGATTTTGGACCGATCGCTATTTAACATAATTAATTTTTTTAAATATATTACGACGCAAAGGGTTGCATCATATTTTTTTTAATATGATAATTATATTATATAAAAAATTAATTTTAATTCTAATAATTACGATGCAACAAGTGCGTCGCTATATTAAAACATAATTTTTCTAATTAATTTTTTGGCTTATTACGTCGCTAATGCGTCGCTATTTAACATAATTAATTTTTTAAAAACATTGCAACTCACTATGTTACGTCGCAATTATTTTTTCTCATAATTATACTTTATAAAATTTAATTTTATTTAAAATAATTACGACGCATTTATTACATCGCTAAATTAAAATTATTTTAATTTATTTTTTGGTTTATTGCGTCGCTATTTAAAATATTTAATTTTTTTTAAAACATTGCGACGTACTGAATTGCGTCGCAATATTTTTTAAAATATTTATACTTTAAAAAATATAATTTCATTTAAATTATTTGTGACGCAATTGTTGCATCGCTAAATTAAAAATAATTTTTCTATTTTTCTAGTTTATTGCGTCGCTAAGGCGCGCTATTTAAAATATTTAATTCTTTTCAAAATATTGCGACGCACTGTTATGCGTCGCAATATTTTGTAAACTATTTGTACTTTAAAAAATATAATTTCATTTAAATTATTTGCGACGCATTTGTTGCGTCGCTAAATTAAAAATAATTTTTTTAATTTTCTAGTTTATTGCGTTGCTAATGCGTCGCTATTTAATAAATTTAATTCTTTTAAAAATATTGCGATGCACTGTGATGCGTCGCAATATTTTTTCCGATAATTAAATTTTATAAAATTTCATTTCATTTAAATTATTTGTGACGCAATTGGTGCGTCGCTAAATTAAAAATAATTTTTCTAATTTTCTATTTTATTGCGTCGCTATTTAAAATATTTAATTCTGTTAAAAACATTGCGACGCAAATATTGCGTCGCAATATTTTTATTGATATTTATATTTAACAAAAAATTAATTTAAAAATATTGCGACGCAATATTTGCGTCGCAATATTAAAAATTTAATTTTTTTTTGATTTTCTGGTTAATTGAGTCGCTTATGCGTCGCTAATTGTGTCGCAATATTTTGTTGTCACAGAGGCGTCGCAAAGTGATCGTAGTTTAGCGACGCAATTATGTGTCGCTAAATTTGCGTCGCTATTTCAGTATTTTCTTGTAGTGAAATCCGAAACCCTCTTCTTCTCTACTTATAAATATCTGAAAACATTTATTTTTGAATCATTTCATCACCTAAAATCGAACAAGCAACTCTCTTCTTCCTCCTCTTCTTCTTCTCCATATCTCCTCTACTCCTCTAGTTCTTGAAGTCTCGTCGGACCTTGCCGGAGTTTGGAGCAGCACCAGGGGTGAGTTCTTGGCGTGACAAATTTAGACCAGGCCGCATTCCCTTTTCCAGTTTTCTCTTTAATGTCAACCAAATTGATTAATAGGCTGATCAATTGGGTTAACTCGAGGTAGACGAAAATTTGCCGGAGCCTTGAAATCGATTTAGTGCCTCCGATTATCGCCGTTGATCATCAATCAGCTCCCAACTAGGTAATTGAATATCGGTACCCTCTTTTTGTGCTAAGATCTTTAGGTCCGGCTTACACCAGTTGATGAATAAAGTAGTTTCTTCAGTTGAATCTTGAGTGTGAGGATTAAGGTGGCCGAAGGGAGTTTAGGCTTTAGACTTTCTATCAATAAGATCTTGGAAACTAGATCTTGGAGTTTAGGCTTTAGACTTGTCACACCCCACGGGGTAAGGGTTTTTTTTTTTTTTTTCTACTAAGGCCTACCCTTAGGTGTGCGGCACTTGAGCGCCCTACTCAAGTCAGCCTCCCTCTTTTGACCCACGAGCCTGGCAAACCCCTTAGCCGGATTGCACCCAACACTTTCACATACACATGCACAATTATAAGAAAACTCCCAACCTGTATTGCTTATTCACAACAAGGATACAAAGACCATTTACAAGCAATGGTAGAACACTCCCTAGCTCTACCCCCACTCACACTTGAGTGTTGCTTCGTGAAGCCCGAACTCCCCTAAGTTTGGCGTGGGTGGTTAGCACAACCGCCCAAGCACAACCGCTTGGCGGTTACAAGCGCGCCCATCTCCCTTGACATGTGCACGTGTGGCGCCCCACTTAGCACCACCTCAGCCTCCACTCCCGCTGCATGTCCGGGTGGTTATGGCAACCGCCCGCTGAGTTGACACCTCTCCTAGGATTGCATAGGGTTGCATGCCTTGGCCCCATCTTCCCCACTTGTCTGCCCACTTGCTGGGACAATTGCTGGGCTTGCGCGCCTCCTGCGCGCACGTTTTGGACGTGTCTGACTAGCCAGACGGTTGGCAACCGCCCAGACGTTCGCTGGTCGTGCATGCGCCCTAGCGCATGTGCCCTGTCGGCCGAGCGATTGGGCAACCGCCCGGTCATGCGCTGGTCGTGCGCGCGCCTCTTGCGCGTGCCCCAGCGCCCGCGCCTCGCTGGCCAGGCGGTTGGGCAACCGCCTGGTCGTGCACTGGTCGTGCGCACGCCTCCTACGCGTGCCCTAGCGCACGAGGCCCTGCTGGCCAGGCGGTTGAGCAACCGCCTGGACATGCGCTGATCGTGCACATGCCTTAGCGCACGCACTTCATGCCTCTTGCGCGCACGTCTGCGCTGGGCGGTTACAGAAACCGACCCTTGCTGAGCCGGCTGGCGCCGTGCTGACTTCGCCCGGTCGTGGCCCAGTCATGCGCGTCTCTAGCGCGCCCTGACCACGCCCCGTCCGTGCGCCCCTGCACTTGTGGCTTGCTTCCAGTCAGCAACCTCGCACACCTTCCTGTGCCTGTGCGCCCGGCTTTGGAGCGCGCACCTTATGCGCCGCACCCCGCCGTGCAGCCCTACTGGCTGTGCCGCTGCTCTTCGTGCGCCTGGCTGCTGTGCCAGCGCCTAGCTGCGCTACACCCGCAGCCCTGTGGCATTGCCTACGCCCTGCGCCGTGGTGTCCACGCTTCGGCGTATGCCTTCACCTCAGCCAGTCTCCTTGGCTGAGCGGCCAACCTCGCACCTCCTGTGCGTGCGGTCTCGGTCTGCCATGGTAGGGTGTCATCCAAGGCCACCTCTTTGACCTGCCATCCGCGCACCGCCGCGCTCACTGCAACGCTCCACGTAGAGGTCGCTCGCCCTGCATAAGGTCCCGTCCGCTAGACCTTGTTGCTGTCGGATGCCTCCGCGCGGCTCGCCTAGGCATGTCTGTCCCACGCCCACCCCCTTGGCCATTGTCGGCGCGCCTCCCTTGCACATCCCTCCAGCCCTTGGCCTCCTCTCGGCCAAGCCTCGGACTGTGCGCTGCCTACGCACTGGCTGCCCGAAGGTCGACAAGCTACTCCTTAGCTCGCCTCCCCCACAACCTCATGTTGATCGGGCGCGCCTCGTCTCGGGCCTCGGCGCTGAGTTAGGGGCATGACAATCCTCCCCCACTTGAAGCGTGAAGACATCTTCGTCTTGCTGCCTTCTTGAAGTAGGCCTGGATAGCGCTCTTGTCACCCTCCTCCAACTCCTTCATCTGCAGCCCCCTTGCCGTAGACTGTTATGAAGCTTCGCCATATCAACTTGGCTTCACCTTGAGCATGCCGTCACCTTGCTCAAACATTCAAACTCCTCTGTTGAGTCTCAAGTGCACGCACATGGCCTTCTGTACGCCTTGCGCCTGGTTTGTGGACAGCCCATAGGAATATGGCACCACCACTACTCCACCTCCTCATGGTGAAGAGCCACGCTGGTCACTCCTTCAGCGTGATTGCGCGCACCGCCTGTGCGCCCTAGCAGGTCCTCCTGAACTGCTGCTAGCCCCGTGGATCAACCATCCATAGGTCGGCTGATTTGGGATGGGCTTCAGCATCGGCCTCTTTTGGCGTGCCTCCCCGCGCCCTGGCACAGCCTGGTAGGAGCTCTTGCCGTGCCACCCCACGCCCTTCCTAGGCGCTGGCCTTCCACTCGTATGCTGGGACGAAGGTTGGGACTCCATGCTCCCAAACCAAGATTTCGGGTCTATGTGGAATGATCACTATCTCGGCCTTGATCATTGTGTTGATCTTTAGGCTTTAGACTTCCCTGGATGTGCACCAATTGTTGAAAATCTAGTGTATTTCAATATTCAAAAAAACCTTTTTGACTTGATAAGTCCATTTATCTGATACGTCATTATCAATCGGTAGGGATAAGTCTTTTGATTTGTTGACTAGTCTTTTGACTTATACGTCTCTACGTACGTGATAAGTCTTTTGTTGACCGACCGTTGGACCAATTCAACCCGTTGGATTAGATTGATTCGTCACTCTCAACCAGTGCGTACTTCTTTATAAATTCGAAGCAATGCCGGTGTTTATATTATTCAATTCATTTTTTTTTTTGCTTCCATCCTTATCCAGAGATCCATTCCTTCATCCTTATCCAGTCGAGAGATCCATTCATTTGCTTTCGTACTTATCCAAAGAGAAGGAACTCATTCGGTTGTTCATCCTCTTCTGACATTGGGGTGTGCATGCCTGTTAGAAGACTCTACTGTTGTATTCTGGAGGGTAGTCATGCTCTAATCTTCTGCACCGAGATATTATCTCGAGAGGCACGAATCTATTCTTAAAGACAGTGTCGTGCATGCCACAGCATCTTCTCAAATACATTCAAATAGATAATATCATCCTGGGTACTATCTTTCCTCAAACTTATCCAACAATCTTAAGAGTAGATTATGGACTCTATTATGGTTGCCGCTACTAAATCCTTTCCCGATACATCTAAGATTGAGCAATTTACTGGTTCCCATTATAAACGTTGGCAAGAGAAATTATTTTCAATATTAGATATTTATAATATAGCATATGTTTTGACTGATCCTAAACCTGAGAAAGAGGAGGACCTTTAAAATTGGGAAAAGGCTAATAGAATATGTAGGCATACTATTCTTAGTACTCTATCCAATGAACTATTTGATATTTATTATCCTATTAAATTAGCCTCTGAGATTTGGAAAGCCTTAAAAGAAAATATATTCTTGAAGATGCTGGTTCTCAAAAATTTGCAATAGAAAACCTTTTTGACTTTACCATGTCAGAAGATAAAGACGTGTCATCTCAGATCCATGCTTTTCATGTTCTCATAGATGACCTTAAAAATAAAAATATTATTCTTCCTGATGCTTTTATTGCTGGATCCCTAATTAAAAAATTACCTAAATCTTGGAAAGATTATAAGAATAATCTAAAGCATAAAAGAGAGTCTATGTCCCTTGAAGATGTCATTGTACATATTAGGATTGAAGAGCAAAACAGAGCCCGAGAAAAGATAGAAAAGGCTAAGAAAATGACTGGTAAAGCTAATCTAATAGAGGATGGATCTAAGAAGGATAAACATAAGTCCTATAAGCCCAAACATAGAAACCATTACAAGAAATATGATAAGAAGCCTCATGTTTAAAGAAGTCAAAATTTTAAGAAGAAAAAGAGATCTTGCTATGTTTGTGGGAAACCAGGACACCATGCTGCCCAATGCAGGTTCAGAAAAAATAATGATGCTCCAGCCAAACCAAAGGCTAACTTGATGGTTGGAGAAGATGTGATTACTGTGGTTATTAGCGAGGCCAATATTGTTGCACATACAAAGGACTGGGTGATAAATTTTGGAGCCACTCGTCATATATATGGCGATAGAAATGCATTTGCCTCCTATATCCCACTGCCAGAAGGAGAGGAGCAAGTCTTCATGGGCAACTCAAAGTCTTGTTTAGTGATTGGCAAAGGAAAAGTTAATCTTAAACTGACTTCTAAAAAAGTCTTTTCACTTGGAGATGTGCTACATGTGCCAGACATCCGTGTGAACTTGATTTCTGTGGCCTTGCTTGAAAAAATGGTGTGAAAGTGTCATTTGAGTTGACAAAGTTGTCATGACCAAATCTAAAAATTTTATTGGGAAAGGATATTGTAACTAGGTCTATTTGTATTAAATGTACTCGACGTTATGAATGAAAATGCATCATCTTCTTTTGCTTACTTGCTTAACTCTTATATTAAAAGAATGAAACAATTAGGTTTGCTAAATAACATGTCTACTTCTTATGATCATGAAAAATGTCAAACATGTGTGGAATCTAAATTAACCAAAAGGAGATACAAATCTATTCATACAAAAGAAACTGAATTGTTAGAAGTAATTCATTTTGACTTAGGAGACTTAAAAGGTAATATGACTAGAAGTGGAAAGAAATAATATATTACTTTTATCGATGATTTTTCTATTATGCAATGGTTTATCTATTAAAAAAAAAATGAAGCCTTCAAAATGTTTTAAAATATAAGGTAGAAGTTGAAAATCAATTAACAAGAAAAATAAAAAGGCTTAGATCTGATAGAGGAGGAGAATATGATTCTACTCCTTTTAATAATTTTTGTGCACAACATGGTCTAATTCATGAATTTACTCCTTCTTATTCACCTGAATCTAATGGAGTAGCTAAGAGAAAGAATAGAACGCTTAAAGAAATGATGAATGCATTGCTCCTTAGTTCTGATGCACCATGAACTTATGGGGGCTTCCCCTTCTTTCTGCTTGTTTTATTCAAAATAGAATTCCTTATAAGAAAACCAATAAAACACCTTATGAGTTATGGAATGATCATTTGCCAAGTTTTAAATATTTAAAAGCATAGGGCTGTTTAGCTAAGGTCTTGCTTCCTAAACCTAAAAAGAGAAAGTTAGGATCTAAAACTTTTGATTATATGTCATAGGTTATGTTCAAAATAATCCTGCAAATAAATATAGTGCAGCCTATAGGTTCTTAGTGATTAAAAGTAAAAATAATATCATGGAACCTATACTATAGTTGAGACCAAAGATGCAGAATTTTTTGAACGTATCTTTCCTATGAGAACCTCCTTAGAACGACCTTCTAGACCATAAGTGATTGAACCTAATTTAAAGCCTGATGAAATTTAAGAGCTAAGGAGATTTAAGAGAATCAGAAAGGAAACCAATTTAGGAGATAATTTTTATACTTTTGTTATTGATAATGATCCTTAAACCTATTCTGAAGCAATTTCATCTCATGATGTTATATTTTGGAGAGAGGCTATAAATAATGAGATAGAATCCATCATGAGCAATCATACATGGGAATTAGTAAGTTTATCCTCTGGAGCTAAAACTATTTGGTGTAAATGGATCTTTAAGAAAAAGCTAAAACCTGATGGTTCTATTGAAAAATTTAAAGTAAGGTTGGTTGCAAAAGGTTTTTCTCAAAAGAAAGATATTGACTACTTTGATACTTTTGCGCATGTGACAAGAATAACTTCTATTAGAGTCTTGATTGCTTTTGCATCTATTCATAAATTGAAATTCATCAAATAGATGTTAAAACTGCATTTCTTAATGGAGACCTAGAAGAAGAAATATATATGGATCAACCTGAGGATTGTATTCTTCCTAGTAATAAGCATAAAGTTTGTAAATTAATTAAATCTTTGTATGGCTTGAAACAAGCACCAAAATAATGGCATGATAAGTTTGATAAAGTGCTAGTTTCAAATGGATATTAAATTAATAGTGCTGATAAATGTATTTATTCTAAAGTTGTTAATCATGAATGTGTTATAATTTGTTTGTATGTAGACGATATGCTCATATTTGGCATTAATTTTGATATTGTTACTAGCATCAAAATGTTCTTGACTTTGAATTTTGATATGAAAGATATGGGAGAAGTAGATATGATTTTAGGAATTAGACTTATAAAGAAGTCGAATAGTATCATACTTTCACAAGAACATTATGTTGAAAAAATCTTGAAAAAGTTTTCATATTTTGATTATAATCCTGTGAGCACTCCTTATAATGCTAATTCACAGCTTAAAAAAAAAAAATGGTGTCTTACAATCCAAATATGCTCAAATTATTGGTAGTCTTATGTATTTGATGAACTGCATTCGACCTGACATTGCTTATGCTGTAGGAAGACTAAGTAGATATACCCAATGTCCTAACAAGGATCATTGGATTGCATTACAAATAGTGCTTAGATATTTGAAAGGAACCATAAACTATGGTTTAATGTATTGTTGGACTCCTAGAGTATTAGAAGGGTATTGTGATGCTAACTGGATTTCAGACTCTGATGAGATGAAATCCACTAGCGGATATGTGTTTACCCTTGGAGGAGGAGCAATATCATGGAAATCATCTAAGCAAACATGTATAGCTCGGTCTACAATGGAATTCGAGTTTATTGCCTTGGAGAAGGCCGGTACTGAGGCCGAATGGCTCAGGAATCTTTTGATAGATCTTCCCATTTGGATGAGACCAGCTCCATATGTGCTATACATTGTGATAGTCAGGCTGCCATAGCTAAAGCTAAAAATAAAATTTATAATGGAAAGAGTAGACATATACGTCTAAGACTTAATATTGTGAAGCGGCTTATTAATGATGGAGTAATATCTTTGGATTATGTAAGGTCAGAGTTGAATTTTCAGAGTTGAATTTGGCTGATCCTCTGACTAAGCCTCTAAGAAGAAAGCTTGTGAGCAATACATCGAGAAAATGGGATTATGCCCAGATCAAAAGTTGAAGTGATGGTGACCCAACCTTCATGAACGGAGATCCCAGGAAGAAGGTTCATATGGGAAAATAATTCACTGGACAACTTGGAGTATACTATCATAATTATTTATATTGTGAAATCCCTTTCTATGGTGTGAGATAATATTCTGCAGTGTTTAGGTTGAACTAATATGTTAAGTTCTTAATGGATGTCATAGCCTAATTTGGGTGGTATACAAAACTGCAGTGTATACTTGATGACAATCCACCTATATGAGTATGGAGGTGGTGGCCGCTTCTATGAGACTTGGGTGGGATCTCTAGAGCACTCATGAATGTCCAGGTAGACGCATGGCCGAAATGTGTCAACCCACTTGAACAATCAAAATCTGAGAGATGGAATGTGAGTTATAAGTCAATGATCCAATAAAAAAAGGATTGGTTCATAGAAACTTAGTTTCACCAATCTTTTATGAATTACACTTGTTTTCTCTATGCCTGATTCATAGTCACATAGACACCATGGCTTATGCATTACATTCTTAAAGTTCCTTCAAAGTCTGTCTTGTCTTCTTTTGTATATTGAAATAGTGGGGGATTGTTAAAAATCTAGTGTATTTCAATATTTAAAAAACCTTTTTGACTTGATAAGTCCATTTATCTAATACGTCGTTATCAATCGGTGGGAATAAGTCTTTTTGATTTGTTGACTAGTCTTTTGACTTATACGTCTCTACGTACGTGATAAGTCTTTCGTTGACCAACTGTTAGACCAATTTAACCTGTTGGATTAGATTGATTCGTCTCTCTCAACCGGTGCGTGCTTCTTTATAAATTCGAAGCAATGCCTGTGTTTATATTATTTAATTTTTTTTTTGCTTCCATCCTTATCTATAGATCCATTCCTTCATCCTTATCCAGTCGAGAGATCCATTCCTTTGCTTCCATACTTATCCAAAGAGAAGGAACTCATTCGGTTGTTCATCCTCTTTTAACATTGGGGTGTGCACCCCTGTTAGAAGACTCTACTGTTGTATCCTGGAGGGTAGTTGTGCTGATCTTCTGCACCGAGATATTATCTCCGAGAGGCACAAATCTACTCTTAAGGATAGTGTCGTGCACGTCACAGCATCTTCTCAAATATATTCAAATAGATAATATCATTCTGGGTACTATCTTTCTTCAAACTTATCCAACAATTTAGGCTTTAGACTTTCTATCAATAAGATCTTGGAAACTAGCCCTTGTAGCTGGCGAGTTGTCGGATTGATTATTTTGATGCCAATGCTTACCAGCAAGCGGAACCGTGTCAAGTTCTTGCCGAGGCAAATGTCGCCGGAGAGGGTGTTGGCGCTGCCCGATGAACGGTGATCAAAGGTTAGCCATAGCATTCGGTGGACTATGGAAATTGGTGGGAGGGTTTCCGCGAGTCAAGAAGACGATGGTCTTCTTAGGCATCGGTGAACTGGCTGATGGTTGAGTCGGGTTCGCATTTGGTTCAGGCCAGGTCAAATAATGGGTTGGATATTAGACCCGTTCAAGTATGGCTAAAGTCAACTAGATCAATCTCTTTCAAAGAGCAGATTTGGTTAGAACTTTGATTCAATTATGAATCTGGATCAATTACGGTAAATCAGAAAGCGTAGTAGATCATTTGGGAGGGGCTCTATAGATTTTTTAAATAAGGCCTAATTAAGTAAACTTGAAACCTTTGTGATTTAGATTAGTGAATCAGAACCCAATTTATATCAAACCAGTGAACCCAGTTGCTGATTTGGTAACAAATAAGTTAGATTCAAACCAAATCAAGCTGGATTTAGTTTGATGATTTGTGATAGTCTTATGAGATCTAGAAATTTAGTTCTTATTAATATTAACATGTGATGCGGCACAAAAATATAATCGCATCGATTGGCAGATGTAGTAGGCAGCAAAACCCACCTCTGAGCTTTAATCCACTAACTACCATAATATGTCCGTTCTCTGTCACAGAAAAGAACAATCGACGCCACCTGCTATCTCCGTACTTCAGCAAGACCGAGCTACTCCGATTCTTGGCAGGATCGAGCCATCTCCATACCTCGGCAGAACCAAGCAATCTTCATACCTCCGCAGGATCAATCCTCATCCTCTCAACATAAGCGCCATTACTGCTTCAAACTGCGCCAGATATCTCGGAGGATGAACCACCCCGATCGCAAGGGTTTCGAAGTAAGCTTTCCAAAATAAAAATGGGAGCCAAACACAGTACTCTGTCCATGATCAACGAGATTTCAAATTTCTGATAAAGCATCTGTCAACTTCATCAACCACCAATCCCCGTAACGATGGGATTTTCGCCTTATCGGATTCTAACTCCCTAAAATGCGCTAAAAAAATCAAGTAACTGCTTACCATCTCGGTAGTGCACAAATATAAAGTCCCAATACCCCTAGGTATGCATCTCTAAGGCAATTCTAAGCCCTTACAATCTAAGCAAAGGCCATTGCTCTCCAGAAACCTTCTCTAGGGCATCCTTTTGCAATAACCTTCTTCAGTCATCTGCTTGCTGAGGACTTTTACTGACTTAGGCGTCAGATGGTCTTCCATAGGGACCACCCCCTGTGATTCTTGTGTGAGGGTTGTCTTGCAGGTCCATCCGGATGGGAGAGAACTACTCAGATCCCGGCATGCATCGTCCTCAAGCCGAAGAACGAAAATCAGGAGCAGTAGATTAGTGCTAGAGGAAGGGTCTCAAGTTCCATTAAACTTGAAACCAAGAAGAAAAGGTTCAAGCAAAAAGGACTCACCCTCAATGGCCCATCGCAAGAGAGAAACGCTGATGCTCTAGATCAGGCCACTTCCCAGAGGCCTGACCCCACAAGTAATACGACGCCCTCATAACTGCTGTTAATGGAGGCTCTACCGTTATTCGTGGCCCTCGTCACCCAGAACTAGTTTGGCGCGTTGGTCCAACAAGGTCAAGCCCTGACGTAGTTGGTGTAGGGTCTCCATGGAGTCCCTCCACCAGTTGCACATGCTCAATAGCACTTTGGTGGAGCAGCTGCCCCAGTTCAAAAGAAAACTCCTCCACCCAACCTATTTAAGGCCACGAGCCACCCACGACAACCCGGCTACGAGAAAGAAGTGGAACCCACACCGCAGAAGGGCGGAGATAGAAGTTTACATCAGTCCCGCCGAGCCTGTCCCTTGTCTCCGATCTTCTCGCACCATGATTTGATGTCGCGGCCGCATTCTCCTTAACTAGCCTCTCTGATTGTTTGGAATGAGCGGGTGGAGTGGCAACTCCTAGAGATGTGCCAAGAAATATACGTCATAAAGCATGCATCCCATCCATAGGTAGAGAAGGGCCCACCCTTCACCAAAAAGATCATGAAGGAGGTGGTCCCATCTCACATCAAGCTTTCAGCAATCAAGCCATACAACGGGACCACCGACCCCGACAACCACCTGAGCAGCTTCCAATCCATCATAATGCTCCATATGGCATCAGATATGATCTTATATCGGGCCTTGCCCTCTAATCTAAGGGGGCCCGTCAGGATATGGTTCAGCACACTGAAGCTGAACTCTATCAACTCCTTTGACGAACTAGGCTGCTCATTCACCAGCCAGTTAGTCAATAGTCGCCACACCAACGGAGATCCGACTCGCTCTCCAAAGTCAAGCAGCGAGAGGGGAGTCCCTAAGAAGTTTTTTTGGCCGTTTCAACGTGGCCATGCTAGATGTTGACCATCTCAACCATGAGATGTTCATGTCGGCCTTAGTGGGTGGAATATCAAAGGAGGGAAACTTTTACCTTGCCATTGAAGTAACTACCCCAAAAGTCTCTCCGATATGATGGCTCTGGAAGATAAATACACCAGAGTCGAAGAATCCCGAAGGTCAGCCCGAACCAAGCAATCTAAGAAAAAGAAGAAAAAGAGCTCGAAAAAGAACCGACTGGCTCACCCTGTGAGCCCGCCTCATCGCCAGAGGGCCCCACCACCAAGACGACGCAACAGAAGCTCAGCGTAGAGGTTCAAACAATACACCCCCCTTGCCGCACCGCAAGCCTAGATCTTGATGGAGATCGAGCTCTAGCTTCCTCAACTAGGGCCCCTCCAAGAAAATCTAGCTCAGAGGAATATGACAAAATACTATCAGTATCACCGTGACTACGATCATGATACCGAGGAGCGTTGGCAGCTGAAGGATGAAATGGAGCAGCTCATTCATCGAGAAAGACCAAAGCGATACAGAAGGGTGTCCGAAGCAGACAACAGAGCAGAACGTCCACCTGAGCTTCGACAACAACCCCCGCCAAACCCATCGGTGGTTGGTAATGTTGATATGATTGCAATGGTCGGCTCCTCCTAGGGTTGGCCAAACAAAGAGGAGAACCCGCCTAAAAGATCCGGTGCAAGGGGCTCGCCTTGTCAAATGAAGACCTCCAAGGGATATGGTATCCCCAGGACATGAAACTCGGATAACCTCCAAGCGTATTATCAATAAAGTATGCCTGAACCGAGCTATTTTGCTCATTGTAACAGAAAACTTCACTCCAATTTGTATATTTATTCTTTAAATAATCATCTTTTTCGAGATGTTGATGAAAGGAAGGACTTGCCCGGACACCGACCCCATGAGCCGAGTAATTTTCTCTGTATTTTGGCTAGGCCAAGTAAAAAATTCTTCAAACCTCGATAGGGCCAAGCAACCTTCTTTGTACCTTGGCTGAGCCAAGTAAAAAAAAATGTATTTTCCGAACCTTGGTAGGACAAGCAACTTTCTTCATATCTTGGCTGGGCCAAGTAAAAATTTCTCTGAACCTCGGCATGGCCAAGCCTTCTCCGTACCTAGGCTGGGCCAAGCAAAATATTCTTTGAACCTCGGCAGGGCGAGCAATTTTCTTCATACCTTGGTTGGGCCAAGTAAAAAAATTCTTCGAACCTCAACAGGGCTGAACAACT
This sequence comes from Calamus simplicifolius, assembly GCA_900491605.1. Taxonomy (NCBI): domain Eukaryota; kingdom Viridiplantae; phylum Streptophyta; class Magnoliopsida; order Arecales; family Arecaceae; genus Calamus; species Calamus simplicifolius. The sequence goes on along the minus strand of UESW01004642.1, from coordinate 546,423 downwards.
TTCTCCATACCTTGGCTGGGCTAAGTAAAAATTTCTCCAAACCTTGGCATGGTCGAGCCTTCTCTGTACGTTAGTTGGGCCAAGTAATATTCTTCAAATCTCGGCAGGGCCGAGCAATTTTCTCCGTACCTTGATTGGGCCAAGTAAAAAATTCTTCGAACCTCGGCAGGCCCAAGCAACTTTTTCCATACCTTGGTTGGGCCAAGTAAAAAAAAGTAAAATATTCTCTGAATCTAAACAAAGCCGAGCAATTTTTGGGCCAAGAAAAAAAATTTCCGAACCTCGGCAAGGCTAAGCAACTTTCTCTGTACCTTTACTGGGCTAAGTAAAATATTCTTCAAACCTCGGTAGGGCCAAGCAACTTTCTCCATACCTTGGCTAAGCGATGTAAAATATTCTCCAAACCTCAGCAGGGCCGAGCAACTTTCTCTGTACATTGGTTGGGCCAAGTAAAAATATTCTCGAACCTCGGCAGGGGTGAGCAATTTTCTCCATACCTTGGTTGGGCCAAGTAAAAAATTCTTCAAACCTCGGCAGGGCCGATCAACTTTCTCATACCTTCGATGGGCCAAGTAAAATATTCTCCAAACCTCGGTAAGGTGAGCAACTTTCTTCGTACCTTGGCTGGACTAAGTAAAAATTTCTCCAAACCTCGGCATGGCTGAGCAACTTTCCTTGTACCTTGATTAGGCCAAGTAAATTTTCTTTGAACCTCAGCACAGCCGAGCTTTCTCCGTACCTTGGCTGGGCCAAGTAAAAAATTTACTCTGAACCTCGGCAAGGCCAGTCGGAGTGCCTTAACAAAACCAAGGTAAATTTTCTTCAAGTTTTAGTGCGGTCGATCATCCTCTGAACCTCGGAAAAGCCGGTCGGAGAACCTTGGAAATACCAAGGAAAAAGCTTTTTATAACTTGGCAGGCTAAAGTCACGCATCTATGAGCATCAGCAAGGCCGATCGGAACTTCCTATGACTTGGCAAGGCCAAGTATCTATTCTTCGAGCCTCGACAAAAGGGTGAGATATCATCAGTAGGAAACCCTAAGCGTCGTGGACCCTTGATTCAAATGCAGCAAACCCGGATCCGCCATGTGTCTTCCTTGGGTGAGAACGAAAAGTCTCTCCTCATTCGGCAAGAAGAAATGATGATTGCGGCTTGATTGACGCGCTTGATTTTTGTCAATGAGATTGGTCCATCATGGACTCTACTCCCTATATCCGAACCTATGCTTCGGATTAGGGAGTGGGGAGCATATAATGCAGGATGAAAATGTTACCGCATCAATTAGCAAATGTGGCAGGCAGCAAAGCCTACCTCTGAGCTCTGATCCACTAACTGAAACCATATGTTCGTTCTTCTTTGCAGAATAAGACAAGCGATACCACATGTCATTTCCGAACGTCGATAGGACCGAGCCATCTCCATACCTCGGTAGGATCAGTCCTCATCCCCTCAATATAAGCGCCATTACTGCTTCAAACTGTACCGGATATCTCGAAGGATGAACCATTCCGATCATAAGGATTTTGGAGTAAGCTTTCCAAAATAGAAACGGGAGCCAAATACAGTACTTCGTCCATGATCAAAAGATTTCAAATTTTTGATAAAGCGTTCGTCAACTTCATCAACCGCCAATCCCCATAACCGACAGGATTTCAGCCTTATCGAATGCCAACTCCCTAAAATGTGCCCAAAAAATCAGGTAACTACTTACCATCTCGGCAACGCACAATTACAAAGTTCCAAGACCCCCTAAATATGCATCTCTAAGGTAATTCTAAGCCCTCACAATGTAAGCAGAGGCCATTGCTCTTCAAAACCTTCTCTGAGGCATCCTTCTGCAATAACCTTCTCCTTTTATGCTTGCTAAGGATTTTTACTGATTTGGATGTCGAAAGTGTTGGGAATTTCGTATGTTATATATGAATCAAATTATATAATACAGTGGAAAATAAAAATAAATACGAATTTAATTCCCAAAGCCCAAGATCCTCAGGGAACAGATTGAGTTAACAAGAAATAACACATGACTATTTTAATAGATCATACTGTGTTCTTTATTGGGGATGATGCCCGATGAAGCCGGTAAACGATTTACCACTAGCCGTCCATGCGTCCGGCCTCTAATGGTGATCCACGCGAAGATCTTTGGATGATGTCCTCTCAGGATTGGATGATAACCTTCTTGCGAGGGGTGCTAGCGCCTCTTTTCTTTTCTATTGATTTTTCAAATCAAAAAAGGATTTCTTGATCAAGATCAAATCTTGATCAATCAAGAGAGAGAAAGGGACGTCCTAGAGAGAAAAAGGATGTTTTAGAGAGAGAAAGGAGGTGTTAGGCATCCAGAGAGAGAGAAGAGAGGAGTTCGGGTGTCTCTCGAAGGGGTATTTCTCTCCCTTTTATACATAAAAAGGAGGTTGTGTGGTTCCATAAAAAAGGGATTTTATCACAACCACCTAACCATTCAACCTTATCAAGTTGATAACAATTATCCTAACAAATTTAGGATATTTGCTATCATGATAATGTTAAGATTACAACCACCAAACACATCCCTAAAAATTAGAAATTGGTTATCCCATGAAACCAACGTGCAACCTTGAATTTGGCTTCATGAGAACGCCCCAAATCATGGGGTTCACTCCTCCATGACGTGAGATGGGTCATGTCCATCACATGGGCATGGATCCATCCTCCACGTGGCACGATCTCAGCCCTCGGTTTAATTGGGTTTCCATGAATCAAATCATGCCATCATATGGACCCAATTAAATACCATATTATTAATCTCAATTAATCTAAGCCATCCATCACATGGATCAAGCCTAATTAATGGATTTCATATGTACATCTCATGTACAAAAGGTCTCTCTTTTGAACACAAAATTCTTTTCTCTATAATGAATCCTATTCATCAATTTCATGTTCTCTCATTAAGATTGAGTCAAACCCAATCCTAATTTATTGGTTATCTAATTTGAATTAAGTCCAACTTAATTCCCATTTTAACTTCATCCAAAATCTTCTTAATGCGTGTGACCCATTAGGTCCCTTGACACGTTGGTAATAATCATGTCCCTAATATTGACCCTAAGGATGACTTGATCAACACCTTGTCCAAGTCAATTCTTTAACCAAATCAACTCTTTGATTAAGTCAAAGAATCCATGATTATAGATCATGAGCGGCCTCTAGCAAAGCATCATGACCACCCAAGTGTTAAGGGTTTGTTGACGTGGTCATCAACACCTGTCCATGAACGGTTACCGTACGATTCAATCCCTTCGTCACATATCCCAGATCAATCAGTGGTATGGAATGTGTCAACCATATAATTGATCTTTGTTTACTTGATCTCAGAAAAATTGACTCATATGAATTAGAACTTCGAAACCATTTCGAATTCCAACTCAACCTTGCAAGGATTTAACAGTCAATTTAATCCATCAAGTGGCCGTGGGATATAACCCTTTCTATCAAGGGAGACGAATCCTGTCTTGATCAAACACCACCTTCATGTGCTTCATATCATACCCAATCGACACCATATTTGCCACCCGTGGCTAGAGCGACGTTTGCATGTCGTCAAAGCATGATATTCCACACATAAGGTGCAATGAAGATCTCAAGTCAAAGGATCACTCGCACCACCGTCATCAAAGATCAACCATCGACACTATATAGAATATCCATATGGGATCTCTGTGCGGGTCATCCAATGTATCGTTACAATAACGAACATCCACACACCATATCCAAGTATCTTCATACTTCAGCTTGCAAGATCAGCTGCACACCACAAGGGTGAAGATATGCAATGTGTGCTAGTCTCAACGGCGTTCGACAGTGTCCAATCCTCTACGCATCGACTAGGGAAGTTTAAAGAATCGAACCATAATGTGCAATTTTGGATCTCACAATTTGTAATCTCTATTACAAATTCCATATGCACAGTTCGCATTCTTTTGGACTTTATCTCACAGGAAAAATATATCTATATATATATATGAAAATACCTGGATAGATAAAGAAACCAATAAATTTGATTTGCATTCATAAAGAAATGTGTACAAACTAGCATCTTATCCAATTGGATCTAGGGCACACACTAACAATCTCCCACTTGCACTAGAGCCAATCACCCATGTATCTAATACCAAGTGACTCAGCATGACTATCATGCTTCTGCTGCGGCAGGACTTTAGTGAACGGATCGGCAATATTGTCATCCGTGGGGACTCGTTCTATTTTTATATCATTTCGTCCAATGATTTCTCTAATTACATGATATCTTCTAAGTACATGTTTGGACCTCTGATGAGACCTTGGCTCCTTGGCTTGCGCAATAGCTCCATTGTTATCACAATACAAGAATATTGGATTAACAATGCTTGGAACCACTCCAAGTTCAGTGATAAACTTTTTGATCCAAACTGCTTCTTTAGCTGCATCTGATGCTGCAATGTACTCGGCTTCAGTTGTAGAGTCGGCGGTCGTCTCCTGCTTGGAACTCTTCCAGCTGACTGCACCACCATTGAGTGTGAACACATAGCCTGATTGTGATTTATAATCATCTCCATCAGACTGAAAACTAGAATCCGTGTAACCTCGAACTATAAGATCGGGTCCTCCATAAACCAAGAACATATCCTTAGTTCTTCGCAAGTACTTAAGGATATTCTTGACTGCCATCCAATGTTTCTCACCAGGATTTGCTTGATATCTACTCGTGATACTCAAGGCATAAGAAACATCAGGCCTCGTACATAGCATCGCATACATAATGGATCCAATTGCTGATGCGTATGGTATCCTATCCATGTACTCTCTTTCTTCTTGGGTCTTAGGACTCATGTCCTTGGAGAGATGTACACCATGCGACATTGGCAGGAATCCCTTCTTGGATTCCTCCATGCTAAACCGCTTTAGCATCTTCTCTATGTACGTGGATTGGGTCAATCCAAGCAACCTTCTAGATCTATCTCTATAGATCTTTATACCAAGTATATAGGCTGCTTCTCCCAAATCCTTCATGGAGAATTTACCTGACAACCAATCCTTCACTTCTTTAAGGAAGGATACATTGTTTCCTATTAATAATATGTCATCCACATATAATATCAAGAAAACAATATCACTCCCACTAACCTTCTTGTACACACATGGATCATCCTCATTTTTGATAAAATCAAACTCTTTGATTGTCACATCAAATCGGATGTTCCAACTTCTAGAGGCTTGCTTAAGTCCATAAATAGACCTTTGTAGCTTGCACACTTTCTTAGGATCTATGGATTCAAAACCCTCTGGTTGTGTCATATACACATCCTCCTCTAAATTTTCATTTAGGAAGGCAGTCTTGACATCCATCTGCCAGATCTCATAGTCAAAATATGCTGCTATTGCAAGCAAAATCCTTATGGACTTATGCATGGCTACAGGTGAAAAGGTTTCATCAAAGTCAACACCTTGTCTTTGCTTGTAACCTTTTGCAACTAGCCTTGCCTTATAGGTAATCACATTACCATCCATGTCGGTCTTCTTCTTGAAAACCCATTTGCACCCAATGGGTTTTACCCCTTCAGGTGGATCAACCAAGGTCCATACCTGGTTGTCATACATGGAGTCCATCTCAGATTTCATGGCCTCAAGCCATCTCTCAGAGTCAATATTAGACATTGCCTCCTTGTAGTTGGTAGGCTCATCATCCTCTATAAGAAATGCATATTTCTTAGGGATGCGAATTGTCCTACTAGATCTACGTAGCTGGTGTGTACTTGGAGCCACCTGTTGCTTTTCATGCAACGTCTGCCTGAATGTGGGTTGAGTCTCCTGCTCAACTCCCACTATATTCGGCATATGCTCCATTCCATCTAATGGGTCAATATTAATTTGTGGTTCTTGAGCTTCACTAAGTTCAATCTTACTCCCACTACCCATTGTGAGAATCTCATTCTCTAGAAATATGGCATGTCTTGAGACAAACACCTTTTTCTCAAGTGGGTGGTAGAAGTAATATCCTTTTGTTTGTTTTGGATATCCCACAAAATTGCATTTATCAGATCTAGCTTCTAGCTTGTCTGATTCATTACGCTTCACATAAGCGTAACAGCCCCAAACCCTTAAATGATTAAGGGATGGTTTCTTTCCATACCATATCTCATAGGGAGTGGAGTTGACGATTTAGATGGAACTCGGTTTAAGGTATATTCGGCAGTTTCTAGCGCATAACCCCAAAACATTTTTGGAAGATCTGCAAGGCTCATCATGGAACGTACCATGTCTAACAGTGTACGATTTCTCCTTTCTGACACACCATTATGCTGTGGTGTACCAGGAGGAGTCCATTGAGGAAGAATTCCATTCTCCTTCAAATAATCTATGAACTCATGGCTTAAGTATTCACCACCTCGATCTGATCGAAGTATCTTAATACTCTTGTCATTTTGTTTTTCTACTTCACATCTAAATTCTTTGAACTTTTCAAAGGCTTCAGATTTGTGCTTCATCAGATATACATAACCATATCTACTATGGTCATCTATGAACGTGATGAAATAAGAAAAACCTCCTATGGCTTGAATGTTGATGGGTCCACATACATCCGAATGTACTAAACCCAAACATTCAGTTGCTCGCTCGCCTTTTCCGGTAAAAGGTGACTTGGTCATCTTGCCAAGTAAGCATGACTCGCATTCCTCAAACGATTCCCAATCGAATGAGCCCAAGTATCCATCTTTATGTAACTTCGTTAAACGAGTTTCATTTATATGGCCTAAACGACAATGCCATAGGTATGAATCCCTAGAATTATTTGATTTTAATCTTTTTGATTCAATATTGAGAATAGGGGCTTGAAGATTAAGAACATAAATTTCGTTGAACAATTCAGCAGAACCAAAGAACATTTTGTTCGAAAAATAGAAATACCATTATTTTCAATTTCAAAAGAATACCCATTCATTACTAAACATGAAACGGATATGATATTCTTTGTTATGTTCGGCACAAAGTAACAATTACTAAGTTCTATTTCAAGCCCTGTGGGCAAAGATAAAAAGCAAATTCCTACAGCTAATGCAGCAACCTTTGCTCCATTTCCCATGCGCAGAATCACTTCATCCTTTCCCAGTCTTCTACTGTTTCTTATCATCTGCATATTAGTACAAATATGAGACCCACAACCGGTATCCAATACCCAAGTGGAATAAGAAGTAATAGAAGAATACATCTCAATTATGAATGTACCTGATGTTGAAGCATCAGTATGCTTCTTTTCTTTTAGACTTGCCAAATAAGCCCTGCAGTTACGCTTCCAGTGCCCATCCTTGTTACAGAAGTGACATTTTCCTTTGGCTGCATCCTTCTTGGCTATATTCTTCTTAATGCCTTTTGTTCGCTTGGTTGTCTTGGCCTTTTGGGCCTTATTCTTCTTCAGACGCTTCTTCTGAGTGCCTGAAGATTCTACAACCATCAATTGCCCTTTATCCTTTTTGATGCTAGGCTCAGCATTAGTCAGCATATTTGCAAGCTCTGGCAATGTAGCCTCAAGTCTGTTCATGTTGAAATTCAACACAAAATGCGAATAGCTAGGAGGCAATGACTGTAAAACCAAGTCGATACTCAGTTCATGGTCCATTACGAAACCCAATCGCGCTAACTTCTCAATCAAATTGATCATTTTCAGCACGTGTTCACCCACTGATGAACCCTCAGTCATTTTGCACTGAAACAGCTCTTTGGAGGTTTGAAACCTCTCATAGCGAGATTGTGCACCAAACAACTCTTGCAGGTGCATCAAAATCTCATGAGCATTTAAATGCTCATGCTGTTTTTGAAGATCTGGTGACATAGATGCCAACATCAAGCATGTGGCCATCTCTTCAGCATCTCTATGCCGATTGTATGCCAGAAGAACTTCATTTGAAGCATCCGCAGGTGGGACCTCTGGTGCTGCCTCATCAAGGACATATAGGATTTTCTCAGATCGTAGAACGATCTTGATATTCCTTAGCCAATCAGGAAAATTAGGTCCGGTTAGCTTGTTGGATTCTAGGATACCTCTGAGATTGATGTTCACACTCATGGTGTCTCTAATAACTGAAAAAAAATAGAACGAGTCAATTATTATGAATGCAAATCATCGATTTAATATGGAAATGTTAACATTTTAATTAAATCGATTTCTCCCACTATTTTATCGAGCTCAATAGCCCTCTCTATTAATCTCAAAAAATTATCAAATAATTTTCTAGTGGGCTAGGACCCTCAAATTGACTTACCTTGACCTTGGCTATGGCACAACAAATCTTAGTAAGCCAAATTAGGTAGATTTGTATCAATCACATCAAATGTGACTCCTAGATCATTTAGGGGACATTGCCTTGTCAATCACATCTGATGTGATCACCCTAAACATTGCCTCTAGATTAGACTGACCCTGACTATGGCCAATTATGCCAGCTAACCTAGTTAAGTCAACCCATTGTTCCCCAATCAACTCCTCATAGGTTCACTTGATCTTGGCTATGGCACAACAAATCTCATGCCCTAATGATTTTGTATCATGTGAACAATGGAAGGCTAATGACTTAATATTCGTGGAGGGATTTAGCGCATTTAGGTCCCATCATGCATGTACAACATTTGTATCATGCTAGGTTACATATCCTATATGTGAATTTTAGATTAATTTCAATTAACCTAAATTTCATAAGATCCAATCTTATGATTGGGACTCCTAATCAAATTAGGATCCTGATCACTATCTAATATGGGAACCCTAATCATGTGACCAAATCAATTGCTACCATCCTGATTAACCTTAATTGATCTAATCAATTAAGAGCTTTCCTTAACAATGGCCAGATCAGCTGATCAATGGGGTCCTATTTAGCATACCCTTCGATCCCATTGAATGGGTTTTCCCAGGCAGCGAACGGAGCAATTAAAAACCATGATCACCTTTCTAGACACCATTGTAGTTAAGCCCAATTGATTTGATCAATTATGGAATCATAGGATCAAACAATGATATGGTTAAATCTAATTTTTCTTAAACCTTATCATCTATTACACATTATGATAAGATAAGATAGTGATCTTTAGGGATTTATGATAAGTGTCAAATATTTTATAACAATTTATTTTATATATTTATCTTATCATTATCTGTTATGATAAATTTATTTTCATCACATGAAAATCCTAATTGGTCTCTATCATAACATCCCTAACATGATAACATGTCAAAATTTAAAATTTTAATTTTAATCTTGATTATCATGTTATCATGATATAATTATTTTAGACTTTAATCACGTTATTTATCATGTCAAAATTAAATTCTGAACATGATATGTTAAATTTCAGCCTTTATGATTATGTCATACATAAATCATAATTTTTAATTTTTAACATGATCAAATCTAAATAATTCACATTTATTATCATATAATAAACTTATTAAATATTTAATTTTTATCAATATAATTATTTTAGATTTTAATCATGTTATTTATCATGTCAAAATTAAATTCTAAACATGATATGTTAAATTTCAGCCTTTATGATTATGTCATACATAAATCATAATTTTTAATTTTTAACATGATCAAATCTAAATAATTCATTTATTATCATATAATAAACTTATTAAATATTTAATCTTCATCATATGGCAATATTTATATTTTACATCGCATGTAAAATTTAGATCTATGTTTATAAAAACTAGAACTCAGGTAATCTATCAAATTAACTGAATTTGAAGCCTGAGGAGGCTCTGATACCACTGTTGGGAATTTCGTATGTTATATGAATCAAATTCATATAACACGCAGTGAAAATAAAAATAAATATGAATTTAATTCCCAAAGCCCAAGATCCTCAGGGAACATATTGAGTTAACAAGAAATAACACATGACTATTTTAATAGATCATACCTGTGTTCTTTATTGGGGATGATGCCCGATGAAGCCGGTAAATGATTTACCACTAGCCGTCCATGCGTCCGGCCTCTAATGGTGATCCACGCGAAGATCTTTGGATGATGTCCTCTCAGGATTGGATGATAACCTTCTTGCGAGGGGTGCTAGCGCCTCTTTTCTTTTCTATTGATTTTCAAATCAAAAAGGATTTCTTGATCAAGATCAAATCTTGATCAATCAAGAGAGAGAAAGGGATCCTAGATAGAGAAAGGATGTTTTAGAGAGAGAAAGGAGGTGTTAGGCATCCAAGAGAGAGAGAGAGAGGAGTTCGGTGTGTCTCTCGAAGGGGGTATTTCTCTCCCTTTTATACATGAAAAGGAGGTTGTGTGGTTCCATAAAAAAAGAGATTTTATCACAACCACCTAACCATTCAACCTTATCAAGTTGATAACAATTATCCTAACAAATTTAGGATATTTGCTATCATGATAATGTTAAGATTACAACCACCAAACCATATCCCTAAAAATTAGGAAATTGGTTATCCCATGAAACCAACGTGCAACCTTGAATTTGGCTTCATGAGAACACCCCAAATCATGGGGTTCACTCCTCATGACGTGAAGATGGGTCATGTCCATCACATGGGCATGGATCCATCCTCCACGTGGCACGATCTCAGCCCTTGGTTTAATTGGGTTTCCATGAATCAAATCATGCCATCATATGAACCCAATTAAATACCATATTATTAATCTCAATTAATCTAAGCCATCCATCACATGGATCAAGCCTAATTAATGGATTTCATATGTACATCTCATGTACAAAAGGTCTCTCTTTTGAACACAAAATTCTTTTCTCTATAATGAATCCTATTCATCAATTTCATGTTCTCTCATTAAGATTGAGTCAAACCCAATCCTAATTTATTGGTTATCTAATTTGAATTAAGTCCAACTTAATTCCATTTTAACTTCATCCAAAATCTTCTTAATGCGTGTGACCCATTAGGTTCCTTGACACGTTGGTAATAATCATGTCCCTAATATTGACCCTAAGGATGACTTGATCAACACCTTGTCCAAGTCAATTCTTTAACCAAATCAACTCTTTGATTAAGTCAAAGAATCCATGATTATAGATCATGAGCGGCCTCTAGCAAAGCATCATGACCACCCAAGTGTTAAGGGTTTGTTGACGTGGTCATCAACACCTGTCCATGAACGGTTACCGTACGATTCAATCCCTTCATCATATCCCAGATCAATCAGTGGTATGGAATGTGTCAACCATATAATTGATCTTTGTTTACTTGATCTCAGAAAAATTGACTCATATGAATTAGAACTTCGAAACCATTTCGAATTCCAACTCAACCTTGCAAGGATTTAACAGTCAATTTAATCCATCAAGTGGCCGTGGGATATAACCCTTTGTATCAAGGGAGACGAATCCTGTCTTGATCAAACACCACCTTCATGTGCTTCATATCATACCCAATCGATACCATATTTGCCACCGTGGCTAGAGCGACGTTTGCATGTCGTCAAAGCATGATATTCCACACATAAGGTGTAATGAAGATCTCAAGTCAAAGGATCACTCGCACCACCGTCATCAAAGATCAACCATCGACACTATATAGAATATCCATATGGGATCTCTGTACGGGTCATCCAATGTATCGTTACAATAACGAACATCCACACACCATATCCAAGTATCTTCATACTTCGGCTTGCAAGATCAGCTGCACACCACAAGGGTGAAGATATACATATGTACTAGTCTCAACGGCGTTCGAGTGTCCAATCCTGTCTACGCATCGACTAGAGAAGTTTAAAGAATCGAACCATAATGTGCAATTTTGGATCTCACAATTTGTAATCTCTATTACAATTCCATATGCACAGTTTGCATTCTTTTGGACTTTATCTCACAGAAAAATATATCTAAATATATATGAAAAATACCTGGATAGATAAAGAAACTAATAAATTTGATTTGATAAAGAAATGTGTACAAACTAGCATCTTATCCAATTGGATTTAGGGCATACACTAACAGAAAGGTCTTCCACAGGGGCCACCCCCTGTGATTCCTGCGTGAGGGCTGCCTTGCAGGTTTATCCGAACGAAAGAGAGCTACTCGAATCCCGACGTGCATTGTTTCTAAGATGGAGAAAAAAAATCATTAGCAACAATATTTATCCTATATATATGAGGTTCAGTATGTTTTCTCTTAGATTCAATATGCGATTACATCATGATGTTCTAAACCGGGCTTCGAAACGGATCGCAACATCTTGCATGCAGCAGCCATTGGTCATGAGTCCAGTTGACAATCACCTGACAAAGAATATAGCTCTCGTAAACAATTAATGAACGCATGCCTCGTCGTAGTTCCTCTATTTTTTCATCTTTTCCCGGGAATAATGGTGAAGGTATGACTAACAACTCCACAGCAACGAAGAAGCAATTCCCAGGTCAAAATCTAATGAAAAGTATCGGAACGTATGAAATTGTAACCTCCTACAAATGATAGAGTGCAACCCCTTGATTATAGCCTATAACTTGCCCAGCCAACTTCAGTGTGTTGCTGTTTTTTTTGGGTCCCTTTTAGGTTAATAGACATCCAGAACAACCTTCTAAGTAGATTTTGGGCCGTAAAATTATCTTAGCTCATAGTTGGGTGGCCCAATCTGCTAGCTTTATTCACCATTGCAGTTTCTCCTAGTGGGAACTCAACAGAAGTCTCCAATGGTCCTGTCACAGCTCTCAGCTTCAGAGAAAAGGAAGTTGTAAACCACCGATTCTAAGGTGCAGTTTGATTTCCAAAGCCTACCCACGGCACAAACTCATAGACTTCTCCTTCAGCTCCATTCATGGGTGTTTTAAATCTCGTGTTAAAGATTGTTTTCTTGTTTGGCTCGAGAATTTTGTGACGTGTGTTCAAAGCGAAGTCTCGATTTGAGCCAAGAGTTAACAATCTTAGCCTGCTAAATTGGCCTTCTAGGATTTAAATATAAATCACGGGTCCAACCCGGACTCGATTAACTTGTCATCCGAGAAGGCAAAAATAATATTACCAAATCTAATGGCAAAAATAATATCACCAAATATAATGGCACATATATGTTTATGTATGTGTGTGTGTGTGTTATAATGTTGGATGGGTCCAAACTGGGCTCAATGAAAATCTCTTCTAATTCACCGGTCTTCTAGAGCATGTCTAATACAAGTTGAATCCGGTGGACCCAATAAGGTTTAAGTAATTATCTTGCTTCACTTATCCCATCTCATCAATGAATCTCTTTCACACACATATGTACATATGTATGCATGTACACATGTATATGTATGTAAATTGGTTTATGGTTGGAAGGAGACTCCTTATTTCCTAACCATATAGTTCATGGATTAAAGCAAGGGTATGCCCGCTACCATGCACTTTAGTACCCTTAACTCCTTACGTTTGGATGTCAAAAAGTTATTCTAGAAATAAGAATACGAATTCCGTAGGAATAGCTTAGGCTGCGTTTGGATGGTTATTTCGAGAATAGGAATACGAATTCCGTAGGAATAGCTTATTCCCTTTGTTATTCCAGATTTCTGTTTGGATGAAATTCTGGTATTTCATGTTATTTCAGTGCAATTAATGCAGTGTTATTCCAAATGATGTTTGGATGACATGAAAATAAGCATGTATTTTAGTAGGAATAGATGAAGAATTTTTCATCCAAAGATACTCCTTTCAATAAAAATGGATTTTTTAAACGACAAGGGGTCCATCGATGCCCTTGGAATAGCTGCTACTATTCTATAGGGTACCATGGAATAAGAAATCGGAATAAGGGAGGTTGACTGGAATAGAAATTCCAATGGGGCCCACGCTCCTTTTTCACCTAAGCCGGAATAAGGGCCTATTTCAGGCCTCCCCCATAACAGCCGTATTTCAAGGTATCCCATATATGATTATATGTTGAAAGGGGAATATTGTGGTTGGTTTGCTGGTTTTGAGGCTTACCAATATGGGTTTTTATATCTATGTCTTAGGATTTTAGGGGGAAAAGATATTTAAGGCCCTTCGAGTACCAAAAACATAGGAAAAGTTATTTTTAAGATTTTTTATTCCATGCTTTTTTATTTTTATTTTGATGGGTAAATTATCTGGAATTACTAATTTTTGTCCATAAAAAAGGGGGCTGAGTAAAGACTTCATGAATCAACATTCTTAAGGGATCGTTTGGTAACAGGTAATCTATTCAGATTACTAGTAATTTAAAAGGTTCCATCAAAATTTTGAATGGCAATCTATCTTGTAGTGGTAATTATCTTATAAGAGATAATTCAGATGACCTTAGAAATGGATGATTATCCACGTTACCAAAGATGTGATAATTGATAAACTATTTTTTGACAAAATTATCCTCTTTTATCGCTCTCTACTCGTATTCTCCTCTATCGATCTCGCTGGAACCTTCATGTCAAAGGTCCCGAGCCATACCCTCTTTCACGGAGTCGGACCGCAGATCTCCGACCGCCCAGCAGCTCCATAGCACAACGCAAAATTTCTTTCGATCAGTGGCATCCAGCATCCTCACTGATCGCTTCGAATATCACTTATAAATATAATTTTTTTAAATATTATTTGTTGGCCCATATAGTAACCCAAGAGGGGGGGTGAATTGGGTTCTTTAAAAAAATTTAACACTTTAAAACTATGTGCTCTGATATGAAAGTGCTTGAGTGCAATATGCTAAGCACAAATAAATGAGATAGAGAGAGAGAGACAAAGCACGCAAACACAAAGATTTTATAGTGGTTCGGTGTATCCAACACCTACGTCCACTCCCAAGTAGCACTTGGGTCAACACTATAATCCACTTGATTACAGTCGAGTTGTTTTGCAAGCTCACAACTCAAACTTGTTGTTTTCCTTGGGTCACAACGAACCCAGCTGATTTTTCGGGCTTACCAGCACGAAACCCAACGTAAGCTACACTTAGCTTACCCCGAGGTTAACAACCTCAACTAATTCAATCCCTGATTGAATTAGACAAACAACAAATTAATTAAGAGTTTACAATAATAACAGCTCCTTAATTGAGCAAATAAACAATGTAAGTAATTGGGAATAGAAAAGCCTGATTTCTGAAGCAATGTAGGGCTTGAGCTTTTCTTCTTTCTTCTCTTCTCCTTCTCTTTTGAATTGAATGAGATTAGAGCACTTGAAGAGATTTTGGTGAAGAAACGGTTGAAGGTTTAGGGCTTTTTTCCTTCTTCTTCAAAACTTGGGAAATCCTTTGAAATAGCTCTTTTGGCTCTTTTGGATTCCTCTTCTAGCTCTCAATAGTGAATAGGCTTTGGCTCAGAAATTTCTTGAAGAAGGATTTTTGATTTCTCCCTTTTTCTTTTCGTTTTACTATTTTTTTCTTCTTCTTTTTCAAACGATTCAATCCTATTTTATAGGCGTTTCAATCCATGAGTAGGTAAAAAATAGCCGTTGGAGTTGTCCTTGGATGTACCTTACCAGAAAATAGATCCGTTAGAGATTAGGTAAGAAAAATATACCGTTGAAAACTTGAAAAAATTGTTTCTGACGTGGAGGTCGACTCCAGGTCTTCAGGTGTCGGCTCCAAATCGGGATCCTAAAAATAGTAATAAACTCCCAAGGTGTCGGCTCCAACTTTCTGAAGGTGTCGGCTCCACCAGTGTCCGAAAACATCACTCTCTGTAACTGGTCTGGAGTCGGCTCCACACTCTGCAGGTGTCGACTCCAACTTTTCATGTGTCGGCTCCAAAATTTAGGTGTCGGCTCCGAAGCGTGCCAAAAATCAATACTGTTCTGATACTCTCTGGAGTCGGCTCCGAGGATTTAGGGTGTCGGCTCCAAGTTCTGAACTTACATGATTCCATTTAAATTCAACTTGAAACTGATTTTCTAAGTACATATGATGAATAACCAATCTTAATTCCTGAAACACTTATCAAATTTATTAGAAACATAAGAATATACTCATGGCTTTTGTTAATCATCAAAATCAATAATTGGGTCAACAATCTCCCCTTTTTGATGATAAAAAACATTGAGTATATGCATGATTAATTATAAAGTTTCAAATCAAAGAAGAGTTCTCATAGTTAAGCTCCCCCTGAATGAGGTAGCTCCCCCTATGATACTCAATTTAACATCTTTCATTTTATCATTTTAACAATTAAGCAATTAATCATTCAATGCTTGATACCAATTGATTAAATTCATTCAATGTATATATATATATATATATATTATATATATATATATCTTTTTTGTAATCAACAAAAAGGTTAAGAAGATTAAATTAAGATCAATGCATTAAACATTAAGTGAATCAACATTCAATTCAAGTCACTCAATATCAAGGTTCAAAGATAGTAAATATTCATTAAGTATCAAAACATTACATGATAATTGAAAATGTTACTTCAATCAAAACATATTCAACTAAACATCAACTTCTAATTACATCAAACATCAAAACTAGTATCAACTTCTAATTACATTAAAACATCAAAACTAAAATTCTAAAGACCAAATCTAAGAAGTTTGCAATTCTTCTAAAATCTTTCCATTCCTTCCTTTTGAACATTCATGAAGTCTTTTAGTCTTCATCAATGAAAACAGATGCAGTAACAATTTTGTCTTGAAGCTCAGCATTGCATTTTGAATATATCTGAGTCTCCTCCTATATCTTTGATCTTTCAAAAATAAGCTTTAAGTCTCTTCAAAGATTTGAAGAAGTTTCAAAAGAACCAAATCTTGTAACCTTGTCTTCAAAGTAGAGGATCTCCTTTAATTCAAAAATTTAGCTTCAACTCAGCTTTTTCTTTCTTCATGACTAGCAAAAGATTTTTAAGCTGCTCTAACTGAATATCAAAAAAACAGAAGAACTGTAAGAGGTGCAGAATCAGGTACAACTAGGTGCAGGAGCTGGGGTCGCCGGGTGCCTCTGGGGGTACTGAACAACTCGGTGCAGGTGAGATGCCTATCTGAGGGTCCTACCTCAGAAGGTCCATGGACCACAGAGTCAACTCCAGTAGCTCTCAACTCATCCTGTTCTTTCCTTAACCAAATACCATTACTTTCTTAAAACCCATCCGGTGCAAAGTAGCAGAAGCTGTAATAGTCAGTGTGCCAAGTCTCTTCGGGGCTCATTTTCAGAATGCTAACTCCTTGGCTTCGAAATACCTTGTCAAAACCATGCCATAAGGAAGTGAAGATCTCTTCCTGCCCAGCCTCAGCCATATACCAATCATCATTCCAGCAAGATTAAGAGGCTGACCCGTGATCACACTGTCCATAACTACAATGTCTCGCTCTGAGACATACTCAAAACGTCCAGTCTTGGGAAATAAGATCCTACAAATGTTGTGAAGCAATCTAAGCTCAAGTGGTATTGATTGCCTAACTTCCTCAAATCAGTCATCTCCCTAAGTAATCTTGAAAGTGCTACACCTCTCTCACTGTGTGATTGCTATCAAACCAATACAGGAATTTCCAATAAATTTCCTAAAATTTTGGCTGTAAATGAATTCTCCTCTACTGACTAACAAGCCCACCATCTCCTCTAGATAAATTGATAAAATTCCTTTACTAGACTTGGATAAGTGGGAACATCCAAGAGCAAATACTTTCCCAACCCATTTCCTTTAATTGTCTTCCAATGAAAAACCCTCTGAATCAAAAAATCAAAATCTACTTTCCTACCATTGTAATGACTTTCCAGCTAATATCTACTTGAGGGGATGAGGAGAGGATTCACACTTTGGGTTGAGAAGAGGAGGTTGAAGAGAACTGGGCAGGTTCGACCGGACGCCTCGCGTCCTTTCCCGTTGTAACGGGAGCTCCAAAGGATGATCCCTACGCTTAGGTGCCATTGGAAGCAAGGGGATGGTGATTTGAAGGATTGGAGGTTTGAGTGAAGTGGGGAAGGATTTGGAGAGATTTGAGGATAGAAAAGAATGTGTCGACTCTGCCCTAAAATAGTCAAATTGGGTCCACCAGGTCGACTCCCGCAAAGTCGGGTGTCGACTCCAAGTCGCTAACACAGTTAGCGCTCGAACTGGAGTCGGCTCCTTAAGCGGGTGTCGGCTCCAGAAACAGAAGAGCGACACAAAGAGGTGTCGACTCCACCTGACAAGAAAGTTTCAGTGAAAAATTGAAGTTTCAAACATCCGAAACTTGTCAAAAAAGGTTATAAAATTTGAATAATCAAAGATTCATGTTTCTAGATAAGTTTTCCTTAAAATCATGAGAAATCAAGAAAATTGATTGAAATCTAGATAATCATTCCTTAGGGTTTCAAAATCATTCCAAAGGATCACAAATTCCTAATTCACCTCTAAGATAACAAAATCTTTCTTCACTCAAGGTTTTGTAAATATGTCAGCTAATTCTTCAGTACTAACATAATCAAGACAAATTTCATTAGCTACATGTTCTCTTATAAATGATATCTAATTTCAATGTGTTTAGTTCTTGAATGTTGTATTGGATTTTTAGTTAAATTGATTGCACTTGTATTATCACATCTAATAGGAGTTTTATCAAGTGTTATGCCATAATCTTCAAGTTGTCGCTTAATCCAAAGGATTTGAGCACAGCAACTTCCAGCTGCAACATATTCTGCTTCAGCAGTAGATAATGCAACCGAATTTTGCTTTTTGCTAAACCAAGAGATTAAGTTACTTCCTAAAAATTGACATGCACCACTTGTACTTTTTCTATCTAGTTTACATCCAGCATAGTCAGAATCAGAATATGCAATCAAATTAGTGTTGAGTCTCTAGAATACCATAATCCTACATTTTTAGTTCCACTTAGATATCTTAGTATTCTTTTTACAGCAATTAAGTGAGATTCTTTAGGTTCTGATTGAAATCTAGCACATAACAAACAGCAAACATGATATCAGGTCTACTTGCAGTTAAGTAAAGTAGAGATCCGATCATACCTCTATAATTTTTGATCAACTTTCTTACCATCTTCATCTTTGTCTAATTTGCATGAAGGACTCATAGGTGTTCCAAGGGGTTTGATTGATTCCATTCCAAACTTCTTGAGAATTTCCTTTGTGTACTTTGTTTGGTTGATGAAAATCCCTCTTTGCTTTGTTTGATTTGAAGTCCTAGGAAGAAGTTGAGTTCTCCCATCATGCTCATCTCGAATTCACCCTGCATTAACTTAGCAAATTCTTGACACAAAAGATTGTTAGTAGCACCGAATACAATATCATCTACATATATTTGTACTACTAATAAATCTTTATCTTTTTTTTTCAAAAATAAGGTTTTATCAACATTTCCTCTAGAAAAATCATTTTCAATTAGAAATTTGCTTAACCTATCATACCAAGCTCTAGGTGCTTGTTTTAAACCATATAGTGCTTTGTGTAATTTAAAAACATGATTTGAAATTCATGATCTTCAAAACCAGGTGGTTGTTCACAAAACTTCCTCATTTATAAAACCATTTAAAAATGCACTTTTAACATCCATTTGAAATAAATTGATATTCATATGACATGCAAATGCAAGTAATAATCTAATTGCTTCTAATCTAGCTACAGGTGCAAAAGTTTCATCAAAATCAATTCCTTCTTCTTGATTATATCCTTTTGCAACTAATCTAGCTTTATTTCTAATTACTATGCCATTTTCATCTAATTTATTTCTAAATACCCATTTAGATCCTATAACTGAATGACCTTTAGGTCTATCAACTAAGGACCATACATTATTCCTAGTAAATTGATTTAATTCTTCTTGCATAGCTAGCATCCAATTACTATCTTTTTCAGCTTCTTCAATAGTTTTAGGTTCAATTTGAGATACAAATGCAAGATGATTATTGATATTTCTCATAGATGATCTAGTTCTTACTCCTTGAGATGGATCACCTATAATCAATTCCTTTGGATGACCATAGGCATATCTCCAATCTCTAGGAAGATCTACCTCATTATGATTAGTATCAATAACATCAACCTAGGTGAATCATCATCTTTAGCTTCTTGTTCATGATCTGAAGATACATCTATATTTAATTTTTTAATATCTCTTTCTAGCAAATTTGTATCTTCCTCATCATCAATCTTTTCTGAACTTGATGCTAAAGACTCATCAAAAACTACATGAATAGATTCTTCTACAATTAAGATTTCTTGTTAAATACTCTATAGGCTTTACTAGTTGTTGAATATCCTAAGAATATGCCTTCATCAGATTTTGCATCAAATTTTTCAAGATTATCTTTACCATTATTATGAATAAAACATTTACAACCAAATGCATGAAAATAACTAATGTTTGGTTTTCTATATCCATAATTCATAAGGAGTTTTCTTAAGGATTGGCCTAATTAGGGCTCTATTAAGGATGTAACATGCCGTGTTTATAGCTTCCGCCCAGAAGTACTTTGGGAGTTGGCTTTCACATAGCATGGTACGGGCCATGTCTTCTAAAGTTCTATTTTTCTTTCTACAACTCCATTTTGTTGTGGTGTCCTAGGTGCAGAAAAATTATGATGAATGCCATGTTTGTGCAGAAATTTTTAAATAAATGATTTTCAAATTCTGTGCCATGATCACTTCTAAGAGACACTATGGTGTTGTTTTTCTCATTAGTGACTTTCTTGAAGAATTTCAAATTAGAAAGTCTCATCCTTATGAGCCAAAAACAATACCCAAGTGAATCTAGAATAATCATCTACTATCACAAGACCATATTTCTTTCCTCCTAGACTAGTGGTTCTAGTAGGTCCAAAAAGGTCCATGTGAAGTAGCTCTAGTGGCCTAGAAGTGGAAACAATATTTTTAGATTTGAAAGAGTTTCTAGTTTTCCAAATTGACATGCATCACAAATTCTGTTATTTTCAAAATCTACTTTGGAAGTCCTTTAACTAAATCCATTCTAATTAATTTTGAAATTAGGTGTGTGCTTGCATGACCTAATCTACGATGCCATAGCCATCCAATCTCATTACATTAGCATTATAGCAACTAAGCAATGATTACTAGTAGACAAATTGTCTAAATCAATTAAGTATACATTGCCATTTCTATTACCAATAAATATAATGCTATTGTCAATGGGATTAGAAACAGTGCAGATAGAAGCTTCAAATGAAACTTTGAAACCTTTATCACACAATTGGCTAATACTAATTAAATTATGCTTTAAACCATCTACATATAAAACATTTTCAATAAAAGTGGAGGGAGTTATTGAATTTTACCAAATCCCATAATTTGGCCTTTACCATTGTCTCCAAATGTAACAACTCCTCCTCTTTTATCTTCAAGGGTGATGAATTGCTCCTTGTCACCCGTCATGTGCCTTGAGCAGCCGCTATCAAGATACCACTTTCGTTTTGATCTTTTGGCCGCAAGACACTCCTGCAAGATGATCAAACTTCTGTTTAGGTACCCAAGCTTTCTTGGGTCCTTCATGGTTAGTAGCAATAAAGATTGTTCCTTTCGGAACCCATATTTTCTTTCCTTTAATACTTAAATTCTTATTAATTTTTCTAAAATTGCATTCATAAGCTTTATGTCCTTTCTTGTTACACAATAACATGAAACATCATTTTTATCTTTTTCTTTCTAAAGAAATTTTTAACATACTTTTGTTTCTTGTTAGGCCTATAACCTAATCCAGCTTTATCAAATACAGCTCTTTGATTACTCAATAAAATTAAGTTTTTCAGAACTATATGTAAATTTATCAACTATATTTTATATTTATCAACTTCTTTCTTTAAGCTAATTTTCATTGAAATTAATTCTTTTTCTTTTATCAAATTTTTATTTTCAGATTTCAGTTTTCAACTTCATGAGTTAGTTTATTCTTTTCTTTGACAAGATTTAAATTATCATTTTTTAAAGATTTGCTTTTCTTTTTCAAACTTTAAAATCACTAACTAATTCATTAAATGCATCAAACAATTCATCAAAGAAAAAGTCATGAGTTTCGGTACTTACCTCATCGTCGTTTGCCATAAAGCAAATGTTTGCAACTTCCTTTTGTTCCTCCTCGGAAGAGGATTCTTCACTATCACTCCATGTTGCAACATATGCCTTCTTCTTCTTGTACCCTTTTTCAATTGAGGACAATCATATCTAAAGTGCCCCGGTTTCTTACATTCATAAATAAGGGGTCTTTTTCTTTTTCTTTCTCCTTTTTTTTTTTTCCATTCATCTTTTCCAATTTCTTTTTGGAAGGGTCTCCTTCTTTGCATAAATTTCTTAAATTTCTAGCAAGGAGAGCTGTCTCATCATCATCATCTTCATCCTCACTGCTGCTTTCCTTTTCTGCAGCTTTAAGAGCAATAGTTCTCTTCTTTTTGACTCTTCCTATGATGTTGCTTCATGGTCAATTCATGGGTCATCAATGATCCAAGTAGCTCCTCCAAAGGTAAGGTTGAGGTCCTTGGCTTCTTGGATGCAGTCACCTTTGCTTCCCATGACCTTGGAAGAGACCTAAGAATTTTACGAACCAATTCAGAGTTAGTATAGGTCTTGCCAAGACTTTTAAACCATTTACAATATCAGTAAATCTAGTGTACATGCATGTGATAGTTTCATTTTGTTCCATGCTAAACAATTCATACTTGTGCACTAGAATATTAATTTTAGATTCTTTAACTTGATTAGTACCCTCATGGGTAACTTCTAATCTATCCCAAATTTCTTTTGCGGAAATACATGTAGAAATTCTATTAAATTCATTAGCATCTAAGCACAATATAAAACATTCATGGCTTTAGCATTAAGCTGAGCCATTTTCTATCATTCTCATTCCAATCCCTTTCGGGTTTAGGAACTATGAACCATCTACTAGTGTGTGGGTGTGCTAGGTCCATTAGTATTACACTCCAAATTCATAATCTAAAGCTTGAATAAAAATTCTCATTCTAGCTTTCCAATAAGAATAATTGGAACCATTAAACAAAGGAGGTCTATTAGTAGAATGACCTTCAGCAAATGAAGATCCAGCTTGAGCTGCCATTTGGATCTTTAACTCTTGATCGTGGATCAAAAAATGAGCACAAGCTCTGATACCAATTGTTGGCCCAGATGGCAACCCAAGAGGGGGGTGAATTGGGTTCTTAAAAAATTTAACCTTTAAAACTATGTGCTTTGATATGAAAGATTGAGTGCAATAAATGCTAAGCACAAATAAATGAGATAGAGAGAGAGAGAAAAGCACGACAAACACAAAGATTTTATAGTGGTTCGGTGTATCCAACACCTACGTCCACTCCCAAGTATCACTTGGGTCCACACTATAATCCACTTGATTACAGTCGAGTTGTTTTACAAGCTCACAACTCAAAACTTGTTGTTTTTCCGGGATCACAACGAACCCAGCTGGTTTTTTGGGCTCACCAGCAAAACCCAACACAAGCTATCCTTAGCTTACCGAGGTTAACTACCTCCACTAATTCAATCCCCTGATTGAATTAGACAAACAAAAATTAATAAGAGTTTACAACAATAACAGCTCCTTAATGAGCAAATAAATAATGTAAGTAAATGGGATAGAAAAGCCTGATTTTGAAGCAATGTAGGGCTTGAGCTTTTTCTTCTTTTCTTTTCTTCTCTTCTCTTTTGAATTGAATGAATTAGAGCACTTGAAGAGATTTTGGTGAAGAAACGGTTGAAGGTTTAGGGCTTTTCTCTTCTTCTTCAAAACTTGGGAAATCCTTTGAAATAGCTCTTTTGGCTCTTTTGGATTCCTCTTCTAACTCTCAATAGTGATAGGCTTTGGCTCAGAAAATTTCTTGAAGAAGGATTTTTGATTTCTCTTTTTTCTTTTCGTTTTCACTATTTTTCTTCTTTTTTTCAAACGATTCAATCCCTTTTATATTTCAATCCATGAGTAGGTGAAAAATAGCCGTTGGAGTTGTCCTTGGATGTACCTTACCAAAAGAAAATATATCCGTTAGAGTTAGGTAAGAAAAATATATCCGTTGAAAACTTGAAAAATCGTTTCTGACGTGGAGGTCGGACTCCAGGTCTTCAGGTGTCGGCTCCAAATCGGGATCCTAAAATAGTAAAAACGGTCCGTCAAGGTGTCGGCTCCAAGATTTTGAAGTGTCGGCTCGGTGAGATCTGGAGTCGGCTCCAACTTTCTGAAGGTGTCGGCTCCATCAGTGTCCGAAAACATCACTCTCTGTAACTGGTCTGGAGTCGGCTCCACACTCTGCAGGTATCGACCAACTTTTCATGTGTCGGCTCCAGAAATTTAGGTGTCGGCTCGAAGCGTGCCGAAAATCAACACTGTTCTGATACTCTCTGGAGTCGGCTCCAAGGACTTAGGGTGTCGGCTCCAAGTTCTGAACTTACATAGATTCCATTTAAATTCAACTTGAAACTGATTTTCTAAGTAACATATTGATGAATAACCAATCTTAATTCCTGAAACACTTATCAAATTTATTAGAAACATAAGAAATATACTCATGGCTTTTGTTAATAATCAAAATCAATATTGGATCAACATTATCAATTATAAATAATTTTTTTAAATAAAATATATAATAATATATAATTTGTAATAAATTTAATTTAGAATATTTTGAGAATTTGATGTATATGATTAGTAATCTATTTGTCATACCAGACACAGTAATCAATATTACTGTTGATCACTTGTGTATATCGAACACAGTAATCAATACTTGTAATCTATTAAGTGATAATCTATCTTATAGATAATCCATATTACCATTCAGAATTACTGGCGATGTACCACACTCAACCTAACTCTTTCCTGAATAAACAAGCAGTTCATGGGAGTAAATATTACAAGTCTTATTCCTGCTAAAACAAACGGTTGGAAGTTTGATGCCACCCAACCATCGGGCCTAACGTTTTTTGATCAAGCCCAGTCCAATTTAAAAGGCCAATGGTGCCACCAAACTTTGAGGTCTAAATTCTTTTGCCAACCCTAAACTAATTTGAACAAAGCAATCCCAAGCCAGCCATCATACCTAAATTCCTTTTTTTTTTGCCTATTTAAATTTAATTTAAGTCAATACTAAATGAAGAATTACCTAACTATATATATATATAAGACGGGCTATTTTTTTATCTCGTTTAATCTTAGTCCGCACTTTCCCACCTATATGTTTTTAATATTTAAATTTATAAAACTTCGGATCAGGTTGAGTGGGTGGCTAACCCGTGATCAACTTTGACCTACAGATTTGCACATAGATTATATTTTATCTTCTCACGGGGTCAAATGCTTCGCTTATTTTACGCACTTCTAGCGTGCATGAGTGGCGAAAGGTTGGTCTTAGAAATACTCATGGAGTTTCATAAGTCAAGCCTCCCAATATTTTTCTGATCTCCCACTCAAGGCCACTTATATTGCCCGTGGACTCCCTGGCATGCAATGACCGAGTTGCTCCAATAGTCACTTCACCACGGGTGATGTAATTGATTTTTTATTTTTATATAAATAGATAATCATATTAGTTTAATATGAATCAATCATGATAGATTAAAGAATAAAATTATTTAAGTATAAAAAACAAAAAATTTTCTGCTTCCAAATCTAAAACTCATAATGATAGACCGCAAAGGAACGGTGCACTTTTTAAATGCACCATCAATTCAATGCACGGCCAGTTCATTGCGAAGAGAGGAGGTTCTGCTTCTTTATTTTTCTCTTCAACTTGGAAACAGCATGCTATTTGCTGCATGATTCATGCAGTGATGTCCAACTGTTAAGGTCTTTTTCTGCTATTAAAACATTAAAAATCAAAAATATATATAGACCACTGGTTAATGATAACCACTCAATTCACTAGGAGAAAAGGCTGTCTGCCACCCTTGGGATCCGACGGCAGACGTCAAAGTGGGCCAAAATGCTTTCTCCAGCTTCCGGAAGGAGTCGACGCTGTGAGGGGCAGGCGTGAGTGCTATGCACAGGCGGCCTTCCGCAGAGTTGCGGGGAAGGCCTTGCAGAGGAGGGCGTCTGAGGCACCCTGGACTTGCATCATAGCTTTGTAACCCTCGAGGTGATCGAGGGGGTCGGTCATACCGTCGTACGGGTCCACCTGGGGGAAGCGGAACCTGGAGGGAACCGGTTTCTCCAGTATGCGGCGAGTGTAAGGAGGACGAGTGTCGAACTCATCCTCCAGCTGATGGTTGATCTTCTTGGCGAGCTCGTCTAGTCGCCTGTTGTACTCCTCCAGGCGTTCCTCCGCCTGGTGGCTGATCGTCGGGGCCCTCCGAGGTGGCTCGGAGGAAGAAGAAGAAGAGGAGGCAGAAGGAGATGGAGACGAAAGTCGGGACTTCCGCCTGGGTTCCTCGTGGTGATGTGGCTTGGGAGGAAATTCGCTGGGGCCGCAGTCAGGGGACCGTGGCCGCTTGGAGGGCTCGCGTTGAGGCTTCCTAGGGGAAACTTGACGTCGGCCGGTGTCTCGCCGACCGGCCTCCTGCCGAGGAGAACCTCCCCTCGCCGACTGTTGACTAGCGAGGGGAGCAGTCTGATGCTGGGTGGCCACGGTTGTTGCTGGAGCCCATGAATCATGGCGGTGAGATTCTGGACTTGTTGGGAGAGGGTTGCCAGCTGCTCCGCTGTTTGGACAGCGGCGTCCGGCGGCGGGCAGGTGACCGGAGGGTCGGCAGCAGGGGGATTGGCTTTCTGCTATCTAGTTGATGGGGGAAACCCCGCTGGGCAGCTGATGGAGGCGTCCTGAGCTCGTGTCACCACCATGGCTTCTTGGAGAAGAGAGGGGATGAAAAGTGTAGCTTAGGGAGAACGTTCGCTACTTTTTCTTATCCCCCTTCCTGGCACGCCAATCTGATGACGCTCAATCACCTCTCCTGGACGTCGGGAACGGAGGCGCTCCTCAAATCTCGCCTTGCCGGGTTGCCTGCAAAGAAGTCCCAGGACCGGAGGGGGTCTCCGGCTGGACCCTCCGACGGCCAAGTTAGTGACTGAGGTCACAGCTAAAGAAGGGCTCGAGTGAGCCCTGTTTTGTGTGGAAAAAGGGGGATCTCCGAGAGGAGGAATCCCTTTCTGAGAGTTGAGATGGTGATTTTTGGGGTTATCGCGCGTACCTGTTTACTGGGTGAATTCACCTTTTTATAGGGGTTGATTCTGGCATGATCACGTGGGATTGCGTGAATCAGAAGATCTGTTGAGCCTCGCGTGAATCTGGGCCGGTTAGTGGGCCACGTCCCATCAGCCGGCGGGGCTGTCGGGCGGCGCGTGTTTGGCGCTGTAGGATGGCGCGCGTCAGAGAGGTGGTTTCTTGAGCCGCTAGGGGCTGATTGGCAGGAACTAGGAAATCTCGTCTTGTCAGGGCCGAGCCGGGTCGACCCGAGATGGCTGGGGCCCATCCCGCTGGCGAGGCAGTGCCGGGGCGGGGCCGAATCGATGGACTTGGAGATGCCGGGGCCGAGTCGGGCCGGCCGGGGATGGCCTTGGCCGACTCGGCGTGACTGGAGACACCGGGGTCGAGTCGGGCTGGCCTGGGATGGCCTTGGCCGACTTGGTAGGACTGGAGACGTCGGGGCCGAGTCGGTCCGGCCTGGACGGCCTTGGCCGACTCGGCGAGACTGGAGACGCCGGGGTCGAGTCGGGCCGGCCGGGGATGGCCTTGGCCAACTCGGCAGGACTGGAGACGCCGGGGCCGAGTCGGGCCGGCCTGGGATGGCCTTGGCCGACTCGCGGGACTGGAGACGCCGGGGCCGAGTTGGGCCGGCTAGGGATGGCCTTGGCCGACTCGGCGGGACTGGGGACGTGGAGAAGGCGTCGAGGCCGACTCGCTTGGAGAAGTAGAGGCCGGCTAGGAGATGCCGGGGCCGCCTGGGAGGTGCCGGGCCACCTAGCTTGGACGCTGGGGCCGGATGGGAAGTGCCGGGGCCGCCGAGCTTGGAGACGCAAGGGGCCGGCTAGGAAGATGCCGGGGCCGCCTGGAGGTGCCGGTCCGCCTAGCTTGGACATGTCGGGGCCGGCTGGGAAGTGCCGGGGCCGCCTGGGAAGTGCCGGGGGCGACTCGCTTGGAGACGTAGAGGCCGGCTAGGAAGATGTCGGGGCCGTCTGCGAAGTGTCAGGGCCGGCTGGAAAGTACCGGGGCCGACTCGCTTGGAGACGTAGAGGCGGCTAGGAGATGCCGGGGGCCGACTCGCTTGGAGACGTAGAGGGATGGCTAGGAGATGCCGGGGCCGCCTGAGAGGTGCCGGGCCGCCTAGCTTGGACACGCCGGGGCCGGCTGGGAAGCGCCGGGGCCGCCTGGCTTGGAGACGTAGAGGGCCGGCTAGGAAGATGTCGGGGCCGCCTGAGAGGTGTCGGGCCGCCTAGCTTGGACACGCCGGGGCCGGCTGGGAAGCGCCGGCCTTGGAGGTGTCGGCCTTTGGGGCCGACAGTCTTCGAGGTGTCGGCCTTGGAGGTGCTGGTCTTGGAGGTGTCGGCCTTTGGGGCCGACTGTCTTGGATGCCTTGGAGGTGTCAGCCTTTGGTGCCGTTGGGCGTCAAGTGTCGGCTTTTGGGGCCGTCGGTCTTGGAGCAGTCGGGTGTTGGGTGTCGGCCTTTGGGGCCGTCGGTCGTCAGGTGTCGGCCTTTGGGGCCGTCGGGTGTCGGGTGTCGGCCTTTGGGGCTGATGGTCTTCGAGGTGCCGGCCTTGGAGGTGCCGGTCTTGGAGGTGTCGGCCTTTGGGGCCGACGGTCTTGGACGCCTTGGAGGTGTCGGCCTTTAGGGCGTCGGGCATCGGGTGTCGGCCTTTGGGCCGTCGGTCTTGGAAGTGCCGACCTTGGAGGTACCGGGTGTCGGCCTTTGGGACCATTGGTCTTGGAGCCGTCGGCCTTTGGGGCCATCCAAAAAATTTTATTTTTCATGGGGTCAACTGGCCCCATCAATTCCTATGAATCTAATATTGATTGTAGAGATTTTTGATGTATGAGAAATTAACTTTATGGGACCGTTTCCAAAATCTTTTGAAAATGAATATATTTTGATAGTCGTAGATTACGTATCCAAGTGGATAGAGGCAATATCTTGCAAAAACCAATGACAGAAAAATTATTATAAAATTTCTCAAGGAGCATATCCTCTTCCACTTTGGTATTCCAAGGGCTATCATCAGTTATCGTGGAACACACTTCTGTAATAAATACTTTGCATCACTGATGAGAAAGTATAACATTATCCATAAGATGTCCACACCTTATCACCCACAAACGAGTGGGCAAGTAAAGTTTCTAATCGATAAATCAAATAAATCGTAGAGAAGACCATGAGTTCTAACAGAAAAGATTGGTCGGTGAAGTGATTGAATGCACTATAGGCATATTGCACAACCTTTAAGACCAATTTAGGAATATCTCTTTATAGGCTTATATTTGGTAAAGCATGTCACTTGCCAGTAGAATTGGAACATAGGGCAATGTGGGTCATAAAATAATTAAACATGAATTTAGATGCAACCAAAGACCAGAGAAATTACAGGTGGATAAACTTGAAGAAATTAGAAACGAAGCATATGAGAATGCAAAAATTTATAAGGAGAGAAACTAAAACCTTCCATAATAAAGCTATCTTTAGAAAATCTTTTACTTATGGGCAAAAAGTTCTCTTATACAATTCAAGGCTTCACCTTTTTCAAGAAAATTAAGATCTAAATGGATTGGCCCATACATAATGAAGAAGTCTTCCTATATGGAACGATAGAAAGTAAAATCCAAGTAATGGTGCTATCTTTAAAGTTAATGGACAACACTTGAAACCATTCCTGGAATTACCCATTGAAGAAGCTGGGGAGTTTATGATCCTATATGAACCAGAGTAAGCCTTGACGTTTGGCTGAAGACGTTAAACTTAGCGCTTTATGGGAAGCAACCCAAAACATTATTTTTTAACCTTTATTTTAGTGATTCTTATTTTTAAGAATAAGAGATTGCTCCGCACGGTCACTCTTAACATTACACTAGGCATATCTCGTCCAAGTGTTATTTTTTCTTGTTTTATTCTTCTTTACTCCATTGAGGACAATGGGAATTAAGTTGAGGGTAAGAGAAATCTTTTTGAAAAATATTTTAAAAACACCGTGACACTTTTTAAAATTTCAAAATTTTTTATAGATCATGAAAGAAATTTTTGAGCATAAATGACTAGGAAAAGGTAATAGAGTTAGAAAGTATTATCTAATTACTATAGCGAGCCAAGGAGTAAACTAGCTAATCAGACTTTTAATAGCCTACTTAGGTCATCTAAAGGCTATTAGCACTTCCATTGCATATTGACGAGGTACATTAGGTATTAGTTGTAAGATCAATTAAAGATTCAATTATTATTGAAAATTGATAATTGATATACACCCCAATGAGAGAAACTTGAATTTAAGAAAAGAGATACATGCCTGATAAAAAAATAAAAAAATAGCAAGTCTAAACATTAGTTTTCATCGAGTAACTGGATACCTTTCGCCTAGTAAGCATTATTGTCCGCATCAAAAAGTGAGCAGTGTGAAGATATTGTATATATATATATATATATATATATATATATATATATATATTAGGTTGTGTGAAAGCTATCTCAGGTTATGTGCTTAATTTGAGGGTTTCTAAAAAATTAACCAAAGTAAGTGATAAAAGAAAATACCATTGTTCCTTACAAGCTAGTACCAAATGCTAAGTTAGCCATTACAAACACAAGTATTGTAGATTTATGGATGAACTCTAAGAAAGTTTTTGGTAGTTCTGACTACGAAATTTATTTCAAAAACTCAATACTTAGTTAGTGATATTAGCCTGCTTCTTTCAACCTTAAGCCTAGATTTTATTTTGCAAAAGAAAATCTTAGTGACACATGATTTTATTTTAATTACATTGCTAAGGGATTAGCTATAATTAAGTTAGAGAACGTGATAAGTCTATTTATTATCGTAATTTAATTATTAAAATAGATATTAATTACTTTGAATTTATTAAGAATTGATACTATAGATGATTGCAGAAAAGGAGCCTATATATGGAAAGAGCTTGATTTTTGGAGTCCAATGATGTAAACGACACTCAAATCAAGACTCTATTTGCCCAAAAAGGAAGGAAGAGATAATTTTGTATGACTCGTGGCGCAAGCTAAGGGTTGTGATGTAGAATGGACAGCTAAGGAGTTTTCTCGCGATATCTGACCGATCTTAAGCCTGATTTACTCCAACTTTGATCAGAAGGAAGCCCTAAACGAGCTCTTAAAAGGAAGACCCTAGGCAGTAGTAGGGGGGTTTTTTACAAAGTTCTTTTTTCTCTTTTATCTAAATCATTGTATTTAGGCCTGAAAAAGAAAAATTATAGGGGGGATGCTGACAGCAGCAATGCGTGGTTAGATTCCTTCAACTTGAAATGATGATAAAGCCTGTAACCATGTTCGATCTTTTTTTTTCTTAATTTTTATGCAATAAAAATCATATTCTTCTTTCATATATCTTTTGAGTTATTTTTCTAATCGAGATTTTGATCTGGCATACATAGCCTTTACCTCTATGGATGTCATGATATCAAATACGATACATGCCTAAGATAGATAGATCATAGTACGATAATTTAGACCTCTAACTTATAAATAATTAGATAGTTTATACTCTAAATGGATATGCCATGATCTTTTGATACGATCCGTGCCTGACAAGAGATAAATTATTCTAACATTGAATTTGCAAAAATTATTGTTATTGCAACATAACGAAAAAAAGATAAAAACTATTTGCATAATGGATTTGGATTCCTGAGTTGCTTCTTCTGTTTTTGATTTCATTAATTAATTAGCTATTATCTTTTAATAGCAACTACTTTTAAATTAATCCTCTACATATATTTTTTTTTCATGAAATAATCATTCTTGGTTACCGAAGATACAATCCCGATTCACCACTAGCTATAGTAGTAAGTAGGTTTTATTTTTGACTGCCAACGATAACGATCATAAAGCTCTCAAACTCTCAAGCTTTCAAAAGTTTTAAAATACAAAAGTGTAATTTCTACATTTATATGCATATCAAAAAATTTAAACCAGAGGCTCAAGCGGGAAGGTCTTTCTAGAAGTCCATACTGTAAATCCAAGTTACCATAATATTTTACAAGCAACACATAAGAATAAAAGGATCTCTTCGCTTATGTTGTTCAATCAACAATATTTTTTTAATCTTAGATTTTGGAAAAAAAAATAGAAAACAAGAGCAACACCAAATTGGTCTTTAGAAAATCTGAATCAAAAAAAGATATTCAAAAGTTGTGGCACTTAGTCATACTGTTTATCATTTTTCTGCACTGAAGAGAGTAACGTGAGTGCACTCCTTTTCCTTTTTCCAGAGGGAGAGATTTTTTAAATTATGCTAGCTTGATGATAATTGGAAATTTAGAACTGCCATTTATGCTATCTTAGATTTTAATACTATTAAGTTGTGCTATTTATACTATTTTTTAATTTATATTATTTGTGCTATCTTAATTTTTTTAAAGAAAATTATTTTAGGGCTTGATATTATTGACTACACATAAAAGTTCTGTTGTATTTTTTTTTTAATAACAACAAAAATACTAATGGATATAAGTATATAGAGTTAAATATCTCACAATCAAGGAGCTAACGAAGAAAGGAGACATTACTATTAAGTGCATTGATGTAGATAGTATGGTTACTAATCGGTTGACCAAAAAGCTAAAATTATTTATTTTTATAAAACATATTGATAATATGAATATTTTAGGATCTTTTGATATACTTCATTAGCGGAAGTAAATTGTATTTATTGAACTCTTATAAATTAACTTATTGCATATGTTATCATAAAACCTATTTTTTTTCTAGATACATTTATTTGATATGTGATAATCATTATTGTTTTTTGTTAATATTATATTTACTTATATGTTCACATTATTGATATATGACATGTCATGCTTTTGTAAACTTAAGATTTGGTATCAGTCTTGAGCGTTAGTTATATATGTCCCTTGATGATGCTATAAAGAAAGCCTCGAGATATTTTATTAGAGACATGCTAAGAATATTGTAATGTCATATGAGATTTTTTTTAGTTTTATTTGAAGCATAAAGTTTTATGAGAACTCATTTCATAAATCGATAGTGAGAATAATACTTACAGGATGGCATTTGATGTATTCTTTTCTTACTATATACTATTATATCATGATTCACATTAGTGTAAGTTATTAGCATTTGTAATCATGAATTGGTCCTATATCAATAAGGGGCATAATGACTGCTATGATCCAGTGTTAGTAAATTTCACAAAATTGGACTATTTTCTAAGGTGTTGTGTCTTATGACCATATTAAGTTTAATCGTTTAGCCTAAGTATCTTTTTTAAAATAAAAAAAGGTCTTCAAAACTTGCTCGACTATAATTAATATTATCAAAATGGGAGAATATTGAAAATTTTACATATGGGCTATCATTAATTATTGTGATTTTAATTTTATATAAATAATTCAACGAATTTGGTTTGATAATACAAGCCGATGAGCTTACTATTAGTTAAAATTATGATTCATATGGTTTAAGCTTGGGTGCACCTTTATTGAGTGATATGATTAGCATTTTGTGTAGGTCCAAAGTCTAATAGTGATCCTTGATGGGAGAGCATATTAAGGTTTCTTTATAAATAGATTAGGTTTCATATTCTCTTCTTAAATTTGTAATTTATTTTTTCATCAAAATGCTGCCTAAGAAAGAAGAAAGAAAAAAAATCTAGGCTTCATTAGGACTTCTACATTTCTCTCCTAATGGTACAGATGGCCATGAAAATATTGTTATTGCTATTTATTGTTCTGATTGCACATATGAGATCCTTAAACCTTAGGTAGTGTTTGAAATATGGGATAAGAGGGGATATTCCCTGGATATCCTTCTTATTCCCAAAAGCCTAAATATAAGGATAGCTGGGAATAAAGTTAACCAAGGGATATCCCATGATTAACCATGGTTAACCATGGATATCTCCTCAACTTATTCCCTAAAAAATGCAGGAATAGCTGGTTATCCCTCCAAATGAGAGTAAAAAAAAAGTTATCCTATAGATTTACCTTTTTTGCATTTTGATATGATCAATGGGATAGCCAAGGAATATCCCTAAGAATAGTCAGGGAACAAACTCTATCCCATACACTTATCCATAGATAATATTTTTTCTATCAAATACTACTTTAATAAGCGAAATATAATTTATCATAAGCGACAACTAGCATCGCTTACATCAAAATCGTTAGACTACTCAACATTAATTCAGGTGAAACCTACTGCAAATTATTCTCAACTCCTCGATCCTTCAACAGAGCTGCACGCCATCACTAAAGCAAGTGCAATGGTGCAATATCATTTTGACTATGCAAGTCCGCAAGACCAGCTTCATCATGCAAGAAAAGTTGTGGAAAAAGGTGGAGGAAAAAAAAAAAAAAAAGCCACTTTAAGCTGGGAATTGGATCCGAACCAAACCCTCCTTTCCTCTCCTCTCGTCTCCCACACCTATCTTCCATCTAATCAGCCGTAGACTTTTCTCATATCTCGCCATTATTTCAAGTACTTTAAAGCATCAAAGGGTCACTGGCTCCGTCCCTTGGCGCCATCATGTTCCTTTTAAATTCCATTTCCACCGTCAATCACGTGAACTCTGTTTTCGTTTCGTCGGTGCCTACCGGGGGTCTCGTTGAGCGCCACTTGCGCCGCCGCTTGGACCATCGTACGCCAGCCCGCTCCTGGCGGTCGCAACTCTCGCTTTGGGTTCGATTTCACATGCCCACCGGCCAGCACACTTGCCGGAGACTCCGGTCCGCCTGATGTACCGGTTGGTCAAATACTTTATCCAATGCATACACGAAAGGCTTGATTGAACTTGGATCGCATCTAATTAATCTTTGGTGGACTTAAATATAAAATTTTAATCTAAGAACATAAAATTATTTTAAAAATATAAAACTTTCATAAAATGATAAAGATATTCTTCTATTTTAATTTAAATTCCTACAATATAAGCACCACATTTATCACATAAAAACATTGATCAAATTTAATAACTTAAACCCTAAACTCTTGCACTCGAGAGAGGAGAGAGAAGCAGCAAGATGAACAAATGCACCCGAAAGGATAAATAGGAAGGAAGAAAGCGGTTTTAATTTTTTATTGTATTAAAATTATCTCATTCTTTTAATCATAAACGTAGGGATAAAGTTGCCTATAAAACTTTTTAATTTTTAGATGAAATTGCGATCATCTGCTTATCCAATTCATCATCAAAATGAGCTTACTAAATTTGATGATCAAAGACAGAAAAAGAAAGATGCTAGAGAGCCCTTCAACCTTACTCCATTACTCCCATATTCTCTCTACCTCCGGATATTTTGAAAGTTTTGGACCTTCCAAACCGAGAGGGGAATGGTATTGTTTACGGGATTCTTAGCCTTATCTAAAATTCTTCTTCTAGCTTTCCTCTTCAGATTTTATATATGGAAGCTTGTAACTGCCTCTACTTACGTGAGACACAGTCTTACGATAACATGTCAATTATCTTTGTACATTGACCTCACGTAAGTTTTCAAATCTATTCTTGTTACTACATAAATATAGATTTTAAGTTTCAACCGTTGAGAAAATTAAATTAATTTTAATTGATTTGCTTTAGTGGAGAAAAATGCCCTCTATCATTTATTTAATTTTAACGATAATTATGATAATTGGTCTTATCGTTTATTTAATTAATAATAATTATGATTTAATAAAAATAATAGCTGATTTTTATTGATTTATTTGTAGAAAGTTGTTTTTTTATTATCAAATTTATCCTCTCTTCTATCTATAGTCTGATTTTTTTGGAAGTTGTTTTTTAATAACCGATGCATTATCAGATTGATCTTCTCTTGTGTATATATATATATAGTCTGTTCCATCAACACGAATGAGAAAGAAAAAAAAAAGAAAAAAAAGAGAAGCTCAATCTCTTATGCAGTGGTGGATCAAGGTATACTTTTTTTATTTAAAATTTGTTATAAAAATTATTTTATTATTTTGATCATATATTTAAAATTTATTACTAAGATCTTAACCATTATGATATGTGTAAATTAAAATTTTTTAAACTGCACAATAAAGAGAAATCCATCTATTGGACTCAACTTAATTTTTTTGATGTTTTGATAAGCTTGGCCATGATATAATCCAGATTAATAATGTTCAAAGAACTCAGTTACAATGAGGTAAACATGCATTTAAATTTCAAGGAGTAGTTAACAAAAAAAAATCAAAGAATTCAATTATAATGAGGCAAAGATGCATTTAAGTTTCAATGAATAATTAACTAAAATAGTTGTTCCTTTATTATAATGTTCTATTTCTTTATTTTAGTGTTTGTTCAAATTAATGGGCCAACATAAAATTTTCAATCAATCTAATTAGAATCCCTACCCATTCTCAAAAAAAGATTAGGCAAACGCAATCACCTTCAATGAAATGAATTATGTTTCAATGATTTTCCGTTTAGTTATAATTACAGTCTTACCCTCTCTTTGGATGGAAAGAAAACTAAGAAGAAAAGAAAACTAGAAGGAAAAATATGAGAAAAAATAAAATTTATCTTCTTTGGATAAAAAGAAAAGTCCGGAGGAAAGAAAAATAGAGAAAAAAAGTGATGGGGCCTTCCAAAAAAAACAACCGATACATCTTTTAATCATCTATAATAAGGATATTATTGTCATTGTAAATTATCAACTTTTTTCTCCTTTCTATTTTCCTTCCACTCATTCAAACAGAAAGAGAGAAAATATTTTCTCTTCAATTTCTTTCCTTCTACTTTTCTTTCTTTTCAATTTTCTTTCATTCCACTTTTTCTCCATCCAAACATATTTTCTTTTTAATTTTATTTCTTTCTATTTTTCTTTCATTTTAATTTTCTTTTCTTCCATTTTTTTTTTTTTTTTTCATCCAACATAGCATTAGGCTTAAATCCGTGAACTTTAAGCAAGGCTTTAGTCAAAAAAATTAAGCCACAAATCTCTAGTAAATGCTCACATGAGCGCAATGTTCCTAACTTCAAGCAGAGGCAAAGCGAGCAGAAGCCGGCATCGATGCCGATGTTCAGCCTGCAATCTCTCCCCCCACTGGCTCTGCCAGAAATGCAGTGGACGCTTTTATCCCTGAATACGGAAGGAAGATGTGCTCGCACGGACCTATATAAATATATTATAGGGTGCGAAACTGGGTACATTTGTTGTTCTCCTTGTAAAATCCGGGGATTGGGAAGGCCATTCAATTCGAGTTATAAAAACAAAACTAGGGGAAGGAATATCCTCACCACGCAATCTTTAATTTATTAGATGCACCCAAACGAAACGCACCCCCCTTCGCAGGCGGGGAAACCATGCTTTTGTTTTCCGTTTAAATTTCGAATTTCTCCGGAAGGCGCGGCTCGAGCAGCGACGTACGCCAATAGGATGCCGACTCGTGGATAAAACGACGTACGGAAAGGGACTCGTGCCGGCCGACATGATTGGCTTATTTCGTGCTTTTACCCGGGGAAACCCCCGGCTCGAAGCGAGCGATGCCGGGGGATTCCGCTTTTTCCCCGTCCGGGGAGCGAAAATGACCGGTCTGTCCCGTCCTCGGCCGGGCGACCTGGCCGAGGCGGGCCGGGCCGGACCCGCACCGTCGCTTCTGATCCACGGAAAGAATCCCGTGCCAATTTACTCGTTTACCCTTATGACGCCCAGGGGCACTTTAGGTATTTTGCATCGCCTTTTTTTTTTTTGTGGTGCGAAAGAAAACGTTTTTAAGAATTACTTGCACGGAAGGTAAAAATAAAAAAATAAGAAAAAAATATTTGCGCGGATCCGGGTCAAGATTGACGATGGGTAGGCGGGTCGAAGGAGAAAATTCCAAAGTCTGGCGACGCCAAAGGAGAAAAGTTAATGCGAAAATAAAGCCTGTTAAATATAACCGGTGAGTGAGATTACGGATATGTCCTCGGCTTCGGAAAAGGCTGGGACTAGAGCGTACCGTCTCGGGTTGGGAACGACCACGGGGATGAAATGATATCACGCCGTGTGGTGGAGGCCTGCCGACAAAAAGCTGGACTTTTTTCTCCGATGGGTAACGAAGGGCGGCACTTTGGGGGTTCTCGATATAAATGAGGGTAGTTAGGAAAGAGGCAGGCCAAATACGAAATCAATGAAAAGAGTAAAATATTATTGTGTTAGAAATTAAAAGGTAGCGAATTAACTTCCTTTTTTTATCAAACAATTAACTTTCTTCTTTTTTGGTCCTTTTCTGGGTGGGGTGGGATGAAATTCAAAACTGGTGGACTGTGAATGGGATCCAAGCTGACCAAATCGCCTTGTCAGACTCGAACGAGCCATAGTGCCAGAATGCGTCAAACTTTAAACAATAAAATAAATAAATAAATATATACACAAGACCGGAATTATCTGCACCATTGGATAAGATATGAGACAATCAATGAAACCTAGAGCTTCACCTTCTATTTTTGTCAAACCACGCGCTTTGTGTGCCTTCAGTTTAAAGCTATTTGCCAAGTGCATCGCAATTCATATGGTAAGGATTCCAGCGTATCCAAGCTAATAAGTAAAATAATTAAAATAAAAAAAGGTTAAGGGAGAAGGTGAGTGGGAAATGGCCGGTGTTGGATTTTCACGGGAGGGGTAGTAGTAAAAGGAAGGCAGAGGGGGGGAGAAACAGGGCATTTGCTAATTGCTACGCCCACGGACCTTCGCAGCCATTCAATGTTCCACCAGACGCCCATCCCTTCTTCCTCCTCCCCTCTCTTTCCCTTCTACCCGCCGACCACATCCTCGTCGTCGTCTTTTCCTCTCCCTCTTTGCCCTCTTCAATCCGTTCCTCACTTCGACTTCTCTCAGGTATAGAGAAAAACCTCTGCTTTTATTCTTGGGGAACTGACGGAATCTTTCTTTATATCTTCTTTTAGATTCTGCTTCTCCCCTGTTTGTGTGTTTATTTGCTGAGAGTTTTTGGGTTATGCAGGTAGAAAAGGATAGAAGAATGGAAAAGGATAGAAGAATGGAGGGGGCGCTGAAGAGTAATTTTAGGTCGGAGCCGTTGGCCGCGTCCGGCCAGCAGGAGCACCAGGGCCTCCTCGCCGACGACCTGGCCTGGGGCGCTGTGGAGAGAGGTCACTTCTTATTAGGGGAGGGGTTCGTTGAAGAACTTCTCGACCTCCGAGGATTTGCCGAGCCCGAAAAGGAAGCAGACGAGAAGCCGGAGGCCGGAGCGGAGGCCACGGAAGCAGGGTATAGCTCCAACTCGTTGTCCTCCTCCTCATCCGCTCTCGCCTTCGAGCCACCGCCGCCGTTGGATATTAGCCTACCGATGAGTCCTCTGCCATTAATGGTAAGTACAGAGGCCTCAAAAGGCTATCCTTTTTCTTCGGTTTTGGAGGGTTTAACGAGCAGGGTTTTGCTTTTGGAAATCGCAGACACACGATGTGGAAGACCTAGAATGGGTTTCGTTCATCATGGATGACTCCCTCTCCCTCTCGGAGTTTCCACCACCGTGCTCCGGCGTAGCACCGCCCTTACCGCCACCGACGCCGCCTAAACCCAGCTGGAGTGTCCAAGCGAAAGCTTCCCGACCCCTACGCTGAGCCCCAGCGTCTGCGCCCTCTCCACCGAAGCAGTCGTCCCGGTCAAGGCCAAGCGCAGCAAGCGTTCCCGCTCCGCCGGCGCCGTCTGGTCCCTCTCAGGCCCTCCCCCGTTGGCCGACTCCTCCTCCTCAACCACCACAACCACCTCCTCGTCGTCCTCCTGCTCGTCCTCGTCGTCATCCTTCGAATCTTACCTCATCTACGATCCCGCTGCCGCCGCCGCCGCCGCTGGCGTGTACGACGTCCTCGTCGACCACGTCCCGGCTCCGCCGGCGCCGCCGTCGAAGAAGCAGAAACCGAAGAAGCGGGGCCGGAAGCCGAAGCCACCGCATGCTGTCTCCACTGCCGCAGGCGGTGGCGAGCGGCGGTGCAGCCACTGCGGGGTCCAGAAGACTCCGCAGTGGCGAGCGGGGCCCCTGGGGGCGAAGACCCTGTGCAACGCGTGTGGCGTCCGTTACAAGTCAGGCCGCCTGCTACCCGAGTACCGGCCGGCGTGCAGCCCCACCTTCATCAGCAGCGTCCACTCCAACAGCCATCGCAAAGTCCTCGAGATGCGTCGGAAAAAGGAGACCGAGCTCCACGCCGCCGCCGCGCCGCCTGTCCCCTCCTTCTGACCGGGCCGGTCTATTCCGGTTCGGCTGTACATTTTGGTCCGACCCCCTTTTCAGACATAGCCTGGAACGGTTTCGATTTTTCCTTGGCTCGCGGCTTAGCTTGCCATGTTCTTTTAGCTTTTGGTAGCGCAAACCTTTTTCATTCATTTGTGGCATTTCACTTTAGAAAAAGGGGGAAGGACCGGACGGAGAGAGGTATCATTAGATTTTAGGGCTCTTGTCTGGAAATTGAAGCTAGATATCTAACATAACAGCTTTCATTTTTTAGCCATTATGAGAGAGTGGAAGAGTTAGATATCGAAGGAAGTAGTGTGGTATAATATTATTATTGGCATGGCATCATCATTTGTAATACATCCATCCATACATATATATATATAGGGAGGCATAGACATAGAAGGAATATATCTGATAGTTGTTATTTTTAGCTGTTTTGCAGTAGATTAATGGCGGATGCTTCAAATGGAATTTGCTTTCTTTTTTATTCTTCTGGTTCCCGTTCTTTATCTGGCGTTTTGTTCTTCTATTGGAGCTGTGGAAATGCTGGAATTTGGTGCTTGTAATCTAGCGCACGCATGTTTGCCCCTTGTAACAGGATTCTCTTGCGATGTACGCCATGCGCACAGCCTCTGCTCAGTGCTCTGTTTGAAAAGTTTTAGGTGATATTTATTTTAGTGATTTGGTGAAACCATTTCAACCCTCCTCCAACCAACCCCAACCAAACGCCAGTCCGAGTAGGGCAGCAATGCGGGCAAGGGGGTCTCTTGCACACCACCCCTCTTCCTTAAACTTGTCCCTCCCGCCCACTCCAAATATCCCATACTCATCGCATGATTCATCTTCTCAACCACTTCATCTGTTCCTCAACTCATCTCATCTAAGCCTTTTTTTTTTTTTACTACTATGGGATCGGCTATATAAATTCATTTTCTTTACACTATTTTATTTAAAATCAAATATTTAAATTATAAATAATTATATTTTTTAATTATTTTTATTTATATTAATTTAAATTTAAATTTATTATGAATTATTAAAAATCAAACTTTCTTAAGCATCTAAAGATCTATAACTTTATCAATTTCTTCTCATAAAAAACTTTGCGCGCTTCATAATCCCAAATAATCATTTGCATAAGACCCAACACCTTGCTTGGTTGGGATTGGGATTGAATCCTTCAAGCAGTAGGCATTGGTTTGTATTGAACTGTTACCATATTAGATCTTTCCTCCACATTGGATTTGATAATTAATAAGGATTAAAGTTATAGTCCTACCTTAGAAAAGGGAATACCTCCTCCCCTATGGATGCCTAAAAGCCGACCTAATGTCTCATAAAAATGTTAACATGTGCTGCTTTATTAGCATGCCATTTGGTGCTGGCCAACTCAGTAGTGGGTAGCGAGATGCTTCTCCCATCTTCCCATTTGGAACGTGACATCATTATGTGCCTTGTGCCAGTGCCTGCCGCGTTATTTGAGAAACACGTAAGCAACATCGCAACATCATGAAACAAATTTGCACAGCTGATGTGCACACCTTCCGATCCCTCCTCCT
The DNA here is from genome assembly GCA_900491605.1 of Calamus simplicifolius. Taxonomy (NCBI): domain Eukaryota; kingdom Viridiplantae; phylum Streptophyta; class Magnoliopsida; order Arecales; family Arecaceae; genus Calamus; species Calamus simplicifolius. Next base: position 504,638 of record UESW01004642.1, on the reverse strand, counting down.
AACACGAGATTGAGGTGCAATCGGAAAGATGCATGTCAGCTAAGTACCTTTCTAGTGCAACCTTTCTGTTAACCAACACTACTACTTTATTTCACGGAAATTGGGTTGCCTTGCATAGCGTCAAGTGGCTCTCAAGTCGTAGCTATACTAATGCGACAAGCCGGCTGCAGTGGTTGGTTTTCGTGGGAACTGACGTGTATATTGTATTCATTTTGTGAAGACTAAGCTCGATACCGGATTAGAAAATGCCACAAAATTACTTCACCCGCGTGCCAAGCTAGGTAAGAATATGGCAACGAAGTTTTATATTCTGTCACACCATATCAAGTTTAAATCAACTTCGAAGCAGGTAATACATACAAATGGCTGATGTTGAATGACAGATCCTTTATAAAGACAAAAGATAATCCTGCTGATAAAGCAAAGAGAACTATTTGTAGAACCACCATAATTAATCACTGGCGTTCTGCCTGCTTCGAATTTTGCACCACTGGCACCTTTGGTTTGCTTGCACCCATGCCTCTCGTTTGAATCTTTATCATGCATGCATATGACCCGAATCTGAATAGCTCACGCAACTTCTAGCTTTCATCATTAGTTAACAGAGACGTTTTTTTTTTTTTTTAAGGGAGGAATGCCTTTCCTTAACAACGGTAATGATAGATAATGGCCGAAAGATGAGTACGGTGTGGTGATGATACTCTCTCCTTGGGCTTTTCTTTTCTTCTTTTTAATTGTTTTCTTTCGACCATCTTTTGACCCCCTAATTCTCTTGCAAGCGAGATGGGTTCAGGCTGAGACTTTTGGTATTTGGATGGCCGGCCCCTGTCCCGTTGAGAGACGCGGGTGGAGTCTTCCTGTGCTCACGCCCATGTGATCCTGAAGAGCTTGCAAAGCGACGTTACAACGACACAGAAGTATGGCCACAGAAGAAGCATCCAAGTCTCCAGTTTGGAAAAGAAATACTTTCTCTGGCATCCATGAAAGCAGGTATCATGACCATGTGGGTCCTGGATTGCATCCAACGGCATTCTGTGAACTGTGATGTCTTCATTTGCTGACAAACTTGAGACATTATAATGAAGGGCCATTGGATCCCCTCCAGGACACATCCTTGTAAAAAGCTAATCCTCCTCATTTGATTTCTTATGCTGGCTTGGGGTCCTGAAAATGGCCCAACGAGCAGTATTTGGAAAATCGGATTGGATGGACCGATTGAATCGATTCAATCAAAAATCGATCATCAGTATTAAAGTTAACTTTTATATGATCAAGTAAAAATTAAAAAAATTATTAAATTGACTGAGTTTCAAATTGATCCATTTGAATTTGATATTTATTATATTATTAAATTAAAAAAATATTATCATATTATTTAAAAATCATATATTTAAATCGAATTGATTGACCCAAATGTTAAGCGGGTATCCGATTTCAAAACATTGCTAACGAGAATCTCCCAGGCTCCCACGCGGTCTCCTCCCGCTAAACTCCTCGCACTCGTTCTTTCCTTTCTGTCAATAAAAATTTTGAGTTGGAAAGTTCTCCCTAATCGCAGCCGGAGGCGGCAGGGCCCGTTTAATATCCTACGGTGGAAGTTAGATGAAAGCCAGCCGCCAGTCAAACGATGTTTGTTTCCGAGAAGGGTCGCCCAAGAGCATCACAGGCGGCGTTGGTCTTGCTTCTTAGTAGAGCCGTAAATTTGGTTATAAATTGAAAATTCTATTTCAAGGTGGGCGGGTGGGTCCGACTCTCTCATCCTCACATTTCCAGAAGGCCAACGTCTAAGGTTACGGTCTTTGACCTGGTAGAAATCTCGTGTACTTCTAACCGGGTCAAACAATGGTGGTAGTGGTGGTGCGTGTCCACTATGCCAAAGACCGCAATATTATACGTCTTGCGCGCGCGGTCCCACCGGCGAACTGCCACGGGTTTAGATTTTTTTTTTTTTTTTTCAAATGCGGGATATGTGGTCCGGGAGGCCTATGATTCAATGATTGCCACTAAAATCACGGCTCGGCCGGTCCCTCCGTCCGAGCCGGCCAATCAGCGGAATCCGTGCGCCCGGGCGAGGACATGATTGCTATCTCTAGGAGGAGGGAGATAAGGACTCGCAATTTGAAAATCAGCGTTGGAAAAGGCGTGCGAAAGGAGGGCATGTGGGGCGAGTGGAATCCTATGAGACGGAGCGTGGGGGAGGAGCGGGCACCGCATGCCTGGTCGCGCGGGCGTCATGCGTAATCCACACGTCGCTTGCGTCGGCCGGGCTGATGCTAACCCTTTATTTGAAATGGTATAAGCTTTGTTGAAGGGGTTAAGATCTATCTAAATTTTTTTTATTTTGACTGCTAGTATTTGAATGGGATCAGATTGATCAACTCGCTTTTGAGCAGCTGCAAAAATTCAGCGCCGTGCACGACGAGAAACGAAGCCGCATGGGATCTAGCTATGGATCAACTTAGCCCTCCTTCCCCTTTTTCTGTAAAAAAAAAAAAAGTATAAGCTTTGAACGGGAGAAGAGTGTTCACTGATCACTGGTTTTTGTTTTTATATTTATTTTGGACGAAGAGTTTAATTGCACGGGAATTCAAATTCCTTTGGCAGCTCGACAGCGAGATTTCTTTCGAGAAATGGACGAGCTGTTTGTCCTACAATCGTTGGAAACAACGTGGAAGAAAGCTTGACGTCGGTAGGAATATGATGACAAATTACCTCTGCAAGAGGGAGGGTTATTTGTACTCTAGCCATTAGTCTTTAGCTTAAAACTTCTTTAGTTTTAGTCATTCAAAATTCATGCGCAACAATTTTTTTTTTCCCCCAATAAAATCGTATATAACTAAATAGACTTTTATTAATTTATATAAGAAATAATTTTAAGAATATTGGTACGATGGAGGTTTTAAAGAAATTATTTAAACGACTATGCTTAAAGATAACAGTGTTATTATTGCTGGCTTTGCATGCCACCAAATGGATCATGAGGAATAAGCTGCTGGTAACAAAAGGCCCAGTTTTTCTTATTTTAGGTGGTTGAATTTGTAGAGTAGAGAGGGGGTTGCACACAATAGACTGCATGATTTTCTATAAAAAACATCGTAGTATATACATGTGCCCAAGCACTTGAAGTGTTAAGCCCATTACCTTCCCTGTGTCAAGGTTACAAATCATCAAGGATATGTATGGAATGGTGAAAAATGGCAAGGTATTTATCTGAATGGGGAGATCTATGACCTCAAACTAATGGTAGCTTTGATTTTTTGGTTGGTGATGCAGGGAAATATTATCACCGTATCAATAAATATGCCGAACGATAAAGGTCGAGTTGACAAAGATCGAATTATCTTCAATTTAGCTAATTAAACAACGTTTGAACTGATTGACTAGGTTACGGTCCAACAGACAATAAGGGTCGGTCTCGGCATCAACACCAGAGTCGATCTCTGAACCATGGCAGGGTTGAGCTATCTTAGAACCTCAGCAGAGCCAAGCTATCTCCATACCTCGCCATGATCAATCCTTATCCCTTCAATGTAAGCGCCATTGCTGCTTCAAACCATGCTGGATATCTTGAAAGATAAACCATCCCCCGATCACAAAGATTGCGGAGTGAGCTTCCCTAAACAGAAACGGTAGCCAAATACAACACTCCGTACATGATCAACATGATTTTAAATTTTTGATAAAGCACATGTTAGCTTCATCAACTGCCGATCGCCATAACCGATGGGATTTCGGCCTTATCGAATGCCAGCTCCCTAAAACGTGCCCAAAAATTAGGTAACGGCTCACCTTCTCGGCAGCACACAAATACCAAGTCTCATAACCCTTCAGGTACGCTCTTAAAGGCAATCTAAGTCCAAAAAACTCGAGCAAAGGCCATTGCTCCTAAGAAATCATCTCAAGAAGGGAGATCCTTCTGCTGGGGCCTTCTCATCTCATCTGATTGCTGAAGATTTTCACTGACTTGAGCGTCGAAGGGTCTTTCACAGGGACCATCCCTCGTACTTCCTGCGTAAAGGTTGCCTTGCAGGTTCATCCAGATGGGAGAATGCTACTCGAATCCCGACGTGTATCACCCCCAAGCTGGAGAACGGATTTCAGCACATCAGATTGGCACTAAAGAAAGGGCTTCAAGTCCCATTAAAACTTGTAATCAAGGAGATAAGTTTCCAAACAAGAAGGACGTCTTCCTCAATGGCCAATAGCAAGAAAGCGACAACAAATGCTCCTGATCAGGCCACCTTTCAAAGGTTTGATCCCATAAACAACACGATGCCCTCGCAGCCATCACCGATCGAGGTTCCTCCACCGCTAGCAGCTTCAGTCACCCAGGATCAGTTTGCCATGCTGGTCCAATAAGTGATGTTCCTCTTTCAGCTGGTGCAGGGGCTTCATGGGGTCCTCTTCCAGCTGCACCCACTCAGCAGCTTTCTGATGAAATAGTCATTTCGGTCCTACCGATAGTCCCTTCGCCCAATCTACTGGAAGCCACCAGCCTTTCGCGATAGCCTGACCAAAAAAAAGTTGAACCGACACTGCAGAGGGAAGGAGATAGGAGCATGTCCAGATCTCGTCAGGCTCGCTCCTTATCTCTGGTATTCTCTCGCCATGACTCAACGTCGTGGCCGCGATCCTCCCATCTCGTCTCTCCTACTATCCGGGATGATGGGGTGCAACGATAACTTCAGGAGATGCGCCAGGAGTTGCGTCAAGAGGGAAACTTTTACCTAGCTGTAGAGGTTAACTATCCCAAGAGCCTCTCCGACATGATGGCCCTGACAAACAAATATGTCAGGGTCGAAGAATCTAGAAAGATGGCTTGGGCCGAACGATCCAAAAAAAAAGGAGAGGAAGAGCTCAGAAAAGAGCCGACTGGCTAGCCTTGCGAGCCCATCTTATCGCCATAGGGCCCCACCGCCAAGAAAGTGTAGCAGAAGCCCGGCACAGAGCTTCAATCAATACACCCCCGAAGCAGCCCACAGGGCAAAACGTCCACTAGAGCTTCGATAACTACCCCGCCAAACCTATCGATGGCTGGTGTTTTACTATGATTACCATGGTTGGATCCTTCCAGGGATGGCCAAACGAAGAGGAGAACCGGCTTAAAAGAGCCCAGTGCGAGGGGCTCGCCTTTTCAAATGAATATCTCAAAGGGATACAGTACCCCTAAGATATGAAACTTAAATCACCTTCGAGCAATGAAGACCTTCAAGGGATATAGTACCCCTAATACATGGAACTAGATTAAACCCCAAACATATTATTAGTGAAGTATGCCTAAACCGAGCCATTTTGCTCATTGTAATAAAACTTTACTCTTTGATTCAAATATTTCTCATTGAATAATAATCTTCCTTGAGTTGTGGATGAAAGATAGGTCATGCCAAATCTTTGACCTACAAGTCCCATTCTTTGAACCTTGGCCGGGCCAAGTAAAATTATCTCCATAACTCGGCATGGTCGAGCAACTTTCTCCGAATCTTGGTTGGGCCAAGTAAAATTTTCTCCGTACCTCGGCATGGTCGAGCAATTTTCTCCGAACCTTGGCTGGACCAAGTAAAATTTTCTCCATACCTTGGCACGGCCGAGCAATATTCTCCAAACCTTGGTTGGGCCAAGTAAAAATTTCTTCGTACCTCGGCACGGTCCGAGCAATTTTCTTCAAATCTTGGCTGGGCCAAGTAAAATTTTCTTCATACCTTGACACAGCCGAGCAACATTCTTCGAACCTTGGATGGGCCACATAAATTTTTTTCGTACCTTGGCAGGGCCGAGCAACTTTCTACGTACCTCGGCACGGCCGAGCAACATTCTCCGAACCTTGGCTGGTCCAAGTAAAATTTTCTTCATACCTCGGCAGGACCGAGCAACTTTCTACGTACCTTAGCTAGGCCAAGTTAAGCTTTCTTCGAATCTCGGCAAGGTCGAGCAACATTCTTCGTACCTTGGCAAGGCCAAGTAAAGCATTCTTCGTACCTTGGCAGGAACAAGTAAAAGATCCTTCAGGCCTCGACAAAGCCGACCAAAGCTTTCTCCGAAGCCCGGTGAGACCGGTCGGAGTTATCCAAAACTTAGCATAGCTAAGCATTTATTTTTTCAAACTTTGGCATAGCTGATCGGATTATTTTATAACTCGGCAAGTCCTAGTATTCACTCTACCACGGTCGGCTCAAGAAACCTAACTTCGGCATGCTGAAGCCTATCTTGTACCTCGGCAAGCCCAAGAGAATCTATTTGTCGCGATACCTAATTAGCTAAAGTGATAAACATTTAGCAAAAATAATGTACAATTAAAAATAAAAACTTTATTCTTTTAGAATATTATTTACAAGATATTACAAGTGCACAATAGCACCGAAGATGTAAGAAAATTTTATATAATGAAAGTTTCCTAAAGTCTACTTGCTGTTATTGCAGTGGCATTGCTTCAACTTCAGAGGAACGTGAAGAGCGCCTTCAAACTCCGTTGGATGGCAAACTTTGAAACTTGGGGCAAGGATATGAAAAGAAGCTCAAGCCAAATATACTTACGTTAAGCTTCTCATCCTTTAAGAAGACACCTGATGGATCTTTAGGCATTTCTTCTGGTGAATCAGTAGCAACCACTGCCAACTATGGAAAAGCTTGAGGAAGACATACAAGAGGAGGTCCAGCAAGAACGCTTCCTTCTTGTGTTTTCAGTGTGACCTTTATGACTTCCTTCCTTCCTCTTCTTCACACTTGTGTGCTGAAAAGAGATTTCGGGGTCATCTTCATCGGTGCCTCATTTTTGGCTTCGCGCAACTTTTTTATCCAAACCTTTAAGCCCAAGCTGAATCTTAAAGAGGAAGACCAACTCTTCTGCCTCTGATAATGACATGGGTAAACTCTCCTAGACTCACTCTCAATGGAAGGGAACTCTTCGTCGGACTACAGGCAGTACTCTCCTTTTTTCCTTTTTTATAGTCATGGAACGAGGAGTAGAAGTCATTAATTGGGAGAAAACTCGAGAATCAAAGCTCATCGACCTCCATACTTTGACCCATGATTGGGCCACATATCATCTATCTGGTTTTCTCTAGATGAAAAACTGAAGAGTTTCACCTTGCCCAAGGAGATGGACGTTTTTCGATCCTTAGATCGGCCACATGTCGCCCTCACAGCCACCCTCACTAGGTATATGAGGAGTCTTTCCTCATGCCACGAAACTGAGTAAAGGTACCCTCCCCCAATCTTAGCCTTTACAATTTAAATGCAAGCAGCCATCTTCAGTCTCCAAAGCACAAATAAGAGTGGAAGGCTGACTATAGAGGGGCACTTGGCACTTGACACGGGCACTTGACATGAGGAATAAAACTCTTTGATAGGCCAATCGATATAATCGGACGGCAAACCCACATTAGGAACAGAGCTCATTGATTGATCAGCCGAAGCCATATGAAGACTCTACTCCCTATGCCCGAACCTATACTTCAGACTAAGGAGTGGGGGGGCATGTGATGCGAGAAAAAATTATCACCACATCAATAAACGTGCCGAACGACAAAGATTGAGTTGATAAAAGTTGAGTTATCTATGATTTGGCTAATTAAGCCATGTTTGAACTGACTAATTGGGCTATGGTCCAACAGATAGCAAGAGTCGGTCTCGACACCGACACCAGAGTCGATCTCCAAACCTCAACAGGGTCGAGCTATCTCAGAACCTCAACAGGGCCAAGCTATCTACATATCTTGCTAGGATCGATCCTCATCCCTTCAATGTAAGCGCCATTGCTGCTTCAAACCATGCCGGATATCTCGAAGGATGAACCATCCCGATCGCAAAGATTGCAGAGTGAGCTTTCCAAAATAGAAATGGGAGCCAAATACAATACTATGTCCATGATCAACGGGATTTCAAATTTTCGATAAAGTGCTCGTCAACTTCATCAACAGCCGATCCTCGTAATCGATGGGATTCTGGCCTTATCGAATGCCAACTCCCTAAAACACGTCAAAAAAATTAGGTAACGACTCACCTTCTTGGCAACGCACAAATACTAAGTCTCATGACCCCTAGGTACGCTCTCGAAGGCAATCTAAGCCCAAAAAAACTTGAGCAAAGGCCATTGCTCCTGAGAAATTATCTCAAGGAGGGAGATCCTCTGCTGGAGCTTTCTCCTCTCATCTAATTGCTGAAGATTTTTACTGACTTGAGAGTCAGAGGGTCTTTCACAAGGGACCACCCCCTATGCTTTCTGCGTAAAAGCTACCTTGTATGTCCATCTGGATGGAAGAACGCTATTCGGATCTCGACATACATCGCTCCAAAGCCAAAGAACAAATTTTAGCAACATCAGTTGGAAATATAGAAGACACATCATCAAATCTCAAATCTTTTCAAGTGGAAATATTTGCCAATCAACTGAAATAAGATTAGTCAAAATTGACTTATCCTTTTGATTAGCCCTTTACTTCAAGGAAAAGACTTTATACACCGCATCCGATGCAGCAAGTCCTATGTGGGCTGCACCACCCTTCTTATTGGTCCAATGCGTACGATACCCATTAAAAAATGTTAAGACAGCTTTACGACATCCCGAGAAAAAAAATTATGACACTCTAGTTTTAAACTTATAACACCATAGTTATAAAATTAAGACATCCGTTCAAAAAGCAAAAAAAAAATTATGACACCCAGTTGTAAACTTACAACACCGTAGTTATAAAATTATGATACCCATTCAGAGAACATATCTATACACAAATTCTAAAAAAAAAACTGAATGGGTATTAATGTATGTCATGTCAAAATTTAAGATGACACCTAATACCATTATTATAAAATTAAGATACCCATTAAGAAAGTCAAAAAAAAATTACGACATCTCGGTTGTAAATTTACGACACCGTAGTTATAAAATTATGATACCCACTCAGAAAACGTGTCTATACATAAATTTCAAAAAAAACTGAACGGGTAATAATAGACGTCAGATAGCTTTTTTGGAATTTATGTACAGACATGTTTTCTGAGTAAGTGTAATTTTATAACATGTCATAAATTTACAACTGGGATGTCTTAATTTTTTTTTTGCTTTATGAACCGGTGTCTTAATTTTATAACTAGAATGTCGTAAGTTTAAAACTAGGGTATCGTAATTTTATTTTACTTTCTGAACGGGTGTCTTAATTTTATAACTATGGTATCATAAGTTTAAAACTGTGGTATTGTAATTTTTTCTCTTGGGATGTCGTAAAGCTGTCTTAACCTTTTTTAATTGGTGTCGTATGCATGTGAATCAATAAAAGGAACGGTGCAGCCCCGTAGGACTTGCTGCACCGGATACGGTGTACAAAGTCTCTTCCTTAGTTCAATGTTGAGCCCTAGATGGAGAATATTTGTTAGAGTTGGACCACTTCAAGCTAAATCCCAGCCCAATCAGCTTGCGATTGCATCAAACCAAAAACCTCCTCCTCCTCCTCCTCCTCTCTCTCTCTCTCTTTTCCTCCCATTTCTTATCTTATTCCTTCTTTTGTTAATTTATTTGATAAGTTAAATCCCTCTCTCTCTCTCTCTCTCTCTCTATTTTGTCCTCTCCCATCTAATTCTAATACACTTTTTTCGTGTCGGAAAAAGATATTGGGTGAGAAAATTGGATTTCAAACCAAAAACCTCCTCCTCCTCCTCCTCCTCCTCCTCTCTCTCTCTCTCTCTCTCTCTCTCTCTCTCTCTCTTTTCCTCCCATTTCTTGTCTTATTCCTTCTTTTGTTAATTTATTTGATAAGTTAAATCCCTCTCTCTCTCTTTCTCTCTCTATTTTGTCCTCTCCAATCTAATTCTAATACACTTTTTTCGTGGAAAAAGATATTGGGTGAGAAAATTGGATTTGAGGCCTTGGCCTCTAGGTAGGGTTTTGATTGAGAAAAATGCTAACCCATACCATCTCTAAATTATTAAATATTATTATTTGACGGTAGATCGAGGAAAAAAAAATTGGATCTAGGTTTATGTTTTTGACATACGAAGCAAGTTTCAAAATTCAAAGCATATTCCTATTATAATTTTTAGAAGTAAATCTGAATAACTATGGATTAATTTTTTATAGAAGAAACTTAAGTCTAAAATCGATAGGTCCATTACGAGTGCTTGATTTGGCAAAAAGTAATCATAAATTGATTATTATATTTATTTTAAATATTTTTTAGTAAATTTTATAATTAGTAAAGCTTTATATCATTAATTATGAATGTTGTAACCTGTATGAAATTTTGAAAGCTAATTAGAATGTTTGCATTTTGAAAATTAATTAAATTGAGGGATAATGAAGGTCCTGATGGAGTACTTTGACCTATTAGAAAGCTCAAAATATCTATAGTTTAATATATAAATTTTATAATTGTTAAGCATAAGATTCAGTTTGAGTGAAGAATCTTTGTTTGCCTTGGTATATTTGGAAAGTAACCTTCTACGGTTGCCTTTCCATATTTGGGAAAGTACATCTTTGCCAGCCATTTTATAATATATTTGAGATAGGATAACGATTGAATTTTGTAGCATTCTATCCTCTACAATATCTTGCCTTGTTTTCTTGTAGAAGTTTCTCATGTGAAACCCCATTATGGAAAACTTGCATTCATTCCATTAAATTATATTCATGACAATTAATTTGGAAATACCTTTAAAATATATATTTTAAAATATTAAATTGAATGCATGAGTTTATAGTTTTGGATCATGCCAGCCCATATCATGCGGAGCTGATATAAAGTTGGCATGAAGCATTGGTTGGCACATGGTATGTATCACCATTGGCACACATTCATATTAGTGCTCTTTTATTGACATGTACCATCCTTCTGCAATTGTTAATTATGGCATAACACCAAAACTAATACTTCAACCCTTATTTTTTTTTTGCAAATTTTCTTTATTTACATGTTAGGTGGGTTAAGCAATCAAATATTATGCTATTCAAATTCTTAATATGTTTGGAATCATTTGCAGTCGTAATAATAGATTTTTGTCATGTTTAATTAGAATATTACAATTCTTTGAAATTTTTGCATGGAACCTTGAAATTTTATATTTTGGAACTGCTTGGATTTTCTTTTAAATAATGTTTCTTGAGAGGCCTTATGATTCCTGTTTTTTTTTTTTGGAATACACGGGCCATCAAACAAGTCTTGTATGGATTAGCCTAAATACATCAGAACATAAAATTTGCACTAAAACAGGAGGACATGGATCATCCAGCCTCCATAGCCAATGTCTAGAGTGCTGAGCAACAGAAGCTGCCATCCAGTCAGCCGCCGAGTTGGCTTCATGGAAAATATGATATATCTGGGCTGAAACCATTTTCTGAAGAATAGACAAGGTGTCCCGAAGAATCGGATTGTGGGGGGCAGCAGGAACATCCTCCTTCTATAACCACCAAATAATCGTTAAAAGAATCACCATCGATAACTAATCTATGGGCATGAAGAAACTTGGAAACATAAGTAATACCTGCCCATGCCCCATAAAGCTCAGTCATAGGAACTGAAGAATCGAGGGTACCAAAACCGTCCACTGCCAGCATATCACCCTGAGGCCCACGGATGATAAAGCCGATCCAGCAAGTCTGCCACGGACACTACCATCAAAGTTGATTTTGATAAATCCTGGAGGAGGGGCTCCCAGGAAATGAAAACCGTACTTTGGTTCACTGCCAAAGCAGCAGGAGAGCCCCAGAGGCCAGAGGAGTCATGATCAACCGCTTGGGTAGCACGGGCCCAATCAGCATACAAAGCTCTAATCTTCCTTAAAAGACAATGGGAAGAAATGAAGTCCTCTATGAATATAAGCTGGTTCCTTGATAAACAAATCTGGTAGGCCGTGGTTGCCCAGAGACCGCATCGATGCTTCGAGGCCCTCTGGAGATCTTGAATAAAGAGGGAGCGAGGGGAATCATGTTGGCCCTGATGGCAACCCAAGAGGGGGGTGTGAATTGGGTTCTTAAAAATTTAAGTCTTTTTAACTTTAGTTGATTAGTTAGCAAGATGTGCAAGTGAGAGGCTAACTTAAATCAATACACAAGCAAATAAAAGAGAGAGAGAGAGAGAGAAATATAGCACGGCAAACACAAGATAATTTTATAGTGGTTCGGTGCAACCAACACCTACGTCCACTCCCAAGATTCACTTGGGTCCACACTATAATCTCTTAGATTACAGCCGAGTTGTTTTCCAAGCTCACAACTCAAACTTGTTGTTTTCCGGGTGCACAACGAACCCAGCCGGTTTTAACTCGGGCTTACCAGCACAAAACCCTACACGTTGTTTTTCACGGGCTCACAACTAACCCAACACAAGCACTCCGGCTTGCAACGAGGTATAATAACCTCCACTGATTCAATCCACTGATTGAATCAGCAAACAAAAATAAAGAGTTTAAATGTAATGCTCCCCTTGAGCAAATATACAAATAAAGTATAAAAGGTTAGAAAAGCCTGATAAGTTTGCATGGTTGTGGCTTTGGCTTTCTTCCTTCTCTCTTTAACTCCTCTTGAAGTGTTGAATCAGGCCTCAGCAAGATTCTTGACCGTTGAAAACTTTGGAGTTGAGATGAAGCTTTTTCTCCTTTTGAAAATCCTTCGATTTGATCTTTGAAAGCTTGTGGATTTTCTTTTGACTCTTGTGGATTGATGAGATGGAGCAGACGAACTTCCTCTTTGATTTCACTCCTTTTGAATCACTCTATTTTGAACTAGAAGATTTTTCAAAGCTCTGTTTTTCCCTCTTTTTGAAAGATATTCTTTCTCTCTTTTTGATTTTCTCTGGATTTTTGATTTGAAAAGAGCTCCTCTATTTATAGATTCTGCAAAAATATATCCGTTAGAGACAAAGAAAATAGCCGTTATTTAAAAATCTTACCGTTGGAGCTGATGTGTCATCGTAAAAATCGCGCCCAGATTTCGTGGAGTCGGCTCGAGCTTTGTGGGAGTCGGCTCGCACAGTCCATTCCAAAAACTAACTTTCAGGGGTCGACTCGCGATATGCGGGGAGTCGACTCGAGAAGTGCTCAAAAATGAGCCTTTCTGCCGTCTGAGTCGAGTCGGCTCGCACAGTCAGGAGTCGGCTCGCGAATCAGGGGTCGACTCTTGAAAACTCAAGGTCGACGACAACATTGAAAATCAGACAATTGGGGAGTCGACTCGGAAACTCTTGAGTCGGCTCGGACGATACAAAAATCAGAAAAATGTTCTGATTGACTTTAAAATCGTCCCAAATAAATTTAAATATAAATGTGACTTGAATACATAAATATGACATTAAGCATGGATTCAAGACATGTTTCAAGAAATCATAGATTGAATATAACATGTAAAAATTCCTTTTTGAAATCTTTAAGTATAGAGCTTGAAACTTCTCTTTCAAATTGATTCAAAACTCAGTGAATTTAACCATTGAGAGTCCATTGCTTTCATTTGAATAAGCTCAAGGTTTGATAAATAAACTCATTGTTTCCTTTAAAATACTCATGGCTTTTGGAAATCATCAAAATCAATAAAGTTGGGGCAATTATGTTTCAATAATTTCTCAACAATCTCCCCCTTTTTGATGATGACAAAAACATTTATATGCATTATAAATTGAAAGATTTATGATACCAAAATCAACTTTTGTGTTCATGGAAAGGCTCCCCCTCAATGAGGTAGCTCCCCCTATGAACCTCAATTTTATAATCATTCAAAATTTTTCAAATTCAAAAACTTAAGCAAATAAACCTTTTTCTTTATGAAATTCAAATTATCTCTTCCCCTTATACTCTTCCCCTTATTTAATTAAATTAAACATGATGCATATACGATTAAATCATATAAATCTCTCCCCCTTTTTTGTAATCAACAAAAAGGTTGAGATGCATCAGAGCATCAACTTGATTAAATTCGAATTCATTCATCTAAGTTATCAATTGAGTATTGAGATTCAAAATTATATCAAATTAAACATAAGCATTCAAGGATATTCAAAGTACTCATAATTGAAATGAACATAACTTTTCTCATTACTTCAAAATGTCAAATTACATCAAAATGTAACACAATTCATTGTAATGAAATTAAACTAACTTAAATTCATCAAGTTCAAATACAGTCATATTAAAGCAAAACTTCCTAGATACAATCTAGTAAGGAAATCTAGAAATACAAACTATCATTTGACACGCTTGAAAATTAAACTTTTAAGTGTCCAATCATCTCCATGATATCATCCTTTTGAGATTTGTTAAAGTCATTCATAGTTACTTGAATTTGATCAACTGCTGCATCTATATCTCTTCTTAACTGATTGGTTCTATCAAGATTGGATCCATCAGCTATCCTTGAAGTCTTTCAAAATCTTCTTAAGCTCAGCATTGAGTGAATCCACATGGGTACCAACAGAAAATGAAAATAAGTCAAGTCTTGAAATGATGTTTCCTTTAATTCTCTAAATCTTCTCTCAATGACCAATTTCATCTTTCCTTTGATTATCAAATTCTGCAAACATAGATCTAAGTTGACATAACTGCTCATCTGAAAATCTCAGAAGAAGATGAAGCCTGAGGTGGAGGAGAATAATGCATGCTAGGTCCAGCCTCAGATGGTCCAGCAACAGAAGGTCCAACCTCGACCTCAGCTCCAATGTCTTCAACTCTATCCTCAGCAGCTCTAACTCTTGACCTTTTCTTATCCAATTACCATTAACTTTCTTGAAGCCCATCGGTGAATAGTGGCCAATGAATAGTAGTCAGTATGTCTCAAATTTTTCCTGGGCTCACTATCACTAAATTCAATTCCTTGGCTTCTGAATAACTGAGTAAGATCATGCCATAGGGAAGACAGGATTTCCTCTTACTCCCACAATCAGCTATATACCATAATATCATGATGGGTAAGTTGATTGGCTTGCCTGAAACTACAGCATCCATAACAAAGATATCCCTCTCAGACACATAGTCAAATCGGCCTGTCTTAGGGAAAAGAATCCTGCTGCAGATGTTGTGTAGCAATCTTAAGTCCAAGTGGCAGCTGATTGGCAAAGACTTCTTCAAATCCCTCAAAATTTCTATTCAATAATCTGGTGAGGGCAGGTGACCTATCCTCTGGGTCAAAAGTGGAAGGTCCAGATAGGGGTAAGTCCATAACTTAGAAGAATTGGCAGTGACATTCAAACCAACTCCTCTAACATGCTGACCAATCCATTGTCTCCTCTAGTCAAATTTCTATAAAACTCTTTAACTAGTGCAGGGTATGTTGGGCAGTCTAAGGAGCATATCTTTTCAAATCCCATTTCAACTGTGACCCTACAAGCAATCCCTCATTCTCAAACAAATCAAAATCAAACTTCCTTCCTGTAGTAATGACTCTACTCGCAAGGTGATCTACCTGAGGAGTAGTGGCAGTAGGAGCAGGCGAATCTCCGAAGAGGAAGCAGACGAAGAGTCCGAGTCGGCTCGCGAACGGGTCACGCACGGTCTTCTTCCTTTTCATCCCGGCACGGCTACTACTAGCTCCACGGGTTTTGGGGGCCATTGATCAAGGTGGAATGATTGTTTAAGATTTTGGAAGATTTTGGAAAGTTTGAAGGGTTTTGGAGGGTTTTGAGAATGATTTGGAATGATTAGAATGATCGATGGGTCGGCTCGTGCCCTAATAAAGCGATTTGGGACCACGTCGAGTCGACTCGCGCAAAGCGTAGAGTCGGCTCGGGTAAGTCACAGAGCACAGACTCGATCTCGAGTCGACTCGCTCAGAGAAGGGGTCGACTCCTGAGTTTCAGCAGAAACTCGAGTCGACTCCGATACTCTCGAGTCGGCTCCGAGACCATTTCAGAAAAAAATTGAAATTTTTAGAGTGTCTGAAATGAACCCGGATTTGATCTTTGAGTATGATTAAAAATCATGGATTTTGATAGATCAAATTGATATGAGTTCTAGATAAAATTTCCTTAAGATTTTGAGAAATTGAAAGAACTCTAGATATATTTCCTTAAGGTTTCAAAATTATCAAAAGGATTACAAATTCCTAACTCTCCTCTAAGATAACAAAATCTTTCTTCGCTTAAAGGTTTTGTAAAGATGTCAGCTAATTGTTCTTCAGTGTTTACATAATCTAAACAAATTTCATCATTAGCTACATGTTCTCTTATAAAATGATATCTAATTTCTATGTGTTTTGTTCTTGAGTGTTGAATTGGATTTTTAGTTAAATTGATTGCGCTAGTGTTATCACATCTTATGGGTGTTTTATCAAGTGTGATACCATAGTCTTCAAGTTGTCGCTTAATCCATAGGATTTGCGCACAGCAACTTCCAGCTGCTACATATTCAGCTTCAGTAGTTGATAATGCAACTGAATTTTGCTTTTTGCTAAACCATGTGATTAAGTTACTTCCTAAGAAATGGCATGCACCACTTGTGCTTTTTCTATCTAATTTACATCCAGCATAATCAGAATCTGAATATGCAATTAGGTTTAATGTGGAGTCTCTAGAATACCATAAACCTACATTTTTGTTCCATTTAAGTATCTTAAAATTCTTTTAACAGCTATTAAATGTGATTCTTTAGGTTCAGATTGAAATCTAGCACATAAACATACTGAAAACATAATATCTGGTCTACTTGCTGTTAAATAAAGAAGGGATCCGATAATACCTCGATAATACTTTTGATCAACCTTTTTACCTTCTTCATCTTTGTCAGCTTGCATGAAGGACTCATTGGAGTTCCGAGGGGTTTCATTGTTTCCATACCAAACTTTTTGAGTAGTTCTCTTGTGTATTTGGTTTGGTTGATAAAGATTCCCTCCTTGCATTGTTTGATTTGGAGTCCAAGGAAGAAGTTGAGTTCTCCCATCATGCTCATCTCGAATTCTCCCTGCATCAACTTTGCAAATTCTTGACAAAGAGAATCGTTAGTAGCACCAAAAATAATGTCATCTACGTATATTTGTACTACAAGTAAATCTTTACTTTTTCTTTTCAAAAATAGTGTTTTATCAACATTTCCTCTTGTAAAATCATTTTCTATTAAGAATTTACTTAACCTATCATACCAAGCTCTAGGTGCTTGTTTCAAACCATATAAAGCTTTGTGCAATTTAAAAACGTGATTTGAAAATTCGTGATCTTCAAAACCTGGTGGTTGTTCTACATAAACTTCTTCATTTATAAATCCATTTAAAAATGCGCTTTTACATCCATTTGAAATAAGTTAAAATTCATATGACATGCAAATGCAAGTAAAGTCTAATGGCTTCTAATCTAGCTACAGGTGCAAAGGTTTCATCAAAATCAATACCTTCCTCTTGATTATATCCTTTAGCAACCAATCTAGCTTTGTTTCTAATTACTATGCCATTTTCATCTAGTTTATTTCTAAATCCATTTTGATCCTATTACTGAATGATTTTTAGGTCTTTCAACTAAAGTCCAAACATTATTTCTAGTAAATTGATTTAGTTCTTCTTGCATTGCTAACATCCAATTATTATCTTTTTCAGCTTCTTCTATAGTTTTAGGTTCAATTTGTGATACAAATGCAAGATGATTACTAATATTTCTCATGTATGATCTAGTTCTTATTCCTTGAGATGGATCACCTATAATCAATTCCTTAGGATGACTATGAGCATATCTCCAGTCTCTTGGAAGATCTATATCATTATGATCATTATTAACATCATCGTCCTTATGTGAATCATCATCTTTAGCCTCTTGTTCATGATCAGAAGATACTTCAATATTAAGTTTTTCAAGATCTTTTTCAATTATGTTTGTATCTTCCTCATCATCAATCTTTTCAGATCCAGTTGCTAAAGATTCATCAAAAACTACATGTATGGATTCTTCAACTACTAAGGTTTTCTTGTTAAAGATTCTATATGCCTTACTAGTTGTTGAATAACCTAGAAAAATTCCTTCATCAGATTTAGCATCAAATTTTCCTAAGTTGTTTTTACCATTATTATGAATGAAACATTTACATCCAAATGCATGAAAGTATTTTATATTTGGTTTTCTTTCATTCCATAATTCATAAGGTGTTTTCTTTAATATTGGTCTTATTAAAGCTCTATTTAAGATGTAACATGCTGTGTTAATTGCTTCCGCCCAAAAATACTTTGGTAAGTTGCTTTCGCATAGCATGGTACGGGCCATGTCTTCTAAGTCCTATTTTTTCTTTCAACTACACCGTTTTGTTGTGGAGTCCTAGGGGCTGAAAAATTATGATTAATTCCATTTTCAGAACAAAAACTTTCAAATAAGTGATTTTCAAATTCTGTTCCATGATCACTTCTTAGAGATACTATAGTAGTGTTTTTCTCATTTGTGACTTTCTTGAAGAATTTCAGGAATATCGAGAAAGTCTCATCTTTGTGAGCTAAAAACATTACCCAAGTATATCTAGAATAATCATCTACAATCACTAGACCATATTTCTTTCCTCCTAGACTTGTGGTTCTAGTTGGTCCAAAAAGGTCCATGTGAAGTAGCTCTAAAGCCCTAGAAGTTGAAACAACATTTTTAGATTTGAAAGAACTTCTAGTTTGTTTTCCAAATTGACATGCATCACATATTTTGTTATTTTCAAAATCTAATTTAGGTAAACCTTTAACTAAATCCATTTTAATTAGTTTTGAAATAAGGTGTGTGCTTGCATGACCTAATCTACGATGCCACAACCAACTAATATCATTTATGTTAGCATTGTCAGCAATTAGGCAATGACTACTTTCAGATAATTTGTCTAAGTCAACTAAGTAACATTGCCATGTCTATAACCAGTAAAAACAATGCTATCATCAATAGAATTAGTTACAGTGCAAATAGAAGATTTAAATGAAACATTAAAGTTTTATCACATAATTGGCTTATACTAATTAGATTATGCTTTAAACCATCAACATAAAGTACATTATCAATAACTATAGATGGAGTTATGCGAACTTTACCAAGGCCCATAATTTGACCTTTACCGTTATCGCCAAACGTCACAACTCCACCTTTCTTTTCTTCCAGGGTGATGAATTCTCTTTGTCACCCGTCATATGTCTTGAGCAGCCACTATCAAGATACCACTTTTTCTTTGATCTTTTGGCTACAAGACATTCCTGCAATATAATCAAACTTTATGCTTAGGTACCCAAGCTTTCTTGGGTCCTTCATGGTTAGTAGCAACAAAAATTGTTCCTTTCGGAACCCATATTTTCTTTGCTTTAACATTTAACTTGTTGTTATTATTTAATGTTTTGCATTCAAATGATTTATGACCTTTTTCATTACATTTAAAACAAGTTATATTACTTTGGTTGGCTTTTACAAAAATATTCTTTAAAGATTTTTGTTTCCTAATGTGTTATATCCTAAACCAGCTTTGTCAAAAACAGCTTTTTGACTATCTAAAATCATGTTTAGTTTAGTTGAACTTAAGTGAATTTCTCAACAATGTCTTTATATTTTTAACATCTTTCTTAAGAGAGTCATTTCTTTAACTTGCTGTTCTTTTTCTAAAGCTAAGTTTCTAATTGATCTTTTAAATCTTTTGTTGAGTTTTTAGTTTCAGATTTAACAAATCTATTTCTTGATTAAGATTATCTCTTTCTTTGCTAAGTTCTTCTTTTTCATTAGTTAAGTTCTTAACTTCTAAAGCTAATTCATTTTTACTTTTAGCTAAGCTAATATTGTCATTTTTCAAAAACTTATATTCTTTTTCAAAGATTTAAAATCAATCATAAGTTCATTGAAAGCCTCAAACATTTCATCAAATGTAAATTCATCATTTGAGTTTCAGAACTTACCTCATTGTCGTGTCGTCGTCGTTGGCCATGAAGCAGATATTGGCAACTTCCTTTTGTTCATCTTCTTCGACGAGGAAGATTCATCAGACCATGTTGCCATGTATGCTTTCTTCTTTTTCTTGTAGGCCTTTTTCAGCAAAGGACAATCATATCTAAAGTGCCCTGGCTTTTTGCACTCATAACATACTAAGGGCTCTTTCTCTTTTTCTTTCTCCTTGTCCTTTTCTTATCTTTTTCTCCTTCAATTCTTGCTCCAAATTTCTTTTTATGGAAGGGCCTTTTTCTCATAAACTTTCTGAATTTTTTGGCCAAGAGAGCAGTTTCCTCATCATCTTCATCATTACTTTCACTGCTGCTCTCTTCCATTTCTGCAGTCTTGAGGGCAAGTGTTTTCTTCTTTTTGTTTCCTCCTCAACATGCTGCTTCATTGTCAGCTCGTGGGTCATTAAGGATCCTAGAAGCTCCTCTAAAGGTAGTGCATTGAGGTCCTTTGCTTCTTGGATAGCAGTGACTTTGCTTCCCACGATCTTGGTAGTGACCTAAGAATTTTGCGCACAAGATCAGCATTAGTATAAATTCTACCAAGACTTTTAAACCATTCACAATATCAGTGAATCTAGTGAACATGCATGTGATGGTTTCAGTTTGTTCCATTGTAAACAATTCATATTTATGAACCAAAATATTTATCTTTGATTCTTTTACTTGGTTTTGTTCCTTCATGAGTTATTTCCAACCTATCCCAAATTTCTTTTGCGGAATTACAAGTTGAGATTCGGTTGAATTCATTTGAGTCTAAGGAACAATATAAAATATTAATGGCTTTAGCATTTAGTTGTGCCATTCTCCTATCATTATCATTCCAATCCCTTTCGGGCTTAGGAACAATAGTGCCATCAATAAGGTGTGTGGGTGTACTAGGTCCATTATTATTACTCCCCACAATTCATAGTCAGAAGCTTGAATGAATATTCTCATTCTAGCTTTCCAATATGAATAGTTGGTTCCATTAAATAAAGGAGGTCGATTCGTAGAATGACCTTCAGCAAAACTTGAACCACTTTGTGTTGCCATAAGGATCTTTAGCCCTTGATCGTGAGATCAAATTCTAAATGAGCACTTGCTCTGATACCAATTGTTGGCCCAGATGGCAACCCAAGAGGGGGGGGTGAATTGGGTTCTTAAAAATTTAAGTCTTTTTAACTTTAGTTGATTAGTTAGCAAGATGTGCAAGTGAGAGGCTAACTTAAATCAATACACAAGCAAATAAAGAGAGATAGAGAGAGAGAAAATATAGCACGGCAAACACAAGATAATTTTATAGTGGTTCGGTGCAATCAACACCTACGTCCACTCCCAAGATTCACTTGGGTCCACACTATAATCTCTTCAGATTACAGCCGAGTTGTTTTCCAAGCTCACAACTCAAACTTGTTGTTTTCCCGGGTGCACAACGAACCCAGCCGGTTTTAACTCGGGCTTACCAGCACAAAACCCTACACGTTGTTTTTCACGGGCTCACAACTAACCCAACACAAGCACTCCGGCTTGCAACGAGGTATAATAACCTCCACTGATTCAATCCACTGATTGAATCAGCAAACAAAAATAATCAGAGTTTAAATGTAGTGCTCCCCTTGAGCAATATACAAATAAGTATAAAAGGATTAGAAAAGCCTGATAAGTTTGCAGATGGTTGTGGCTTTGGCTTTCTTCCTTCTCCTCTTTACTCCTCTTGAAGTATTGAATCAGGCCTCAGCAAGATTCTTGACCGTTGAAAACTTTGGAGTTGAGATGAAGCTTTTTCCTCCTTTTGTTGAAAGTTGAAAATCCTTCGATTTGATCTTTGAAATGCTTGTGGATTTTCTTTTGACTCTTGTGGATTGATGAGATGGAGCAGACGAACTTCCTCTTTGATTTCACTCCTTTTGAATCACTCTATTTTGAACTAGAAGATTTTTCTATGAAAGCTCTGTTTTTCTCTCTTTTGAAAGATATTCTTTCTCTCTTTTTGATTTTCTCTGGATTGTTTTGATTTGAAAAGAGCTCCTCTATTTATAGAATCTGCAAGAATATATCCGTTAGAGACAAAGAAAATAGCCGTTATTTGAAAATCTTACCGTTGGAGCTGATGTGTCAACGTGAAAAATCGCGTCCAGATTTCGTGGAGTCGGCTCGAGCTTTGTGGGAGTCGGCTCGCACAGTCCATTCCAGAAACGCCTAACTTTCAGGGGTCGACTCGCGATATGCGGGGAGTCGACTCGAGAAGTGCTCAAAAATGAGCCTTTCTATCGTCTGAGTTGAGTCGGCTCGCACAGTCTTGAGTCGGCTCGCGAAGGTTTCAGGGGTCGACTCTTGAAAACTCAAGTGTCGACTCAGGACAACATTGAAAATCGGACAATTGGGGAGTCGACTCGGAAACCCTTGAGTCGGCTCAGGAGCGATACAAAAATTAGAAAAATGTTCTGATAGACTTTAAAACTCGTCCCAAATAAATTTAAATATAATATGACTTGAATACAATAAATGTGACATTAAGCATGGATTCAAGACATGTTTCAAGAAATCATAGATTGATATATAACATGTAAAGAATTTCTTTTTGAAATCTTTAAGTATAGAACTTGAAACTTCTCTTTCAAATTGATTCAAAAATCAGTGAATTTAACCATTGAGAGACCATTGCTTTCATTTAGAATAAGCTCAAGGCATTTGATAAATAAACTCATTGTTTCCTTTAAAATACTCATGGCTTTTGGAAATCATCAAAATCAATAAAGTTGGGGCAATTATGTTTCAATAATTTCTCAACAAATCAGTAACATTCGCTCCGCAATTATAACCCATCAAATGCCAAATACGTCTAGCGCGAGGGCATTTGAATATAGCATGGCCAGTCGTCTCATTCTCCAATCCACACAGAGGGCAAATAGCCTAAATTGGGACACCCCTACGAGAAAGCAGGACAGAAGTCAGAAGGCAGTCCCAAAGGAGCTTCCAGATAAACAGCTGAACCCTAGGAAGAGTGGGGAGTGACCAAATCCAAGCAGCCTCCTTCGTACACTGGGGCTGAGGCCTAAAAAGATTCATCAAGTCCTTGAGAGGGGCCCTAGAAAGGGAGGATCTGTGCCATAACCTGATGTTAGCAGAGGGATCAGAGATAAGAGGAATCGAGAGGATCCGCTGAGAGAGTTCTGTACCAAAGAAACGGGACACCAGATGGCTATGCCAGGTGGGGGGATCAAGTGAGATCAAATCCTTTACCCTCAAATTAGTGGGAACATTAATACTAATAAAAGAGGGCCACCGAGATAGAGAGAGCTTGGAAATCCACGAATCCTGCATCACATCAATAGAATGACCATCACCTATCATCCATGAGATATTCTGACGAATAGAATCGCCATACTGACACACCTTCTTCCAAAAGGAAGAACACCCCCGAGGCAGAATGATATTCTCCCCAGACTACCAGTCACCATACTTCGCACGCATCACAGAGCTCCAAAGACATTGCGGCTCCAAAAGGAAATGAGATGCATGCCTGGCCAATAATGCATTTTGCCTAACCATCAGGGATTGGATCCCGAGACCTCCTTCATCAATTGGCATACAGATTACGTCCTAAGATAGAAGGTGAATACCATGGCCGTCTTGCATTGAAGCCCATAGAAAATCATGAAAATATCTCTCAAGCCTCCGAAAACCGGTAGACGGGATGACCGCTTTCGAAAGCAAATAAAGAGGAAGGGAAGAGAGGATCGACCGAATAATGGTAACTCTAGCCATCATCGATAAGCCAGTGACTTGCCAACCCTCAATATGCTGTCGAACATGCCTTTCAAGATCCACAAAATCATCACATCTGGGTCGTCTACCAGTCATGGGAATCTCCAGATACATAAACCAGTCGGTCTGAGTAGATATACCCAACAGATTGGTAATAGCTTCTTTTGGTGGATCTGGGAGTCTTCGGACTGAAACAGATTGAAGACTTTAGAAGATTGACCTTCTGACCCGAAGCCTGGCAGTAATGTTGAATAATGGAATCAAAGGAAGCCGCATTCGCAGTAGTAGTTTGACCCAGAAGAATACAATCATCAGCAAACAGAAGGTGATAAACAGAAGGGCCCCCAACTCCCGCCACAAAGGGGACAATCCTCCGATTAAGCTGAGCGTGATGGAAAGCTTGGGAGAGATCATCAACAGCCAGAATGAACAGAAGGGGAGATAAAGGGCATCCCTGACGTAATCCCACAGAAGAATGAAAAAACTCGGTCAAACTCCCATTAATGATCAAAGAGAAAGATGACCTCTGAATACAAGCCAAAACCCACTCAATAAACAGCTCATCAAAACCAAACTCCTGAAGAGAATGGTGCAAAAAGGCCCAACTCAGTCTATCATAAGCTCTCTCCATATCAAGCTTAACTGCCATAAGGCTTCGTCTGACAGGAGCTCGATGGAGATCATGCATAAACTCCTGAGTGATGAGGATGTTATCTGAGATAGAGCGACCTCTAATGAACGCCCCCTGCTCCACAGAAATAAGACAGGGAATGACCCAACTGAGATGGCTGGCTAATAGGCGGGCACACACCTTATACAAAGTAGTACACAAGCTGATCGGCATGAAATGCTGAGGTAGGGAGGCATCCGAACGCTTAGGCACAAGAGTAATAAGAGTCCAATTCCATTCCTCTGGAATGTGCTTCGATTAGAAGGCAATCTGGATAGCCTGGACCACCTCCTGCCCAATAATCTGCCAGTAGTGTCTAAAAAAGAAGGGTGGAAACCCATTCGGCCCCGGAGCCTTGTCTGGACCAAGCTCCCACAGGGCTTAACGAACTTCCTCCTCACCTATTGGCCTAGCAAGCATGGCATTCTCCGAAGAGGAAACCTTCATGGAATCAGAAACCTGAAAGACCGGAGCCCCATCACCCATGGACTCAGACCATCTGGACTGAAAGAAATGAAGAAACTGAGTCTGAATAGAATGACTATCCTCATGAAAATTCCCCTCAACATCAGCTACCCTACAATCCTATTAGCTGCCCGCCGCTTCAACGTAGCTTGGTGAAAGAATCTGGTATTACGGTCCCCTTCACGTATCCACTGAACCCTGGACCTTTGTCTCCAATAAACCTCCTGCTGCCAAAGAAGGGAATGGTGATGAGCAAGATGCTCACTCAGCAAGGATAGATCAGAATCTAATAGAAAACCATCATGGTCTTCTTTCGCCTAGAGGGCACTGATAACAGCTTCAGCATGCTCCACTTGCCTCACCAGATCCCCCACTTCCAATCTGTTCCAAGTGGAAAGTCTGCGTCTGGCCATCATAAGACGACGAGATAACCGATAGACAGCATTACCCTTGATAGGAAAGTACCAGATCTGAGAAATTATAGTTCGAGCAGAAGAATGGAAAGTCCAGAATCGCTCGAATCTAAACTGTTTCCTCTAATACGGATCAACCTCTGTGGAAATCAAAATGGGACAGTGATCCGAGGCAATTCTTGGAAGGTGAGTAACAGAGACAGAAGGGAACTTTTGAAGCCATTGGGCAGAGGCCAAGGCTCTATCAAGTCTCTCCCAGACCCTCGCTGACCCCTGACGGTTATTATACCATATGAATTGAGGCCCCGAGTACCCCAAATCCATCAGTCCAGAAGACCCAATAAATGACCTGAATTCAATAATGTCAGCTGAGTCAGTGACTCTTTTGCCCCCCCCCCCCTCTTCTCACTAGCCTCAATGACACAATTAAAATCACCAGCAATAATGGATGGAATCCCCTGGTCCATGAGGGAGAGTAACTCAGACCAAAGGGCCCATCTTTCGTGATAATCCGTACTAGCATAGACTGCCGATAGAAGCCAGGGATCGAAAGTACCTTCAGAAACAACAAGACCAAGCTGCTGATTACATTGATGAAACGCATCAATCGTAACAGCTGATTCACGCCAGATGGCCAAAATACTTTCCGATAGACCCTCAGCCTCCACAGCATAAGAAGACCAAGAATGAGAAATTTGTCTCCGAAACCTCGCCAGACTATCACCGAACAGCCTGGTTTCTAACAAAACATATATATCAAAGTTGTGTAAATGCATCAATCTACCAAAAGAGGAATGGAATGAGGGCTTATTAGCACCTCTAACATTCCAAATTAAGATCTTCATAAATTAACTGGAGGTGGATGGGACGCCTCCCTGGTCCTCTGACATAAAGCTATCAGTGTGACACCCAACAGGTTAAGAACTACCCACAGAGATCTGGTAGAAGCAGCCTTTAGTGCAACAGAGTCAACTTCAATGTCAACTGAACCGTGCCCCACATGGTACAAGAGGACCCCTCACGGTTCTGAACATTATGCCTTACCGGGTTAACCATAACCACCTCCTGACCAACCTTCAGACAGCAAGGGGGCTGGGTCAGGTAAGCCATGGAAGGAATGATATCCACTCGACTTTTGACATTTTTATCCTTGCCTTTGCCTTTCCGCTTCTCCGGTTTGGAAATGGACCTCGGAGGCAGGCTATCAACTGGTCTAGCCCTCTTGAGGGGACCCGAACCCTGATTACTATGATCCAAATGGCCCCCTTCATTCGAGACCGAACTCAAGGATCCAAAAGGGTTAGACAGAATCAAGGGTTGGGACTTAATAGAATCCAGGGCCCCAGCCTTAGTCACTTGAAATGGCTCTCTTGCTGAAACTTTAAAAATGGCATGCACCTGATGAACCGGCACGGCCACCATCTCATCATCAGCATTCTTCCCTCCCTCCTTAACCAGAGGCTGCTTACCTCGATCAGGACCCCTCAAATCAGCCAGCGCTTGTTGAATTGGAACAGCCACGGAAGCAGAGGCACCTTGAGAAGTAACCTGAGCTTCCATTGATGGTCCCGAAGGCCGCCTCCGATGCAGCTTCACCGGCGTCTTCCAGCCCGCATCAACACTTGGTTCAGCAGTGGCCGGATGTGGAGCAGGGCACGAAGCAGTTGCTGCCAGAGAATTGTTAGGCTGAGGATCCACAACACACCTCCGCTGTCGAACCGCCACCATCCAAGGCCCAAAAACAGAGCAGCAGTCTGATTCTCCCCCCACTGCCATGGCCGACGCAGAGCACGAACCAGACAAGTGTAAGGACCCACATTTGGGGCAGATTCCCTCCAGCGATTCATAGATGAACTGCTGCCAGAAGGGTCCCTGGATTCCCTGCACTCGGGTCCCAGGCCGGAGAGGTTGACGAAGGTCAACTCGAACTGCCACCCGCGCAAATCCATCCATGTTCCTTGACATCATGGCGGAATCAGCGCAGCAGAAGCCACCCACTGGCTCCGAGATGGCACGGAGGATGTCCTCCTTCCAGAACTCCAGGGGAAGATTTGGCATCCGCATCCAGAGCATAGCCGAGGCAATGGAATCCTCAATCGGAAAGAATTCCAGACGCAAGGCTTCCGCTGCAATAACTTGACCGTTGATCACTCAGGGGCGGTTGAGAACCAGGTCGCATGCCGCCAGATCTTCAAATCAGAAAATGTGACAGCAAAAGGCAAGACTGACCGGCTGAATCACACCAGGAATTCCTGCACGACGAAATTCTCTGATGAAAGCTTCAACCGGCACCCACTTGAGGAAGGAGCGGACGAGAACAGCTCTATGCAGCCATTCCCCAATCTCCTCCTCCAGTATCGGCACAACCACTCGAACGACCTCAGGATATCTGTTCTCCAACCTAGCCACCTCCGTCGGAGACGGAGACTTAATCCATTTGTATCTGGAATCCACAGTCCTCCTGCGGGAGCACGGGCCTCTGGAGTCCCATCAGACGCATAGGGCTACAGAGGGCAGCAGAACAAAGCTTGATGAAGAGCAGAAAGCCAAGCGACGAAGATCGCCGAAGATCGAGGACGGAGAAGGCCTAAGCATGAATTTTAAAGTAGACAAAAAGAGGATGCGCCAAAAAAACAGTTCGCAAGATTCTAAAAGCACCTAATGCGGTGATTCTAAGCTGATGTTTTTTCACTTTGCGTGATTGATTCCTGTTTGAATTCTCACGTGTTTCATAATATTCAAGTCCCTTTGGCAACGAATACGTTTCATATAGGATTTGATAAATTATTTCAGCCATCATGTAATTTAAAAAATAAATAAAAGCACATTTGCAAAAATAATTAGATTTATATATTTGCTTTGGGCTTTCAGTATGACTATTTTTCAGAGCTCGCTAACAGAGCTTTTATATTAGAATTTAATCATTTTGAAGCTTAATAATAATGGACTTACTTTGTTTGGATTAAATGCAGTATTTTAGACCTACTTTTTAGGAATTTGATATGGATAATAAATAAAACAGTTAGAAAATAAAAGTTGGTCCCTAATCCTGAACAATCTCCGGTCCTTGGCGGCTCCCAGTTCTGAGCAGCCCTCAGTCCTAGGCGGTCCCCAGAGTCTGGGCAGTCCCCAGTCCTGGACGGCCCCCAGAGTCTGGGCGGCCCCCAGTCCTAGGCGGCCCCAGTCCTGGACGGCCCCCAGAGTCTGGGCGGCCCCCAGTCCTAGGCGGCCCCAGAGTCTGGGCGGCCCCCAGTCCTGGGCGGTCCCCAGAGTCTGGGCGGCCCCCAGTCCTGGGCGGCCCCAGAGTCTGGCGGCCCCCAGTCCGGCCCCCAGAGTCTGGCGGCCCCCAGTCCTGGGCGGTCCCCAGAGTCTGGCGGCCCCCAGTCCTGGCGGCCCCCAGAGTCGGGGGCCCCCTGGGCGGCCCCCAGTCTGGGCGGCCCCCAGTCCTCCCCAGAGTCTGGCGGCCCCCAGTCCTAGGCGGCCCCCAGAGTCTGGACGGCCCCCAGTCCTGGGCCCCCTGGGCGGCCCCAGTCCTGGGCGGCCCCTGGGCGGCCCCAGTCCTGGAGCCCCCAGTCCTGGGCGGTCCCCTGGCCCCCAGTCCTCCCCCCTTCTGGGCGGCCCCCAGTCCTGGGCGGCCCCGGCCCCCAGTCCTGGGCGGCCCCTGGGCGGCCCCAGTCCTGGGCGGCCCCCAGGGCGGCCCCAGAGTCTGGGCGGCCCCCAGTCCTGGCGGCCCCCGGCGGCCCCAGCCTGGCGGCCCCCAGTCCTGGCCCCCACCTGGGCGGCCCCCAGTCCTGGCGGCCCCCAGAGTCTGGGCGGCCCCCAGTCCTGGGCGGCCCCCAGAGTCTGGCGGCCCCCAGTCCGGCGGCCCCAGAGTCTGGGCGGCCCCCAGAGGGCGGCCCCCAGTCCCCAGACGGCCCCCAGAGTCTGGCGGCCCCCCCTGGGTGGCCCCCAAATTGAGAATAATATTCATGTCAGAACCACTAAACATGATAAACCGTCATATTCGGAACAGAAATCGAGAAATATTAAACATCATAACGCTTTAAATGGTTCGAATAAGACAAGCACTGAAACACCGCCGTTTATCTAGAAAAAGGAGACACTGAACTTCTATTTTAGAGCCAGATGCCTTTTCTCTGACTCTGACATCCCCACTAACCCTGACATTCCCTTGGGATAATCAAGGTCATCATGAAAATCCTTATCTTCATGAGCAAGTTTCTTAATACCCTTATTATTATTATCACTGAATGACCACGTAGCATAAAAGATGAACACTTATCCTACACGTGGACCTCTGAAAAAAAAAAAAAATAAAAAATAGGGGATAAAAGGAGGAGGAGAAGGAAGAAGGGGACTTTTTCTTCTTCCAAAAGAGATCTCATAACAACAGAAATCTGGTGATCCAGCATCAACAGATTGGCGCGCCAGGAAGGGGACATCGTCGGAGCAGTGAGATATACCTGTTCTACGATTCCACGAACATGAGCTCCAGATCTCTGGAAGAAGATCCCACTGATTGGTCTGGGGGGCATCTTTCGCCTCCCAACCATGATTTCAAACTCTTGGCCCTTCTCAGCCGGTGAAATCAAACCCTCCGGTTCCTTCCTCACCGCTGCCGGCTCCGGCTATTCCTCAAGATCCACTGCTGATCCTCACCCAACAAGTCCAAACTCTCGTCGGGATGGTTCAACAGATGCAAGAGCACACTCTCGAGGAGCCCACAACGGCCGAGCCACCTCTTGCCTAGGTCGGCTACTCCTGTTAGCCGACAATCAGCTCGAGGAAGATCTCCTCCGACAAAGCCTCTCCGCCCTTATTCCAGGAAGCGGCGCTCCAAAGCTCCCACGACGGCTCGCGCTCTTTGTCCCATTCCCCTAGCAGCCCACCTGCCGGGCGACGACGGGGGAAGGAACCTTATATAGAGCATCGCCGGTGGCGTCGTCAGTCTCCTTCCAGTTCTCCTGAACCAACCGGAGGACGTATGACCGATAGAATGGAAAAGCGTCTTGAAGAGCAAGATCGCAGGCTGGAGGAGCTCAGTCAAAGGATCAATAATCAGCCGGGGTCGGATTACGACACCCGCCCCCCTCTCACTCGACGGGTATGGAAGAACCCATTCCAAGGAGGTTCCGATTTCCTCAACTGGACCCCTATGACGGTACCACTGATCCCCTAGATCATCTGGAGAGCTATAAAGCTATCATGCAGGTCCAAGGAGCAACGGATGCCCTCTTATGCGTTGCCTTCCCGGCCACCCTCCGTAAGGCGGCCCGTGTTTGGTATTCTCGTCTGCCCTCACGCAGTGTTGACTCTTTTCGCAACTGGAGAGATCTTTTCTGGCTCATTTCGACGCTTGTCGAAAAATTCCTCGAGTAGCAGACAGCTTATTCTCCGTGCAGCAGCAGGAAGGAGAATCTTTGAAAGACTTTATAACCCGTTTCAAAGTGGCGGCCCTAGAAGTCTATCATCTTGAAGATGCTGTAGCCACTTTGGCTCTAAAACGGGGGCTCCGACCCTCCCGTTTTACTTACTCCTTGGACAAAAGACCTCCTTCTTCTTATGCTGATCTCCTGAGCCGTGCGCAGAAGTACATCCGCGCCGACGAAGCTGACTCATCCAGGAGAGGTGCACAAGGAGGACTAGCAAAAGATCCACTCGCCCAGAGTTGAACGGACCTCCTTCCAAGAAGCCAGAGCCCTTGCGCCGGCCAATTGATCGCCGCAAGAGCCAGACTCCCAGAGAGGACCATCTTACACCCCTCTTAGCACCCCGGACTCACATCCTTATGGAGATTGAAAACGAGCCTTATTTACGGCGTCCGCCCCCGTTGAAGAAGGGCACTGCCCGCGACAGAAGCCGCTATTGCCGTTTCCATAGGGATTATGGCCACGACACTGAAGAATGTCGGAACTTGAAGCAGGCCATCGAAGAGCTAATTCAGGGGATACCTTGGGCAATACATCCAGAAGAAAGAGCTCCTCCCATACCAGCTTTGATGGGACCTCCTCCCGCTCAAGCTGGCATTGATAACACCCCAACAGAAAGGATGGTGGGTATGATTTCCCGCGGAAAAGCTTCATCTTCTAAGAGACCGAGGGGAGGCGAAGAGTTAGATGATGTAATCCCTTCTGAGGGAATATAGCGGGGAGTAATATTGTAAAAGATGATAGCGTCGTCGTTTCAATGACGATTGCTAGGCATCCTGTAAAAAGAATCTTAATCGACAGTGGGAGCTCCGCTAATGTGCTTACTTATGATGCATTTCTTCGGATGAGTTTATCTCTGGATTCTCTTCGGCCCGTAGCCGTCCCTCTAGTTGGTTTCACTGGAGACTCCATCCGGTGGAGGGCGAGATTACTTTGCCAGCTACGGCAGGATCGCCGCCGTGTCAAAGCACGGTTATGCTGGATTTTCTGGTAGTTCGGGTCCCCCTGGCTTACAACGCCATTCTTGGCCGTCCCGGCTTGAATATGTTAGATGCAGTTATATCTACTAAGCGCTTATTGGTGCAGTTCCCTACCAAGCAAGGAGTCGGTGTGATGCACGGAGAGGTAGACTCGGTCAGACCCTGCTATCATTTAGCCCCTAGTCCCCAGATGGCTAATATTCCTCCGGTTGCCGAGTCATTTGACCCCAGGGAAGTTGAGCGGAGAGGAGAGCCAGCGGAGCTTCTGATATCTTACCCCCTGGGAGATGATCCCACTAAGATCGTGCAGATCGGTGAGCTCCTCTTCCCTGAGGTCCGGGATCAACTCCTAGCCTTCTTATCAATGAATGCAGATGTCTTCGCCTGGAAAGTAACGGATATGGTCGGGATTCCTCCGGAGGTGATTACTCATCAGCTTAATATTAACCCAAGCTGCCGCCCTGTCCGCCAGAAGAAAAGGAGTTTTGCTCCTGAGCGGCAGAGGGTCATTGACGAGGAGGTAGACAAATTGCTCATGGCCGGTCATATTCGAGAAGCCGATATCCTGATTGGCTAGCCAATGTGGTTATGGTCCGGAAAGCCAGCGGAGGATGGAGAATATGCATCGACTACACAGATCTTAACAAAGCTTGTCCTAAAGACAGTTTTCCATTGCCCCGGATCGACCAGTTAGTAGATTCAACTTCTGGTTATGAACTCCTTAGTTTCATGGATGCCTTCTCAGGGTATAATCAGATAAAATTGGACCCCTCAGATGAAGAGCATACTTCTTTTATCACCGAGAAGGGCATTTATTGTTATAAAGTAATGCCCTTCGGGTTGAAGAATGCAGGAGCTACCTATCAGAGGCTGATGAACAAAGTTTTTAAAGACCAGCTCGGCCGCAACATGGAGGTATATGTAGATGATATGTTGACAAAAAGCACCTGCCACCGACCATGTCGCCGACTTGCGGGAAACTTTCCACAACCTCCGGCTCCATAGAATAAAGCTCAACCCGCGCAAATGTGCATTTGGAGTTACTGCAGGAAAATTCTTGGGTTTCTTAGTCACCCGGCGAGGGATTGAAGCAAACCCAGAGAAAATTCAAGCCATTCTCAATATGAGACGGCCTATGTGTAAGAAAGAGGTGCAACAACTCACCGGGAGGATAGCAGCGTTAAGCCGATTTTTATCCAGATCAGCCGAGAGATGTTTACCTTTCTTCAAGGTCTTGCGTAAAGCAGATGGCTTCGAGTGGACAGAAGACTGTCAACAAGCTTTTGAAGAACTTAAGGAGTTCTTGTCCACACCACCCCTGTTATCCAAACCGGAGCAAGGAGAAAGCTCTTCCTATATCTTGCGGCTTCTTCGGAGGCCGTTAGTTCCGTTCTGGTGCGTGTCGGCGACCATGCCGTTCAACGACCTGTATATTATACCAGCAAGGTGCTTCATGGTGCAGAAGAGAGATATTCCAAAACGGAGAAGGTCATCTTCGCTTTATTCGTTTCTGCTCGACGACTCAGACCCTACTTCCAAGCCCATCCCATAGTCGTCCTCACTGATCAACCTCTCAGAGCTATTTTATCACGACCAGACACTTCTGGCCGGTTAGCCAAGTGGGCCATCAAACTAGGAATTCGACTTATCATTTCAACCCAGAGCATCTTTGAAATCCCAGGTCTTGGCTGATTTTCTAGTAGAATGCACCTGGTCTGAGCAGCATCAAGAAGAAATCCCCCGGATCCTTTTCAGATGCTGAGGAGGAGGATCATGAAGCATGGGTCCTCCACGTCGACGGAGCCTCTAACTCACAGGTAGCGGAGCTGGCCTCATTCTCGCTAGCCCAGAGGGCGGTACTAGAATATGCTCTTCGTTTCCTCTTTGAAGCCACCAATAATCAAGCTGAATATGAGGCTTTACTGACCGGAATCAAACTAGCGCATGGGATGGGAATCAAGAATCTCCGGGTTTTCACTGACTCACAGCTTATTTCCGCCCAAGTGGCAGGGGAGTATGAAGCTCGGGACCCTATCATGTTCCAATATCTGAACAAGGTCAGACTATTAATTCCCTTATTGGATCACTTCGCCATCAGTTATATACCCAGAGGTGAAAATGCTAGGGCCGATATGTTAGCCCGACTAGCTACCTCGGTGGATAGTGCCATGGGCAAAACCTACATCGAGTATCTGGAAACACCTAGCATCGAAGCTACTGAAGAAGCTTTGCCCATTATCCAAGAAGAAACCTGGATGGAATCTTATATCCGGTATCTGAAAGACGGCGTTCTCCCAGTTGGTCGTGAAGAAGCTAAGCTGCTTAAGCGGAGAGCTTCTAAATTTGTGCTACTAGAAGGCCAACTTTACAAGAAATCCTTCTCTCAGCCCCTCCTCAAATGTGTTAATTCGGTTGATGCGGATTATATCCTTAGAGAAATTCATGAAGGCATCTGTGGGAATCACTCCGGAGGCCGATCTTTAGCACGCAAGGCCCTCCGACAAGGATATTACTGGCTCACCATGCAAGAGGATGCAACCGAACTAGTGAAAAGATGTGATCGATGCCAACGGTACGCCTACATTCAGCGGCAACCATCTTCTCAGTTAAATTCTCTTTCTGCTCCTTGGCCCTTCGCTCAGTGGGGCATGGACATCCTCGGCCCTTTCCCTCCGGCATCAGGACAGCGCAAATTCCTACTAGTAGCCGTCGATTATTTTACTAAATGGGTTGAAGCTGAAGCACTCGCCAAAATTACTGAAGCCAAGGTCAAAACCTTTTTCTGGAAAGCCATTATTTGTCGATACGGCATACCACACACCCTCATCACTGACAATGGCCGACAGTTTGACAACAACACCTTCCGGACTTTCTGTACTGATCTCGGCATCCTGCAACGATTCACCTCCGTCGGCCATCCACAATCTAATGGAGAGGCTGAGGTTACAAATCGCATGATATTACGGGGACTAAGGACCAGACTGGATACGTCCAAAGGAAGGTGGGTAGAAGAGCTCCCGAGTGTACTCTGGGCATACCACACAACTCCCAGAACACCGACAGGAGAAACGCCATTCAACCTGGTTTTGGTTCCGAAGCTGTTATTCCCGTCGAAATTGGCTTACCAAGTAGCCGAGTGGAAACGTACAACGAAGCGGACAACCTCCCTAATTTAAGAGCCAATCTTGACCTCATTGATGAAGCAAGAGATCGGGCTCGAATTAAGATGGCGGCATACCAGCAGCAGGTAGCGAGGTATTATAATACCCGCGTCCGCTCGAAGAGTTTCCGTCAGGGAGATTTAGTTCTAAGAAAAGCTTCGATATCCAAACCAACAGAAGGGGGCAAATTGTCTCCGAACTGGGAAGGGCCCTACCGGATAAGAGAAGTTCTTCACCGTGGAGCATACCAGCTTGAAGACCTAAATGGACAACTAATCCCCCGAACGTGGAATGCAGACAATCTCCGGCCATACTACCAGTAATGTAATGTATTTATCCAAATATTAAATGAGCCTGCACATTTGAACACATATTTTAGATAATTCTTCAGACGGCTCGGCGGCCCTACAGTCCAAAGGACACCCCCAGGCCGGTATAACTTGCCCCTGAGGAGGTTCAAGTCCGTGACTCAAGCGGCCCCGAACCACGATAGACGGCTCGCGGCCCTACAGTCCAAAGGACACCCCCAGGCCGGTATAACTTGCCCCTGAGGAGGTTCAAGTCCGTGACTCAAGCGGCCCGAACCACGATAGACGGCTCGGCGGCCCTACAGTCCAAAGGACACCCCCAGGCCGGTATAACTTGCCCCTGAGGAGGTTCAAGTCCGTGACTCAAGCGGCCCCGAACCACGATAGACGGCTCGGCGGCCCTACAGTCCAAAGGACACCCCCAGGCCGGTATAACTTGCCCCTGAGGAGGTTCAAGTCCGTGACTCAAGCGGCCCCGAACCACGATAGACGGCTCGGCGGCCCTACAGTCCAAAGGACACCCCCAGGCCGGTATAACTTGCCCCTGAGGAGGTTCAAGTCCGTGACTCAAGCGGCCCCGAACCACGATAGACGGCTCGGCGGCCCTACAGTCCAAAGGACACCCCCAGGCCGGTATAACTTGCCCCTGAGGAGGTTCAAGTCCGTGACTCAAGCGGCCCCGAAACGATAGACGGCTCGGCGGCCCTACAGTCCAACGCCCCCAATCCGGTATGACTCACTCCTGAGAAAGTATAAATCCTTGGCTCGAGCAGCCTTGACTTAGATGGTTTTGAGTCACGCCCATAGGCAGATATTCGGTTACCCTCGAGGTACAATTCTAAACACTAAGTGGCCCCACAATCCTAAGAGCTTGTGCTTCCTTGAACCCAGGATTAGCTCCCCTGCAGGGGCCCCTAAACTGCCTTATCAACATTCTAGGACTTACATCTTAATACAACACACCGGAAAACGACCCGAAGACTAGGATTTCCTGCCAACTCGTGGACGGATTCCCCAATTAAGTAGGAATCAAGATTAAGCAGATGAAATATTAAGTAACACCAAATAAATAAAGGTAACATCTGCTCATTTAAAGTTAATCTACTAGGAAACTTTATAAAGTCTCGTCAATAGACAGACATTCATTACAAAAAGAGGTCCTTTAAAAGGACCAAGTCAAGGATAGAAAAACTAAAAAGTCAAAATAAATTTAGGCATCCTCAATCAATTCTCTGAATGCCCTTCTCTGTATTGGGATCGGAAGCCGGCTCCTCAGTGAGGGGCATTTCTGCAGCAGGATCTTTGGTCGCCGCCACCCTACCCGCCACGTCTTCGACCTCCATATCAGGAATTTCTTCGTCGTCCACAGGTCGAAAACGTTCAAGGTTCTTTAAGTTGAAGTGTCGGGCTACATCCGTTTACACCTCTCAAAGCCTTGAACAAAGGCGTCTAGGGCGGCCTCCTGGAACTCCGATTCAAAATCCGGGGAGCCCTTGTACTCCTTGATAGCATCCCGGCTTTGGCTTCGGCCGCGGCCACCTTTTCTTGAGCTTTGGCCTCGGCCACAGCTATCTTTCCCGGGCCTCGGCCTCGACCGCAGCTATCTTTTCCCGGGCCTCCGTCATCACTGTTGCAACTTGTCGAGAGCGTTCTTAGCATCTTTCTCGGCTAGAACCAATTTTTCTACAGCATCGCGAGCCGTAGCTTCCGCGTTATCTGCTCGATTTTTCGTATGTTCTAGCCTAAGAGTAGTTTCTTTTAACCTCTCTTCCGTTGGCAACAACTTCGCCCGAACCTCAGATAGTTGGGCATCTAAGCTCTGCAGCTCCATTTCCGCCTTTCCCGCCAGGTCCGATAATCCTCCCGAATAACCCGAAGGTCGTGTAATGCTTTTGACTCTCGGGCCTTCGTCTCCACCAATTCTTTGTCTAAGCTCACACTCCGAGACTTGGCCTTGTTTAAGTCTTCGCGCAGTACAAAAAGGCCATTAGACATCTGCAAAATACATTCAGTGAATGCCCGAATTCGATAATCACAAAGGAAAAGGTCGAAACTTTACCTGAAGCGCAGCTGTGAACATGGTGTCAAATGACTCTTCTTGTGTTACCTTCCTCATTTTATCTTGGAACCTGGGCAGGATCGCAAGTTTAAGAATTGTCTCCGACAAGCAACTTTTGTACCCAGCACCCTGATTAGGCGGTTGGAGATGGAGATAGATTTCCTAAAGCATCTGAGGGAGCGGGGCAGGAACGCCCACTTCCTTTGACGACGAAGGACCTGGCAAATCGATTTCGACTGCTTCCGCACTCCCTACAGATCCCCCAGCGCCCTTAGTGGGGGATGGAATGACCTCCGGAAGCTCCCTCTCGACAGGATCTCCTATCGGGATCCCCGTTGGAGGACTCGTCTCTCCTTCGCTATCTTCTATCAGGTCGCTTCGGGAATAGCCGCCGGAGGCTGGGCCTGGCAATCCGATCCTGACTGACGGGGCTTTTTAGGTTCGTTCCCTGCCGCGCCATGCTCGCTCCTCTCTCTCTTTCGAAGGTTTGATACCAAAAAGTCTTGAGAAAACTTCATTGCTGCAATATAGTGAACATAGGGTTAGCTAAAAAAGACACCAAATATGTTAGCTAGGAATACAAAGAAGAGAAAAGAGAGAGATGAATTCTTCGAGGCTCACCGGGCGCTGCAGCCAGCGACACCGGCACGAACGCAATCTCCCGGAGATTATCCTCCGATAGCAATTCTTTACTGGGGGGAATGATGGTAGAGATTAGAGTGTTGAAAAGCTCACGGTCTCTCTCATCAACACTCGCATTCTGGTTAGAACTGGTATCCGGGATACCCCAATCTACCCAACCCCTCCAGATGTGCATAGAAAAACCGAGATTTCCACCCTTTGATCTTAGAAGGGAGATTAAGCCTAAGAACCCTTTTAGGCCTCGATGCGAAACTCCACCACCCATCCCTGACTGGGTTTCGAATCCTATATAGTGTTCTAAATAAGAAAGTCGAGCGGAAGCTCCATGAAAAGAACAAAGTACTAGAAATGAAAATATAATACGAATAGAATTAGGAGTAAGCTGTGCGGGATAAGGCGATATCGGTTCAATAAGTTTACAAAAAAAGGATGTAAGGGCAGTCGTAGACCACCCTTAAAAAACTCTTCATACAAAGCGACCTTACCTGGTCGCGCTAGAGTGACCCTATCCTCAGGAAGGGGAACGGAGAGCCGAATGTCATCAGGGATCCGAACTGGGCCCTAAGGTTCCTAAGATCCTGAGAGGATATAACAGAGGCAACGTCCGCCGGTCTAGCCAATTTAGAAACAACCGCGGGAGGCCCTACCTCACGACTGGTAGACGAAGAGGAAACCCTAGGGGACTGAGATAACAACCTAGACACGGGCTGTATGGACCGGCAACGGGTTGGTCCCCACGGATGACTACCCCTCCCAGAGCCTGTCGACGTGCTTGAAGAATCTCCTCTCGGGAGGGCTCAACCATGGGGCCCTTACCTTTCCTATCTACGGAGGAATCCATAAAGAGAGAAAGGGGAAGAAGAGTCGACTGACCTGGGCTTGAAGAGGTAAAAAACGCAGGAGGATACACAAAATCAAAGATTAAGGGAAAGGGATGGCTCCCCCTTTTTTTATATATATCAGACGACGCCTCGAGCACCGCAAGGACACGTGGTAGTCCATCAGTGGAGCCGGACAAACGAAAAGACGCTATCCTCTTAGAGATATGCGCCTCCCCTCCTTTTCCCCTTTTTCGAAATGTCACTTATCATGTACTGGACGTTTTGAAATTCGAATTTTTCCGCCTTCTCCCTTGCACGTGCAACACACCTGAATACAAGGAAGATGGGCGAGGGGGCATATGATATGGATAATAAATAAAACAGTTAGAAAATAAAAGTTGGGAAAAAGAGTCGGCCCCCAGTCCTGGGCGGCCCCAGAGTCTGGCGGCCCCCAGTCCTACCCCAAGTCTGGGCGGCCCCCAGTCCTGGGCCCCCAGAGTCTGGCGGCCCCAGTCCTAGGCGGCCCCCAGAGTCTGGCGGCCCCAGTCCTGGCGGCCCCCTGGCGGCCCCCAGTCCTCCGGCCCCCCCCCCAGAGTCTGGCGGCCCCCAGTCCTGGCCCCAGAGTCTGGGCGGCCCCCAGTCCTGGGCGGCCCCAGAGTCTGGCCCCAGTCCTGGGCGGCCCCCAGTCTGGGCGGCCCCAGTCCTGGCGGCCCCCAGGGCGGCCCCCAGTCCTGGGCGGCCCCCAGTCCTGGGCGGTCCCCAGAGTCTGGCGGCCCCCAGTCCTGGCGGCCCCAGAGTCTGGCGGCCCCAGTCCTGGGCGGCCCCCAGTCTGGGCGGCCCCCTGGGCGGCCCCCAGTCCTGGCGGCCCCAGTCTGGGCGGCCCCCAGTCCTGGGCGGCCCCTGGGCGGCCCCCAGTCCTCCCCAGAGTCTGGCGGCCCCAGTCCCCCCAGAGTCTGGGCGGCCCCCAGTCCTCCCCCAGAGTCGGCCCCCAGTCCTCCCCTGGCGGCCCCCAGTCCTGGGCGGCCCCCCTGGGCCCAGTCCTGGCGGCCCCCAGAGTCTGGGCGGCCCCCAGTCTATCCTGGGCGGCCCCCTGCCCCCAAATTGAGAATAATATTCAGAACCACTAAACATGATAAACCGTCGTATTCGGAACAGAAATCGAGAAATGTTAAACATCATAACGCTTTAAATGGTTCGAATAAGACAAGCACTGAAACACCGCCGTTTATCTAGAAAAAGGAGACACTGAACTTCTATTTTAGAGCCAGATGCCTTTTCTCTGACTCTGACATCCCCACTAACCCTGACATTCCCTTGGGATAATCAAGGTCATCATGAAAATCCTTATCTTCATGAGCAAGTTTCTTAATACCCTTATTATTCATTATCACTGAATGACCACGTAGCGAAAAAAAATAATAAAAGATGAACACTTATCCTACACGTGGACCTCTGAAAAAAAAAATAAAAAATAAAAATTAGGGGGATAAGAAGGAGGGAGGAGAAGGAAGGGACTTTTTCTTCTTCATGAAAGAGATCTCATAATAACAGAAGAATCTGGTGATCCAGCATCAACAGAATTAAATACAATATATTGAACTGTTCTATACTGGACCTACTTTACCAGGTTATATGCGGTGCATTGAACCAAATCTATAAAAATTTAATGCAATATATTGAACCTATTTTATATGGGTTATATGCAGTATATTAGACATATTCTGCAAGAGTTAAATACAATATTTTAGACTTACTCCACAAAGGTTAAATATGATAAAATGAGCCTATTATATGGATAATGAAACCAAAGTTTCATTAATACGTTGTCAAATACTAGCCCTCAAAAACAGTTTACAGATTACTTAATGAATTATATGTGAAATACTCATTTAGAAACTATTTTATGATTCATTAAAAATAGTTTTATAATAGATATGCTAGTCTTGAATAGATTATAATAAAATTTTCCTTAAAATTGAGTATGGAGTATTAATTTTGAAAAATAATTTTTATATTTTTGGATGGCAATTCATATTATCGTGTCATGCCGAAAATAGGATATAGCATTATATAGGTTAACACAAATATGATATGATTAACTAATTATATTAAAAATTTCAATACAAATATGATTTAATTATTAAATATTTAACGAGCAATGACATGCACAATTCATTTAGTAAATAAATCACATTAGATTGATACCACATGGCTTACTTAACAACTCACTCAATACAAATATATATAACACACGATATGATTAATTAATTAGGTTAAAAATTTCAATACAGACATGATTTAATCATAATTCATTTAATAAATAAATTATATTATATTGATATGGCATGACTTACTTAACAAGTCACTCAATACAAATAGACATAACACACGATATAATTAATTAATTATGTTAAAAGTTAAACCAGGTAATACAACACAACACACATAACTCATTTAACACTATGATTAATCAACATGTGATGCAATGTACCAATTCACTTAGGTAGTGTTTGATAGAAAAATATTATCCATGGATAAGTGTACGGGATAGAGTTTGTCCCCTGGCTATCCCTAGGGATATCCCTTGGCTATCCCATTCATCATATCAAATGCAAAAAGGTAAATCCATAGGATAACTTTTTTTTACTCTTATTTGGAGGGATAACCAGCTATTCATGCATTCTCTAGAGAATAAATTGAGGGGATATCCCATGGTTAACCATGATTAACCATGGATTATCCCTTTGATTAACTTTATTCTCATCTATCCCTTATAGTTATGGCTTTTGGGAATAAGAAGGAATATCCCCTGTATATTCCCTATTTCAAACACTACCTTAAGGTTAATCCAAACACATTTATTTTGTATTGAATTTGAATTACATTCACATGTCATGCCCAATTTTATCACTCATATATTGCTATTTGGAAATATTTGTAATATGAAGTATTGATATGAAAATATTAAATTTGTTATGACTACAGAGTAAGCATAGAATAGGCATATATTTAATTGGACTCAACCTTTCCACCATAGTTTTGACACAAAAACTAACCTATTCATGGGGCAGCCTGGCCTGGCCTGAAATTTGGACCTTCCTCTAGGCCGTGTCTAGAGGCTTAGGTTCAAGATCGTGATTTTATCTTCTTCCCCGTTTACTTGCAACTTTTACCCTTTAAGAACGCGAGTAGCTTTTAAAAAAGAGGAAGGTGCTAATTTCTGAAAAGAAGATTTCGATTACAGAAATCCGTTGACGACAAAGAAAAAAAGATTTGCTGTCAGATAGAGAGAAAGAGAGAGAAGAATCAAAAAATTCTATCCAAAGAATAAAATGCCAACTTTGAACCCTTTAAGGAGGTTTCAGTGCATAATCAAACGCCTAGGGTAACACCTGGTGCCCCAAAGAGAAT
This sequence comes from Calamus simplicifolius, assembly GCA_900491605.1. Lineage (NCBI taxonomy): Eukaryota > Viridiplantae > Streptophyta > Magnoliopsida > Arecales > Arecaceae > Calamus > Calamus simplicifolius. Next base: position 462,701 of record UESW01004642.1, on the reverse strand, counting down.
TATAGTGTCGCATTGAATCAGACCAGATACAAAATCGGCCAAAGACTTGCATCCAACCAAGACTTATCAGAGAGAAAACGGCCAAAGCTCAGCTAAAATCTCATTTTTATGCTTTTGCCCAATTTAAACAAATAAATATGACAAGCACAAAGCTTTTCTGACTAGATTGTCACTAACCAAGTGCTGTTATAGAAGCAGGTACCTGCTCAAATTACAAATGAATATGTTCCATAAATTTATAAAGCAGTTTAAAAGAAATTTTCTATGGCCCTAATTGCTTAGTACAAATTCTATCTAATTAGAGATTAGGTGGCTGCCCTCAGATACTCCTGCCTCTAGGATACCTATCCACCTCAGAGGCAAAAACAAAAAGCTCTGAACCGCTACGAGATTAATGAACAATAAGAACTGACAAAAAAGTCCAAAAAAGATAATCAATAGCAGATGACATGCTGGTCAAAGTGATTCAAATGTTTTACATGCATCTAAAATTCAAGACTCCTATTCAACAGTACACTTACATGACAATTACATCATATAGGGCAGAGCTGGGAAAACTGATCTTGCCTCCAATTATCTTTTTCTTTTAACAATTTGCCCCAGTATAAGCACAAACACCTACTAGTTTGCTGCTGACCCGATGTTCATCAGATAATGCTGGCAAGAAAGAAAACTAAGTATAGGGGAAAAAAGCACCACCTTGCTCTCTAGCTTCCCGCTTCAGAGAAGATGGGCATGCCTGGTTGCCCAATTTTTGACATGGAATGGAATGGAATGGAGCTCAAACATGGTGTCATCTCTAACGGCGTCCATGGGCAGATGCTTTAGAGATGACACCATATTTCTTCTGCATCTTCAAGGCGGTACCTGATTTCGTTGAGCTCACATTTGATCCATTTCTGGCACCTTGGGTCTCTAACTTTTTCATTTTGGTGAGGCTGGGCCTGTAAAGAATCACTGACCTTCCAATCTGACCAACAGCAACTGATCCAGTTGCTGTTTCAAGCTGCTTTATCACATCACTTAGCTCTCCTGGGCAGCTTCCATGCACCTTGAGCTGCTTGCACCGTGAAGATGTCGTCCAGCAACAGAGAGGTACATAATCACATCTTTAATGTGCATATAAAGACTAGTACACAAAACAGCATGCATATTCATAGGTAATGTTTTGCATGAGCGGATACATGCAATATCTGGAAGCTCAAAATTGAATGGATCACCATGCCTATGGATGACTGGGTCCTAAAATCAAAATTATTTCGGGTTCGATTCAGATATAACCTAGACCTAGCTCTGGGTGGGGGAAGTGAAGAGAGGGGGGAGAGAGTAAAGCCCTGCTCAAACTTTCCCAACCAAACCTCCTCTTGTCCTGCTCCCTTTGGAGCACATGGATGGAAAACCAATTGTGGGGTAGGATCTACTACAAAGAAAACACCAGATGGATGGGATTAAGTCATGTGCATTTGTGGTATTGTAATAGATATATACTTAAAAGCATATATTATAAGGGCTAATTAACCACTTCATAGAACTGATCTTGAAAGGTTAACATCAAAATTTTAGCCATATGTGCATTTAGCATTTATGATTTATTACCTAGAGTATGAAGATTATTGGTGGAACTCTGTGTGCCTGCGTGAGTGTGTGCATGTGTGTGTGTGTGTGTGAGAGAGAGAGAGAGAGAGAGAACCATAATGGAAATAAGAAAAAAAACAGGGCAAAGGAGAAGAAAGTGGACATGGGTAAGAAGCATCTAGTGTCTGAATAAGCTAATTACCATACATTGGCAGATCCTATATATGTTGATTTAAACTATTATCTAAATATATCATAGGACAAAAAGGACATGCAGGAGCTAAGCTGAAAGATACAACAATTAAGTTAATGAACATCAAATTCTTTAGCAATGCTATTCAACAACACTAACCATGTTAAGTTCACTTCTTCTAACTATCTTCTCTATTCTCAATTATTGTCTTCAATAATCTACATAGGTGATATTGCTGATGAATGTGCTCTTGAAAAGATAGTGGAAAGCATAAAATTATTTATATGCTGTCAAAATGGGATCTAATATCTCCAAAAGCAGTCCTGAGTACCAAGATTACTGTCATTTCTATCAAACATGACAAGAATGAGTTTGCAAATTTATGACATTTGGAAGCCTTTGCGCTTGGAAGAAACTTTTAAAATTCCAATATACTTTCAAAAAACAAGATGACGTCAATTCCAATCCAAATGGAAAAGAGAAAGACAGAAGAGTTGATGTTAGATTGACAGCCAGGAGAAAAAGGGAAGTCCAAGCTACAAACTGAATCCAATTCACTCACATCTCTCAGTTCTCACATTGATGCTTAAAACCCTTATAAATTACTTGATGCACAACCATTAAATTTCTCATTTCTCTACTCACACCTTCCTTATTTGTTATCGGGAAATTCCACGGCCATGTTGCTTATTCAAAACAACCAGCCTACATCAGGCTTCCTATACTTGCCACCCAAATTCTACTGCGTCAAAGCTATCAAACACCACTGTTTCTGCACCATACCAGTCACCATCAGGAAGATGTCACACATTATTGACCATCTAGGGAAGCCTTAATAGATATTTTGTGTACTGTAGGCAAAGTTTTAGCTAATAAAGCTTTGCTAACCTAAGAAGGAAAAGCTTGAGGAAGGATACAGAAATTTCTCATTTGTGAATACACCACTGAAAACATGACAAGAAATCAATCTCAAGCTGATCAGCAATTTTGTGGAAAATCAAACTAAAAGGTTTGAGATCAACATCATTTGACAAAGTTTTACTCATGTACTTAGATGTGAATGACCATGAAATGTGGACAAATAGACCATGCAAGATTAGGTGTCCGCAACTTTACAGAGAAAAATAACTAATCTTCTAAATCAAGACTACAGAATGCCCATTTTAAAGTATATGCCACTTGGATCTGACAATACACAGTGAGGTTGATTATTTCTAAAAGCTTCCTTACTACATGCACGTTAATTAAACCCGAGCTGATTAAAAGATCCCTCTATATAGCCACTTCATCAAAATGCACCCAAACAGGTTGACTAGCAACCACTTATTCATTAGAAGAAAAAATGTTAAGGAATTAAAAATGAAAGTGTTTTATGTCAATTGGTTTCTTGTAGACGCAATTCAATGACTATCAATTACCCATCTCAAATAGAAACATGGTAGCAGATTGCATTATCTAAGCAATAAGATTGCTAAACTCTTGTTCCCATCAAATATGTTTTGCTAGGTTTGTATTATTCAAGATGCACCACGCAAGAATCAAACCACAAACTTTTGGTTGCTAAGCAAAGAAGTATGAGAACTGGGGCAAGCCTGGTCAACACGTACCAGCCTTTTAAAATGCCATCCTTTATTTCTTCAAAATTAAATACATGTCACAGATTTAGAAATGTAACAAAGATGGACAACCTTATTAATGGATTATAAGCATGTGGGCTTCATTTTACAAAATCATTTTTAAGTATCTGGTCCTATGAGCAAGCAATTACTTCCTTAAGTTGGCCATATGAAAATATAGCTCCTATTGAAGGGAAGCATTCAGAATTACATTATCTTACCTCACAAAACTTCACTTTACATCCATCTGGTCATCACTGTAAAGATTTTTCATGATAAAGTGGATGTTCAAATTGTGTATGACACATTGACTTGCAATTTATTTGAGCTGACTAGAATGACCTCTGTTGTGCACCATTTGAATCCATTTGATGAACAATTTTTGTCCCCATTTTCTGAACTGATGTCTAGTTCTTCATTTTATTCAAGGATTACAGCAAAAAAAAAAAAAATCCATAATAAATCTCTTATGCTCTTCTGATATGAGCATAGAGAGAGAATCTTGAACTACAGGAAAAAAGGAGAGCAGCCAATCTTTATCATATTAATTATTAGAGGGGAGACTTTTCTTTTTTGCCTGAAGCTTAGATGAGAATTGAGATTAGATATGAAAAAGAAGCTAGTATTAGTAGAAGATCATCAAAGAACTGCATCATGGATAGAGATAAGGTACCAATCAACTGCATCCCTTTCCAGCTATTCAACAAAGTAGATGATGGAAGTCCCCTCCATACACATCCACCCCCCTGGAGAAATATTTTGATCAACCAACGGCTCCCAATATCTATACCTCTCTCAATCTGTCAATAGTCGGCATCAAGGATGGGCAAAGAGCAGCCGAAACAAGGAAGAGACTGGTTCACATTGAAGTTCAGCAATGGCACCAGGTGAGGGTGCTGCTATGCCCTACACCTCTGCTCCGGCTGGCCTCCAGACTATGCAAAAAAAAAAAAAAAAATCAAGGCCAAAAACGTTTTCAGGTTACTGCAGTTGATGGTACCCAAGCAACCATTTCAATATCAACTCCTCCATCCCAGTGATGGCTCCCTTATATGATCAATACCATCTCCTCCATCCCAGTGATGCCACCCTTAAATGATCAATACTCCTTACTCAGCTATTTGTCTTGCACTACTAAATGCTGGATGCCTACATTGGTGAAAACTGAGAAATCTTCCTTTACCTTGAATTTAAAACATAGCTCAACAACAAGACATACATGCTATGATTAGATCAAGACATAAGTTCTTTTACTAGAAATAGTTTGTGTTCTTGCATGTCTGTTGCGATGATCCCATAACTCGCTTTGCTCACCTTTCCAAGTCTGCCTCGGATAAATTTGCTAGTTGGAAGAAGAAACCGTCTTCACAAGCATGTATAATCACTCTATCTGAGAAGTCCTCAATCTCATTCATCCCCATCTTCCAAGTTGAATCATCACTGACTTAGAAAAGGAGGGGGCAAGTTCAGTCAAATGCAACCTTATATCAACTACAAAACACCTCAGTTGGAATTCTACAACGGCCAATTTCCTGACTAGCATAACCTCGCAGACTCCCAAACCAACATCAAATTGGAAAACATTTGGTGCAACTTATTTGCCTGGTAAGTATAATTTGCCTAATAACTGTGAGAAATTTAAACATATGACGAAACTACACCTGCACTTTATTATATCCGCCAAACTAAATTGATGCTCAACAATATGCAAGAAATAGATATTGGACGGGTCAGTTGCTGCATTCCTTTACATAGACGAGACCAAATAAATAAATAAAACAATTTCAGTACAGCCTCATACTTCTTCTAGTTTTAAAAAAGATGGATGAACATCAATTGCAAGCCTGAAAGGAATTATAGCCATGATAGGTCCACTATGTTTAACATGCTTATACATAGCTGTTATAGGTCCAACTAGAAACCACCAGCAAATAATACGACGCATTAACCACTAGATTTACAAAATAAACAGCTCATTAGGGAACCTATCAAATATTTATTGTCCTGCCTAAATAACAGAAATATTGACTTAGAAATATCATAACAAGCCAGTGAAATATAGGGACCTACCTACCAGACATTTCTATCAAAGAATGGTTCCCGAGGAGTTCAGAGTGAAAGTCGCATTCAAGAATTTAGTTATTGAATGTAATCTTATGGAAATACTAATCACCAATTTTATTTCTTTCTTCACCCAGATATTCTAACACGTAAACAAAGAATCAGTCAAATCATAAGACAGCCCATGAAGTTCCAAATCCTATTACCATCGATTCGCTGAGAAAAGAAACACCTTTTTTTTCCAACATCCCGCATGAACAAAAGAAATCCCCAAAATATTTGACTAGGTTATAAAGCTTGGAACTTCAAGAGTGAAAGAGGAAAAAGGAACGATTTTTATAGGAGGGAACGAAAAGAACCTTGAGGAGCTCATTGGCCTCGAGTGTCTCGACGAAGGAGGCAGCGACCGAGGGCGTGACGCCGGCCTTGCCGACCTGCTGGCATTTGAGCTTCTTCCCGAGGCTGTGGGCGTACGACGCCAGCTCCTTCTTCTCCTTCACGCTCAGCTCGGGGAGGGGTAGATCGGCAGCGAGGCACTGCCCAGTGATTCTGTTCCTTGGCTCCTTTCGTTGTCGGAAACCTCGGTTTTTTCTTCCACTTGGTCGCCCGCTACCTCTTCCGAGTCGGAGAGCTCGAATTCTTCATCGCGTAGCTCATGAGAAAGGGTGAGAAGAGAAGGACGAGGAGGAGGAGGAGAGGGAGAGGGGACGGGGGTGGACGAGATGCTACGGGTGCGGGAGGGGAGGAGGAAGGGACGATAGAAAGGAAGCGAAGGGTAGAGGAGAAAAGAGTAGAGGGTCTTGGGAGAGAGGAAGGCTGACGGGAGAGATAGGGGCGAACAAGCGAAGCGGCGGACGAGGCCATCGGATCGCTGCTGCAGCATCTGGGGAGCGGTAATAACGATCGTTACGAATTTTCGGTATTAATGATCTTTTCGAGCAACACCTTAATTGGGCGTTTGGTCTAGTGGTATGATTCTCGCTTCGGGTGCGAGAGGTCGCGAGTTCGATTCTCGCAACGCCCCTTGATTAATAATTATCTTCCATCGGGCTAATTTGTTTTTTTATATCTTTATCCTATTTACCAGTCTTATAAATTCCTATGCCTTCGCTATTACCATACAACTTCCTGTTTTCTCCTGAATTTTCTCTTTATAACTTACCCTCTAAGTATTCACAAAGACCTTCGTTACCATACAACTTCCTCTTTTCTCCTGAACTTTCTCTTTATAACTTTACCCTCTAAGTATTAAATTGAAATGGTCATCCACAAAGGCCTTCTTATTTAAACTTCAAGCAACTTGAGTCGGATTAGATTATGCTACATTAGTCAAATTTGACCGAGAAATTCAACATAACAGAAAGGTCTGAATTTTTTTCCTATTCAATTCGTATTTGTTGGACTGATACCTTAACCATTTCTGAATTTCAATAAGACATCTCACATTATTTAACAGACTAAAAATATAATCATATACAAAACTTCTATGAAAATAGAAACAAGACATCGCGTCACGAGATTAGTGATGGAGAAAAAAAGAAAACCCACAAGCTTATAAACTCAGTATTTACAGTTGAACCAAGGAAAGCTCTCCTACGAAACCCTGCTGCATTTGTGCGTGAAAATATTCAAACAAAAGTGATTGGCTCAAGCTCGGTCACATACCACTCGTTACAACAATGTAGCTACGCATGATCATGACTTTACTGCTGCAAGTATTTCAATCATATTATATATTGGAGCGGACAATGAATTCAGGCTGAAGGCCTTTGGCAATGATGAACACATGGAAGTAAGTGGCTTCATACGGCACTTCAGTTTATTTTCGAATACCCAAAAAAGCCTTCCTGCAGCTTATGCCATCCACCAAAAGCAGCTTAACCAAACATGATTGATTTTAAATAAGCTGTCCAAGCACCTTTATCGATCATTTTCTTAAAATTGCCAAGCCAGTTCTTGTGCCGTCAGGCTGGAAAGTCAAGCTAACCTGTATCACGATCCTGAACTATCACTCGCCAGGATTCATTGATTATGAAACTTCTTCGCCTGCTTCATAATCTAGTTAGCATTGCAAAAAGAAATACAAGACAGCAATCCTTCATCACTAAATAATATAGGACCAAATTTACAGGAATGGAAACTTTCAACAGAAGGAATATAAAAGAAGAAAACAAAAATGTATGTATGCATCTATCTATCTATCTTATATATATATATATATATATATATATATATATATATATATGCAATTTTCAAGGATTTCACATCTTCCACTTGTACTGTCTGCGGACAAAGAGAACTTGGTAGGTGCTTCAATGTGGGAATCCATATTCTCCCATGCCCGGCTAAGAAATTTGAGCAATTTTACTTGCAGGCGCACGTTCTCGTCTTTCAATGTATTCATAAGGGAACCAGCCTGCTTTTCCTTGGCATTCACCTTCTGCCCACCCATTAGACACCTGTGAATGAGCATAAGTAAATCAGCTTTGTTGCAGCAATTTAGTAACAGTGGCTAAACAGAGCATCCCAATTTACATAGCAAACATGTAGAAGAAGAAATTCAATGGTCTCAATATCATCACCTAATTTTCAGAATCATTCGTTTCTAAGTCACTGGCAAGTATCCTCCTTTGCAATTGATTCATTATGGACTATAACTTAGAGAACCTAAGAACTATAATACATAGGGTGTGTTTGGTATAGGGTTTAAACAATAAGGGTGAAAAGTTACGGGAGAAACACTTTCTCATACAAACTTTAAGGGTTCAAAAGTTTTTTATTAATATTATAGGCATAACTGTTTGGAACAAGATTAATATAAAAAAGGTAAAAATATCATTCACGTAAAAGAGGTGAGATGGAAGGGAGTGGTGGGATTATTTAACATTTCCTTGGTCCTAATATTTCAGCCTCTTTTCATCCCCTAAATTTTTTTTCCCTTCTAATTCTGTTAACCTATCCCTCCCTAGGTTAACAATTTGGGAGGTAAAAAAGAGAGGGGGCTTTCCCTAAAAAATTAACTCCATACCAAACATTCTTAAAATAAGGGAACGATTACTAGAGTAACTTTTCATCCCCTCTAACCTCATACTAAATGCACCCATAGAGTAGATGCTCATAAATTTGGATAGAAATATGAGAAATATGTGTCAGGCAACGTGGAATGAAATTCTCTCATTATATTTCATTATGCACAATAATGAGTATATATACATTGTACATTGACTATATAGAAACCAAAAAAACTGGAAAGAATAAAACTAAAATATTCTATTCCTAATTAGATCTCCATATCAAAGGATTTACTGGATCCCCGTATCAAGGGATTTCATTGAATCCCCGTATTAAGGGATGTCCTCAACTAATTTATTTTTCTAATGATTACAAAATCAGAAACTATCCTAAAATAGTTGTCAGCTTTCCAACACTCCCCCTCAAGCTGGTAAATAGATATATCCATTCCCAGCCTGGATATAATCGTTGAGAAGTTCTGACTATGAAGTCCCTTTATAAACACATCCGCAAGTTGCTCCTTTGTAGGCATAGGGAGTACAAATCAACCTATTTAACTTCTCCTTTATAAAGTGTCAATCGATCTCGATGTGCTTTGTCCTGTCATACTATACTGGATTATAAGCAATATTGATAGCTAACTTATTGTGCAGTATAGTCTCATAGGTGCCTTCCACTTGATCTTGAGATCTTCAAGGATAATCTTCAACCACAGTAGCTCACACACCTTGAGCCATAGTCCTGAACTCGCTTCTGCACTTGATCGAGCTACCGTATTTTGTTTCCACGTAACCAGATTACTACCTAAGAACATGCAATAACCTATTGTAGAACGTCTATCAACCGAAGATCCTACATAGTCTGCAGCATGTAAGCTTCAAGAATCAGCCCCTCACCTTTTTGAATAAAATTCCTTTTTCCTGGATTAGCTTTTAGGTAGTGGAGTATCCGGTTTGTAGCTTATAGGTGAATTTCTTTAGGGTTGTGCATGAATTGACTTACACTTACAGTATAGGCAATGTCTGGTTGAGTGTGTGCCAAATATATTAGCTTTCCAACCAATTTATGGAATTTACTGTCTTATCATCATTGGCCTCTCCAAGTTTGTGATTGGGATTAATTGAAGTTGAAGCAAGTTTACACGCTAATTTACCAATTTTCTTCAAGAGGTCAACCACATACTTCTGTTGGGAAATGAATATATCTTACCGAGATCGAGCTACTTGTATTCCAAGGAGGTATTTCAACCTTCCCAAGTCTTTGATCTCAAATTCCTTTGCCAAACAGTTTTTCAAGGCCTCCTTTTCTTTCTCATCATTCTCAATAACAATTATATCATCAACATACACCAGAAGAGTAATAACATCACCTTGACTTTGCTTATATTCGGTATTAAGCATTACCTTTGTAAACCTGCCAAACCAAGCTCTTAGAGACTGCTTGAGTCTATATAATGCCTTTTTCAGTTTGCAAACCTTATTCCCTTTGATCTCTCCTCCAAAGCCCGATGAAACCTCCATGTATATTTCTTTCTCTAAGTCACCATGAAGGAAGGCATTCTTCACATCAAACTGTTGTAAATCCCAATTGAAATTTGCGGCCAAGGATAATAGAACCCTCATTCTATTCATCTTAGCCACTGGTACAAATGTCTCTTGATAGTCTACTCCATAAATTTGCGTAAAGCCCTTAGCAACCAACCATGCCTTGTATCTCTCTAGAGACTCGTCTGATCTGTACTTTATGGCAAACACCCATTTGCATCCCACTGCTCTTATTTTGTGGCAGCTCTATGATTTTTCACGTTCTGTTCTTCTCAAGTGCCTTCATCTCTACTCATAGCTTCTCTTCACTTCTATCAGATAAAACCTTAGATAAGGTATTAAGAATTGGGATCGTATTTAAGTTGACTAAAAAACTTCTGTAAGATGGAGAAAATATGTGAAAAGATACTGATTGGCCAATGGATACCTTGAATGTTTAGTGTACTTTCTTATCCTTTTTCTTAAGGCAATAGGTAAATCATGATTAGATGGAATGAGAGAGAAAATTGGGTTTGTGCATGCCTCATTTTCAGAAGCAAGAGTTGAGTTTTGAACTTGCACAAGATCAGGTTCCGAATCTTTCCTTCTCAAGTACACCTATACATACCTCCTAGTGTCAAGCTTGTCATTGGTAGGGACTGTTTCAACTGTTTTAGGGTTTGATTCTTGTGGGAACAATTCAAGCTACAGGGATGGCTCCTTTGAAGATGATCTGAGCTGAGATAGGTAGGTCAAGGTATAGTACATCTTCTGCCTTATCTTTCCCAATAGAACCACTCCCCCTGAAGATAAGACTAAAGAAAAAAATTGGTCTTCCTCAAAAGTGACATCAACAGAGATATAGATATAAAATTTCTGTGTAAGTGGGTGATAGCACTTATAGCCTTTCTGTGTTGGAGAATACCAGACAAACATACACTTGATTGCTCATGGATTTAATTTACCTCTGTTATGGCTAGACACATGAGCAAAAGCTGGACAACCAAAGACTCGAGGAGTGAAATTATTTGTGATTCAAATATTAGGATAAAATTGAGAGAGGAGTTGCATAGGGGTTTGATTGCCCAAGACTTTAGAAGGTAATCGATTTATAATGTGGGCTGCAGTAAGAACAGTTTCCCCCTAGTATGATTTTGAAACTCGATTTTGGAAGAGTAAAGCACAGGTTATGGCAAGTGACCATTTTGCCTCTGAGTAACCCCATTCTGTTGAGAAGTATCTATGTAGGATGACTCATGAACTATCCCTTCTTGTCGAAAATATGGTGAAAGAAATTGATTAAAATAATTTCTGGCATTATCAAACCGAAACCTTTTTACTTTGACACCAAATTGGTTATGTATCATGGCAATAAAGTTTGGAAGGATAATGGTAACATCAGATTTATGTTTAAGAAGAAAAATCAACGAGGCTCTAAGGCAATCATTGATGAAAAAAACAAACCACCGAACTCCTGTAACATTGAAAATTCTAGAGGGGCCCCATATATCAGTGTGAATTAAATAAAAAGAACTTCTATTATTCCTTTGTTGGAAAAGAAACCCTTTTATGTTTGGCAAATTCACATGCCTCACAGTGAAAATCCTCAATATTAACATCATTAAACAAAGAAGGGAACATTGTCTTTAAAATAGTAAATGAAGGATGACCAAAACAAAAATGTTGGCGCCAAATGAAATCATTATTTGAAACAGAAAAATAGAACTATGAAAAAACATGCTTGACGGTAGGTGAGTATGTATTGATGCATCAAAATAGTAGAAGCGCCCTTCTCCTTAGCAAGTCCAATCCTCTTCCCTGAAACCTGATCTTGAAATACACAGTGAGAGGGATAAAACAAGGCATTACAGCTCATATCATGGGTTAGTTTGTGAATGAATAGAAGACTAGTGGACAATTTAGGAACATGAAGTACATCTTTAATAACAAGGACAAACTCAACTGAATGTGACCAACACCAACCACCGTGGTAATAGAACCATCGACAACAACAATTTTTCTATTACTAGGACAAGATGAATATGTTAAAAAATGGACTGAAAAAGGTGTCATGTGATCTGTAGCTCCTGAGTCGATAACCCCAAGTGTCTTGTATAAATCAATCCGAGGCCTATAATTTATGAGAAAGAGACTTACCAAAGAATGCTAATGAACAGGAGCCACTGGGCTGCTCCAGTGACCGCAATAAACTTCGAAGCTTCCAATCTCGACCTAATTAAAGTGGCCAGGAGTAGTCTCTCTAGGTGGCATGAGACCGAGACTTGATTAGCTTGCTACTGAATTTTTTGATCATCCCACTGACCCTATTCTCGGCTTAAAGTAGGGGGCTTGTTTGTTTCAACACTCTTAGACATCACAGTCTATGAAAAAATATCAGCTATAACGGCTAGCGCAACAGAAAAAAAAAAAAGAAATGTCGGCAATGAAGGCCAATAATAAGTCGGCAATGAAGGCGAGAAAAAGTAAGCAAAAACTTGGCAATGAAAGCCAAAAAAAATTCTAAAGGCGTGAAACCCTAGGGCTCTAATACCATGTCAGGAAATGTGAAATGAAATTCTCATTATATTTCATTATGCACAATAATGAGTATATATACATTGTACATTGACTATGTATAGAAATCAAAAAAATTGAAAAGAATAAAACTAAAATATTCTATTCCTAACTGGATCCCCGTATCAAGGGATTTCACTGATCCACGTATCAAGAGATTTTTACAACTAATTTTTCTTCTAATGATTATAAAATAAGAAACTATCCTAAAATAGCTGTCGGTTTTCCAACAATATGATATTTTCTACTAATATCCAAAAGAGATTTTACATTAGATAAACTTCAATGGTACAAAGAAAAATCATGTAAGCAATGTAAACTATATAATGAATAAATGATGAAATAGAATTTTTTTCATAATACAATTAAGGCAAGATATAATTTGCTTTATGCGTCAACATAGGGTTCTAACTGTAGATCGGTGATAGCCATTTAATCCTTCAACTATTGAAAATAGATGCCGAGGAAACAAGTTTGATGGTCGTATTTCAAAGTTCATTGCAATATAACCATTAATCCTCCAACGGTTGAAAACTAGATATCCAGGAAACAAGTTTGGTGGTCATATATTTTAAAGTTCATTGCAATATAAAAATCCATCTCAACAGTAAACTGCACTTTTTGGGTTTACTTCTGCAGGCCTACTTTGTTTACTTTTCTAGATTTTAAGGAGAGCCATACACCACATCTATGGCGCCCTCTAATTGGGGGAAAGCATTGTAGAAAAAGAGTTAAAAGAGTAGTTATAGCACTTTAGAAGAGCTAATTTGGCTTAGAAAGATGAACTTCTAAAGCTAATTTCTTGCTTAGGCAACAGGTTGAAGTATTGAATACAGAGCACTAATCATGCTTGGTCTTCAGCTATTCCGGGAAAAAAAGAGAAAAAGAAAAAGAAAAAACAACATCAAGTACTGCAAATGCAATTTGGTGGACATTGAGAACAAAAGAGATGCTTGCAACTTTGTTACATGGACACTTTTGCAAACAGGTGCATGTTAAGTGTCAGAGGCTTCTTGATTCCTTAGAATTTTTCTTGCAATGCAGACATGGGTTTTGACTTTATATGGCCAACATGCCCAAAACCAAACCTTGAGTCCTTGGCAATAGCTCATAGACAAGCAGGCTAGCAGGTTCATTTGGAGTCTGTGAATTGATTGGCAGAAAGCACACATTAAAGCACAATAGCGTGGGACACATTGAGACATGAGAAGCAAATAACATAATGAAGATACGGACTAATCTTAAAACCTTTAGATTCTAAAGCCTCTCTTCAAATCTCTAGCTTAGCATTTACTTCATTTAGTTTCATCAATCAACACTATATCATCTACAAATAACATACATCATAGGATATCATTTTGAATATGTTTAGTTAATTCATCCATAACTAATACAAAAAGATACGGACTTAAGGTAGATCCTTGATGTAAACCTACAGTAATTGAAAACTCATGAGTTTCTTCTATTGTTGTTTTAACAATAGTTATTGCTCTATCATACATATCTTTTATCAATTCTATGTACCTTTTGATAACTCCTTTTTTTCTCTAAAACCCACATATTATTTCTCTAGGTACTTATCATGTGCTTACTCTAAATCAATAAAGACCATATGAAGGTCTTTTTTCTTTTCTCTATATCTCTCCATCAATCTTCTTAATAAATAAACAGCTTACATGGTAGATCTTCCAGGCATAAATCCAAATTGATTATTTGACACCAAAGTTTCAGCTCTTATTCGATTTTCTATTACTCTCTCCCATAATTTCATTGTATGACTCATTAGCTTAATCCCTCTATAATTTGCACAGTTTTGAATATCTCCTTTATTTCTGTATATGGGTATTAATATACCTAATTTTCTTCAATAAAACATGATGAGAGTATGAAACTGTGATCATATCAATTATTAACTATGTTATGAATGAACAAGGTAGTCGATTTATCAGTCAGAACTTGACTTAAGCAAGCATTACAAATAGGGCATCAATACCTTTCGTACAACAACAAAGTCACCAACCGACAAGTTAAGCTCCACATCTGTCTCAGCCTGAAATGCATGTATAACCTGCAGAGCAAAGGAATACATAGCATATAAATTATGTAAATAATGATGATAAGATAGCAATAACCCAACAATTTTGATCATAGAAAAGGCATAGTTTTATTACCTCTGCTAAAAAGTATTGCCTGTCTTCAGTTGATCCATCGACTGTTGGGGCAGAAAACATTCCATTGGCTTCTTCATATGATGGAGGTGGTGGCATAGAGTTTTCCATAACTGGACTTGGAGAGGCTTCAATTCTTTGATGCTCTGATACCATCTGTCAAATCATTAAATTAACAATGTAATAAATTTATATATTGCATTTGTAAATATTTTCAATTAAAAATTTGTTGTTTTGACCAAACAGAAATGCCATTGTTGCAAACCTTCCCTTGAAGTTGATCAAGAATTTGCAGGATTCTCTGATGGAAAATTCGTTCTGACTCGACCTTCAATGCATAAATGAAAATTATTATTGAAGCTCCATGCCTAACGGACTTGTGTCATGAAAAGAAGCATCATACAAGACATTAATCAGTAGAAGCTGAAGAACAAAGATAATACCATTGCAATAAGCCTCTGTACAGTCAACCTCTGTTGTTGGGCTTCAACAGCAGTCATTGCTGCAACAGCTTCCTTACCTAATATTGCCGTATTGACTTTAACTCTACCAGCTTATCCTCAGCAGCTTCTAGCTTTGGTATATTATCAAAATTACCAGGGGTTTCTCTTACTTTTATTTGACGCTTTGAAACTTCAATAGCCTGTGAGAGAATGTAAAACAAATATTCTCAAAAAGATTGCTACAAGATTTAACAATTTATGGCATGATGAAAAATTAAACAGCTGGAGTCATTCTAATTTGAAAGTTATAACAAGGTAAAAAGGTGGATAAACAGCCGAGCTGGTAAGGGCATCAAAAGGGGCAGCCAGTCAAGTACCTAAGGGAGGCCTTCTGTTACTTCATATAAGGCCTAGCGACTACATGAACCCTATAGCAGTTGAACAAGCAGCATGCGTAGGCCTAGCTGGCCCAAATGGGTCAGGCCAGCCAAAGATATACTCTCTCTAGCAACTGTATCACCCTGTACATAGCATAAGCCTCCTATGGAGGTTATCCATAGTTGGCCACCAACCTTTCCAACACCCCCCCCCCCCCCCCCCCCCCCCCCAAACCTCTGAAAAAAAATCCCGCAACAAATATCTCTCACTGGTGCCCTAACACCTTGGTCATTGATGCCCTTAGGCAAGCACGTTTTTCAATCTTCGATATTATTGCATAAATTGCAGGTATAATTGTCATATACTCATTACTAGTTATCAATGTCAAGCACCACTAAAATATATCCCTGAACAAATCTGATCTGTAGCCTTAATTTACCCTTTTTATTTATTAGTTCTGATATATTCTAGTTTACATATCATGTGATTTCATTCTATCATTACATGACTATCTAGGCACCTGTCAGACATCTATGCAATCCCTAGCTATCTACATACCAGTAGCTACTGGAATCCAAAGTCAAGAAGAGGAAAGAAACAGTAGGTGGCAGTTGTAATGTGCCTGAAAATCTGGTAGAACTAAACATAAACGTGGGGCAGAATTTGTACGGCTTGCTCATTAAGATAACACCTGATAGGCACAGACAACACCTGCAAGGCATAGAAATGGTCATAGCTATAATCTTCAACTTAGGGTATTCAATCAGTTCTGCACCCATAATCTAATACATCAGACCCACTTCTGAACTGAACCAATCTAAGTGCACGAATTGTAAAAACCAACTAACAATCTACTTAAAAATACAGAAACCACATTAATGTAACCAAGGAGACAGACTACCCAAATGTTAATAATTTAGATAGCAGAAATGAAGATTTAATCAAGATATCTTACAAGCTAGAATAATTTAGATTTTAGAGATGACAGAGACAATAATTGTTACAAAACAACTAAAAAAAACAAGTTAAAAGAACTTCTTTATGGCAAATTCAATAAGCCAGAAAGGCAATAGGTTCAATTTAGAATACCACTAGAATGGAAACCTAAGCAGTTCCAAATAGTACCTGAGCTTCAGCTTCTTGACGTATTCTATCATATCTCTGGGCAAGGTGACGAGCATCCTCCAAAGGAGCACCCACTACCATGGCTCTTAGGCTCTGCAACCTGGCCAGATAAGGTTTTGGAATGCTAAAAATATACTGGAAATAGAATACTACTAGAAAAGAACAAATGGCAAAAGAAAGGAACTGAACCAGTACTTTCATGCAAAAGTAACTAATGAATCCTTCAGAAGTAATACAAAAATACCAAATATATCACAGAATTGGATAAAGATATATGATGTAACATACAACTCTGTAATCCTTCAGAAATGATACAAAATACTGATATCTATACAGAATTGGATGAAGATAAATGATATAACCATATAACTCTACTGTATTACGGTATAACAACTAAAAGGTTAGAACGTGGATGAAAGGATCCCAATAACACCAAAGGAAATGCCACATCACATGTTATTGCATAAGACCCAAAAGTAAGGCAATTAAATATCAGGATGTAACTCCCAAATTTGGCTCTGTTTTACCTTTTAAGCAAAGTGAAAAGATAAGATGATAAGGCAGAGAACAAGAATGTGCACAGATCTAGACAATCCTCAGGTTCTCTAATCACTTGGCATAATACTGTCAGCATGGTCATGTAAAGGTTATGGACATTATCTGCTCATCTAACCAGTCTAATTACTATCTCCATGTTTGAGATCAAAATAAACAACTTGTTCTTGCATTCACCAGGACACCTTTCCGTCAAGGTGAGAGACTTCTCAATGGTTTGTTTAGATGCAATTGATTTTGATGTGCTTCAAGTGGCCATCAACTCTGGTGAAGGGAAAGACCTCTATTGACAAGCCTATGGAGCCAAATTTGTCGAACGACAAGAAGCCTAAAAGCCAAACATCATCTACCTTTCATGAGACTGGCCAGCCATTGTTGTTATTTTCCAAAACTCTTAAATTTATTTTCCTTTGTTTGTTAAATCTTAGGAGTGAAATGCATGGTAGGGCTTCCATAGATTGTCTTGGACTCCTTGAAACAAATAAAAATATTTGCTATATTTATCTGATTGAGTTAATTGATTGTTCACGCAATAAAAATATACATTCTAATATCAAATTATTTTATTTATTCCTCTTCATCTTCTATATTCTTACTTCATCTTCTTCAACTCAACTCAACTCATCTAAGCCTTTTCCCAACTACATGGGGTCGGCTACATGAATCTGCTTCATCCACTCTGCTTCATCTTCTTCATCCTTCTTAAATTTATCTGACCTGTACAAAAGCCTTTCCGATCACAAGCAGCAAGATAGATGCAAAGAGTATTGACTCATGGAAGAGGAATCTTACTCTTGGGCAGAAAGTAGATGGATAGTTTTATGCCATCAAGGATATTTTGCTGATATCTGAGATGTTCAAGATAGGGATTTTCCCAAGCCAAATACCACTTTTGTGGTAGAAAATTTATCTCAACTCAACTCAACTCATCTAAGCCTTTTTCCAACTACATGGAGTCGGCTACATGAATCTGCTTCCTCCACTTTGCTCTATTCAGGACCAAATCGATATTCAAATTACAAATAGTTATATCTTTTTAATTATTTATGTCCATGTTAGTTTAGGTCTACCTCTATCTCTATCCTTACCATGAATTGTTAAAAGATCACTCTTTCTAACTGGAACATCTAAAGGTCTATGTTGTATATGTCTAAACCACCGTAATCGATTTTCTCTCATTTTATTTTCAATTGGGGCTACTCCTATCATTTCTCTTATATGTTTATTTCTAATTCTATCTTTTAAAGTTTTACCACATATCCATCTTAACATACGCATTTCTGTTACACTTAATTTATTCACATATTGTTTCAATATTGCCCAACACTCTGTTCCATATAGCATAGCTGGCCTAATAGCAGTTTTATAGAATTTCTTTCAATTTTAATGGAATGCGCCGATCATACAATACTCCCGAAGCACTCCACTTAATCCATCCTGCTTTAACTCTAGGATTCACATCTTCACCTATTTCACCTTTTTGCTGGATAATTGATCCCAAATACCTAAATTTTTTACTCCTTGATATCTCTAGGCTTGCAATCTTCACTATTTCTTCATTTGCATTTCTATTCTCACTAAAATTGCATTTTATGTATTCAATTTTAGTTCTACTAATCTTAAAACCTTTAGATTCTAAAGCCTCTCTTCAAATCTCTAGCTTAATATTTACTCCAGATTTAGTTTCATCAATCAACACTATATCTTCTGCAAATAACATATACATGGGATATCATTTTAAATATGTTTGGTTAATTCATCCATAACTAATACAAAAAGATACGGACTTAAGGCAGATCCTTGATGTAAACCTACAGTAATTGAAAACTTACTAGTTTCTCCTATTATTGTTTTAACAACAGTTATTGCTCTATCATACATATCTTTTATCAATTCTATGTACCTTTTGGTAACTCCTTTTTTCTCTAAAACCCACCATATTATTTCTCTAGGTACTCTATCATGTGCTTTCTCTAAATCAATAAAGACCATATGAAGGTCTTTTTTTTTCTCTATATCTCTCCATCAATCTTCTTAATAAATAAATAGCTTACATGGTAGATCTTCCAGGCATAAATCCAAATTGATTATTTGATACCAAAGTTTCAACTCTTATTCGATTTTTTACTCTCTCCTATAATTTCATTGTATGACTCATTAGCTTAATCCCTCTATAATTTGCACAGTTTTGAATATCTTTTTATTTCTGTATATGGATATTAATATGCTTTTTCTTCAATCATCCGGCATTCTTTTAGTTGCTACAATCCTATTAAATAAATTGGTTAACCACATAACACCAATTTCTCCTAAGCCTTTCCAAACCTCAATAGGATCGCATCTGGTCCTAATGCCTTTGCATTTTTTATTTTACTCAACCTTTTTAACCTCAAGCATGCTAAATCTACAAAAAAGTTTATGTTCATTTGTTAGTCCTAGGTTATCACATCCTTCTACCCTTAAATTTACTAAATTATTTTTATTTAATAATTTTTTAAAATAACTTTTTATCGTTCTTTTATCTCTTCTTCTTTTACCAAGACTCTTTCATCTTCATCCTTAATACATTTAATATAGTCAAGATCTTTTGTTTTCTTCTCTTAGTTTGTTAATTTTATATAGTCTTTTCACCTTCTTTCATATCTAGTCTATTATATAAATCATATAGGCTTTAAGTTTGGCATTACTTACCGCTTTTTTAGCTTCTTTCTTTGCATCCCTATACTTTTTAAGACTTTCTTCATCCTAGCCTTTTATCAAATTTAATAGTTTGTCCTTTTAAGCTTGATGGCAGCTTAAACTTTTCGTTCCACCACCAAGTTTCCTTTCCTACTAGTCCTACTCCTTTTGATTCTCTTTGAACTTCTTTTGCTATTTTTTATGCATTTAGTTGTTTTTTTCTCATATTAAGTTGGGATCATTATCCATATTTATAGTCATTACTCTTACTAACTTTCTTTAAATAATTCTAGTTTTTTTCTTTCAAATTTTACCATTTAATTTTTGGATTAATAATTTTACGTTTTACTCTAATTTTATTTTATCCATATGTCTGCTACCATTATCCTATGTTATGAAGTTAAACTCTCTCCTGGAATAATATTATAGTTTTTGCATGTTATTTTATCTATCTTTCTAGTTAAGAAAAAGTCTATTTGACTTTATTAGATTCACTTTTAAATGTTATTAAATGTTCATCTCTCTTTTTGAAATAAGTGTTTGCTATTGTTAGATCATACGCCACTACAAAATCTAATAAGCTCACGCCGCTTCATTCCTATTTCCAAATCATATCCTTCATGTACCATTTCATATCATCCCTCCGTTTACCTACATGTCCATTAAAATCTCCAAATATATTTTTTCTTCTTGTGGTATTTCTTGCATTATTTCATCTATGTCTTCCCAATATTATGTCTTAGTTTGTTGATCTAATCCTACTTTTGTGATGCATATGCACTAATTATGTTAATTATATTATTCTTAATTATAAGTTTTAGTGATATAATCCTCCTTTCCTAGTTACCTTAACATATTCTTAAAATTCTTGTCTACAGTTATTCCTACTCATTTCTATTTTTATATTTTTAGTATAATATAATTTATATTCTATATTTTCTATTTCTCCATATCTTTCACCATCCATTTAGTCTTTTGTAAGATATTATATTTACTTTTTTCCTAATCATAGTGTCCACTATCTCCATAGTTTTACCTGTTAGCAAAGTTGTCAACTTCATTTCGTTTCGGCCGTTTCGGTCGAGACGTTTCGTTTCGGTAGCTTTTCCAAAAGATAATATTACGTTTCGTTTCGGAAGATTTTTCCATCGTTTCGGTACGTTTCGGTGTATTTCGGCCATTTTCGGCCTTTCGGTATGTTTCGGCCGTTTCGGTAAAATATGTTTTGGAGACCAATTTATAATTATTAAACCTTTCAGAACCATTTTAATATATATATAATATCAAAAAAAATCCTAGTTACCCTATCCCCATTTTAAAATATATATATAATAAAAAAAAATTAGTTACCCTATCCCCACGATCGCATCTCTTAAAAACTCAAACTCTTAATTTTTATATTATTATTATTATTTATGAAGAATATGGATTATGAATAAAATTATATATATATATATATATATATATATATATATATATATATATTTCAAACTCTTAAAAACTTAAACTCTTTATTTTTATGTTGTTATTATTATTTATAAAGAATATGAATTATGAATAAATTTTTTATATATATATATATATATTCCGAAACGAAGCACCGAAACGGTCCGATACCGAAATATTTCGTTTCATAAGCTAAACCGAAACATAATCCGAAACGAAATTAACAACTTTGCCTGTTAATGTTCCTATGTTCCATGTTGCTACTCTAAGCTGACTATCATGGACTAACTTCTTTACCTGCACTCATCGTAGTGCAGGAACCCTTGCTCACTTATCACTACATCCAGGCGCCGGTGCGGCGCCCCTTACCCATTTTTCAAAACATCCGGAGGTAGATGCTGGCAAAAAATTTATCCTCAAAAAAATCTTACTTTGAAAACTAAAAAGATAGAATAAATCATGAGCCTATTACCAGGTTGAAAATACTGATATTGTTCCCAACATATTAACGCACTATTAGGTGGAAAAACAAATCCTGTATCCATGCAAAGACAACATAAGGGTTATAACATGGGTTTTGAGTGTCCATATCAAGATTGAGTTGTTGTATTCTAGATCTATATGCATGCCAAGAAATGTCACTGCATGAGGCATTTAGGTAGATGCTTCCAATTTTCAAAGGAAGATGGAGTTGGAAGTGTTCCCACCTAAGATCAGTAGAGATCTAGTGGAAATATATGTGAACAGTGAACTACAATATCACTAAAGCCATGATAGCATTGAAAGGATCCATACAAATTCAGTCTGATGAGCTGCACAGGTTGCATGTGTAGACCATATGACAGAAAATAAATATCAAAAATCAAGGTTCATGCCAGTCACTAGAAAGTCTTTGTTCATAAACTTACAATCAGTCATTGAGTTCAGCACATGATTCAACAGCCAATAAACTGTCAAGATGTGCAAATTGGCCATGAGAGTTGGACAAGGGACCTAGAAATATGGTATATGGTTGCATGAAGTTCTGTTGTTAATAAGTATCCATTTTATTCATGTAGAGGCAATTGTTTTGGGGGCACAGACATGGGAACCGGATTGTGGCACATATTTGACCAATTAAAACAGCAAAAGCATGAAATCATGTTCAAGGACTTTATGTTTTGTCAACACAACAAATATAACATCCATTTGAAATGTAAATTTCTAACTAAAAAACAAGAAAAGGACAATTTCTTTGATCACTCCTCCCTTTGATCATTGAATTTTTAATGGCTACAATTTCAACGCTTTAAAATGCTTTACTAGCAAAGCATTCTGATCTTTTAAATTACAATTTTACTAATTTCAAATATTTCAAGAATTTGCAGATCTGATACATGAAACCTGATGCTTCTTGCAGTGTTGGTGGGGCCACGACACCATATAGTATGTTGGAGATTTTTTGACCTTGATTACACAAATTTCTCCAAACCTCACTTAGTGGTTCAACCATTCTTTTACTCTATGTGGAAGAAGTATTGCAGAAATGATCCATGTCAAATGAGACCTATCAGGAGAGAGTTTGCAACAAAAGTCCAAGATATAAAACTTGTGCCTTTCTGTTATTTTCCAGGTTTGAGGATTTACCCTCACAAATTATGACCGTGTATTTTGTCCCTGTTAAGCACATGCCCTAAGAGCTCCTACACTGATAAAGTTTCATATCTATACTATTGTTAACTACGAGACAAATTATCTCTCCACATATAAGCACCACTCTCCCCATGACTAAAGCTACTGTCATCTTTAATAAATACACTTCAATTAGTTCAATTCTTATTCTGAGGTGAGAGAAACAAAAGAATTGCACCTCTCAAACATCAGGAGTGTGTTTAGCAAGTCATGACACGCTAGAAAATGTTTCTGAGGAATCACAGATATCCATTCTTCTTCTCAGGTGCATTGCACATGCCCAACAGTAGTGAACCCTTAACCAAGTATCTGTGATACTTCTGGAATCAGCCAGTTTACAGTTAGGGTTCAACATTTGCTGCTATCACCATGCACGTTAACCAGTTTTTTGCTATGCAATCCATTCTTTTCACTTCAATTTCAGTCTATTCTAGTGATGTCACTAATTGTAATTTCAATATTATTCTCATTGTTAGAACACAAAATGCCACGCACCAAATCATGGGTGAACATGGGCAACCAACCACTAAGATTATGCAGCTTTCCTTCTGTGACAGAGTAGCAGTTAACAAATACATAATTATGATATGTGAAGCTTAAAATCATTAACTTGTAGGAATATAAAAGATAATTGAAAAGGATATTTGTTGCCCTAAACTCTATATGAAGAGAAGGTTGCTATTATATTAAAGTTAGCTAGTACCACAATTACAGAAGCTTGTTGGTTAAGATCCTCAATAAGAACAAATAATCTTTTCAGATAGAGGACCACACAGTCCAGATTCACAGCCCATCTTTAAAGGGATTACTAGGAAAACTAGAAAGACAAGCTACTGAACAGCTGGACTTTGGTTTCCGGATAAGGAAGCTGTACAAACAACAGGTTGGTAGGAAGGATCAAGTTATCTTGTTCAGAGAATAATTTTAGGAAGGTAAAGTATAAAGGGAAATGAGTTTTGCTCATAGAATAGTTTAATGGACAAGTCTTTCCGAATAGATGAAATAAAAGCAGTGATAGTTGAAGTGATGATGGGAAGAAGAGGAGAAAAATAAGTATACACAGTTTTATACGATAGCCTAATGTAAATGAGCAGATTCTCATAAATTATTTAAGCTGAAGGCATGTTTCATTTATGTATGAAGTTAAATTCACAAAGGAACAATCATGATATCAATATAGAGAGAAGGCAGATTGTCTTTTAGCACAACATGGATGATGCTTTAAGAGGAAACTATATTTCAAGAGAATAAAGAAAAGGGAACCTTCATAGCACACTCTCTATAAAAGAATGAAACAAAATATGCTAATAAAATATATAAGACATAAGTTGCAGTTGTCTAATAATAGCATCATAAGATGACTTGAGCACTGCACATCAGTTTATGCAAACTGATTACAAAACATCACTTCTCATAGGGAAGATAATACAAGTAAAATAGAAGTTTCAGGATTCCAGTTGTAGATAGAAGAGTCTTAAGTTTCTCATATTCAATACCCTTCCAATTCCTCAGATCAATGTTCAGAGAATGGATGAATCCACTGAAATAGGGAATGATTGCCAGACCTGGGTACCAAGGGCTTTTAAAAGATTCCCCCGCTCTTTTTCTATTTGAGAACGAGCCCTTGAACAACTTAAAGCAGCTCTTGATAGTGTATTGCTGCTGGTGCAGCTGTTTTCAACACCATATTTTCTACTATCTTCGGACAACTTATTACCTGCAAAATATGATTTTCAGCAGAAAGATGACAGGAAGTAAAAGTATGGGGTAAAAAATTGCCAATATAACTTTAGAATAAAGATATGGCAAGTTGTATAAAAGGGTGAACCCACCAAATTCATAAGCATACCTATCTCAACTTGTTTAGATCCTGTGACAATATAACCTTCCACACCACGGACAATGTCCCTTTGAAAATGCTGAAAACAAATGATTGAAGTATTTTCTCAAAATTTATAAAAACAAAAGAAGGAAAAAACTTTTGCAGAGTAGAACTGCAAAGAAATAAACCAACAAAAAGTTAAAGGATGCTAACCTTTGCTGCACGGGTTGATAGGTAAAGTTTTCCAACTTTTGATGTTGCTGAAGTTCTTCCTCATCTGTAATTACACTATCAGAACTTCCATATCCACCGGCACCAAATTGCTTGAGAACAGCCTGTAATTGTAGCAGTCAAAATGACCTTGATGTTAGTCAAAATCATAGCTATCAACCATGAGAGATTCTCTGAGACAATTCTAAAAGTTCATGGATAGTCAGGCTCTTCAT
The DNA here is from genome assembly GCA_900491605.1 of Calamus simplicifolius. NCBI lineage: Eukaryota > Viridiplantae > Streptophyta > Magnoliopsida > Arecales > Arecaceae > Calamus > Calamus simplicifolius. The sequence goes on along the minus strand of UESW01004642.1, from coordinate 437,414 downwards.
GGGCAAGATAGAAAAGGGGATGCATTTGGCTTGGTTCCCTATTCACATAAATCGGTCTCATCTAACAAACTTGTGGCGATTGGGGGAGATCCTTAGGTTGGAACTCCCTACAGCTCTATGTCTGAATGCTTCAAGAGAAATTTATTGAAAATAAGATGTTTTAATGGCAGATGATTTCATTTTGGTTCCCTAATGTCCAAAGAAATGATAGGAAAGGAAATCTATAAGCTGGAAATAAGAGAAAACAACTGTCTTTTGTTGTAATATGAATGTTCTTGAGGATGAAGTCCAAGGTCTTCATAGCAAGAAGTTATGGAGACAAAGGCCATAGGTCTCTTAGCTAAATAAGATTATTCCACTATGATACCAATAGGAGAAGAACACAAACACCCTAGTCATAAGCTATGACACCTCGACATTACCTTGATTTTATCTTAATTTTTATGAGTCCATGCTTGTAACAAACAGGTTAAGAAATCCTCTTGTCAAGAGGTTTCAAGAGATGGAGCACCCAAGACATGATGCATTCAACTCTTTCCCAGCAGATGGATGGCCATCTTATCACAAGCAAGTTTTAACAATGTTTTAAAGGGATGCACAAGGGAAACTGATCTCCAAAAATCTTGTCAAAACAGGTAAAGTTATATCAACAGGAAAAATTTCACCATCTGTTTTTAAGAATTTAGAACCATTAGGTTCATTTTTTAATGCTCCATCCTGTTTAACCATTTGAGAAGTGTGCTCAATAAGTATAACTCATTAGAATGTTTCCTATGAAAGCAGATTATCCAAGATAGATTTTCAGCTATTCGCTTGTTGATGAATATTACAAACTACAGATATAAGAAACGAACTAGAATTTCTTGCAGACATAAATTCAATAAGGTATAAGGCATAGCTGTTTAGTGCTCTACAATTGATGCTTTGAAGAGGCTGTTTGTGCCACAGACCCTAGCACCAACCTGGAGTTGGTCCTTTGTTCTTGTAAATTACTAAAACTAATGAATTGATGACTGGTCTATATTAGGTTGCATGAAGGTTACTGTTGTGAAGTTGTCGACGTAAGAACAAAGAATTTCCTATAACCTATTCAGGATTGAGATGTAAGGTAGAAAAAGCATTGCAAAGAACACCACTGGTGGTAGGTTTGAGAAAAGCTCCCTTTGTTGGAAAGTGAAGTTCTCTTATCAGTTGGCAAGACAGTTCATGCAAAGGCCGTCCTTCAATTCTTCCAAAGTCCCACCATAGTCATGTCAACACTTGTTTTCCAGAAGGAGTCTCTAAAATTTGAGTTTGTGAGGCAAAGTTCCTTTAAGGGAATGGAAAACCTGGTGCTGAAGCTTTTCCTCTTGACCAATGCAAACTTGTCTGCACTCAAAAGGCTTTAAAAGAGCTAGGATGAATTTTATGGGGATGTGAAAGCTGAAATTCTCATGGGTCTGGCCCCTAGGTAAAAAGACACACCTGAGGGGACAATCATTCATATCAAGTACTTCAACAGTGCCAAAAAAAAAAACACTTGGAATATGGCATGAAACATAGTTTGTAAATGATTACATTTTGAAGTGGGGCTCATGCTAACTGGTTGGCCTATATGTTGGATCTTGGACTTGATATTCTCTATTGGAATCTTTAGTGCGGAGCAAATATTGGCTTATGTTGGGTTTTCCTGTTTCAGTTTGAGTTGTCTTAAGTCCAGTGGCAACTCTAATGTTGTATTCTTATTTCTTGTAACTGAGGGGAGGATTGATTCAAATGGCTATCACAAGAGTGGATTTTCTCTCCTACTTTGAGCTTATTAAGCTTATTAGTGATAAGAATTTCATTTTATTATAGTCTAAGTTAGGTAAGCTCTACAATAATTAAGGTTAAGATTTTGAAGGGGTTCCATATGGATCTAACTTTTCCAAATAATTTACTTTTCTATTTCTTTCTTTCATTTACTAAAAGCTTCATCTAATAATTCTGTAATTAACCTTTCTTTCTTATATAGTAGCAAAGACCTTTTCTCTTTTATTCAATTTTATGTTGTGTTCTTTAAAAGGTGCAAGGAGCAATAAAAACCTAAATAATGGCACCCACTACATATTTTGAATTTGATGCCAGAAGAAGAGCAATGACTTCTGATCCAAAGGCATAATTCTTGTAGCTCTAAGTGAGATGTACATATGTTTGGCAGTGCAGATTGGCAAACTAATCCCATCTTCTGTACTATCTTTTCATTTTTTTGGAATTCTTCTTCACCTCTTAATCAATAGCAAATACATCTGGCCATCATACTTTAGCCCTCCCAAGTTTATCCATCTGGATTTTTCTGTTCATAGTTTCTTTCTGCTGACCCCATGTAGTTGGGAAAAGGCTTAGATGAGTTGAGTTTAGTTTCTTTCAGAATTAGTAACACACAAGGATTCTACATTACATTGTCTTGATAAAGATCATGCATATTTTGCTAGCCAAGCTTCTTGCAAGATCAAAAGGTGATACATGCCAGCAACTTGAACATATAAAACTTCATGTTCCAAGGCCAAAAAGATCACGCTGAGGCCAACACAAAATAAGGAGCTTTCTCGGGGGAGAAAGAAAAACTAAACCCAGAAAGAATTTTTCTTGGTTCTTTTATGCACACAATGGCGACCAATAACCAAAAAGCAGATGGCATGCATGTTTGTAGTTTACAGAGAATTACAATGGAATGTCGTGATGAACAAAAGCAAGCAAGAATAAAAGTTGGACTATCCAAAAGAAGATGTTATGGAATTAACAGTACCACATACGAAGGCATTTTTTGGTAAAAGAGAAGTAAAAAAGTTGAAGAGCTTGTTTTAGAGAAAAAATGAAGCTAACAACATCAAAGATACTATGGTAGTGCAAGACAAAGGAAGAGGAAACCATAATTGTGTCATTTTATGATGAAGTTTCCCTTGGAGAAGTTCATATATGGATGATGAGATTCTTCAAAATAAATATAAAAGTGAAGGAGTCAAATAAGTTAAAAAGGCATCATTTTAAATTGAACCTAGTGTTAAATTTTGAAGATTCCTGACAACAAGCCATTACAGGAGTCATAGAAGCTTGGTTGCTGTTTTAGCAAATTCGTTATTGAGTTCAGAAAAGCAATAACTGACAATTCACACATCATCAATTCTTGTGTCTATGCTCATGCTGTCAATCCATGAATGACATTAAACGCGGCCCAAATTGTAAGTAGGAAGATTGCATCATGAAGACCCTAAAACAGGACACTTGAGTATTTTGTAACCTTACCTTCGGTTGCAATACATCTTAAGGGGTATCATTTAGATACTTTTCTTGTAATTTTATGATACATGTTCAAATAAGATCCCAACAAATGCAGGATTCCTCCCTAAATAGGGTCCATAGTGAGACAAGAATTGGTGCAATGCCTTCTTTGATTGTAAAGATGCCAAAATTAGCACACATTTAAATCTGTTGTCTTGCATGTTTTAGACTTATTTTCAGAGTCATCTTGGAAAATTTAGTACCTTACTTGTAAATTTCAATCCGGTCAGGATCTTGGTCTATTCTGAATGACACAGATAAGAAACTAAAACAGAGGGATAAAGGAACAAGCAGCATACTCAAATATGAGCATAGAGAGGTGATTGCTTCTCCAGTTTGGGAAAATATCAAATGAACTGAGTATCAAACGGAAGCATCGCAACAATACCAATCGCGAGGTGCCATCAAATCCACATTTCCCTCAGGCTTGAATGAACACAAACAGTAGAAATTGATTCGCCCAAACTAATAAAGAGAGCACATTTATCAGCGAGCATTGCCATCATAGTTATAACTGGACAACGAAAGTTTGCGAAAAAATAAATCGATCAAGATCCCATCAATGCTGATATGCATCAAAACAACCAAATCGCAAATTAAACATCGAGAATGGTTCGAGAGCTACCCTAGATGCATCAAATCGGCTCAGAAACAAGCAAATCGGAAGAACAACCGGGAAGAAATCAGTCTGGTATCGAAGCCCAAAATATACCCAGCCACCGAAGAGGATAGATGTATCAAGGGGAAAATGGGAGAAAGAAGAACGGGCACCTGCTGCGCCTCGCGACCTGCTCCCGAAGCCACGTTGCCTGCTTCTTTATTGCCTCCATTGCCTGACGGCGCGAGCGGCCAGCGAACGCTAACCAAGAACCCAGCGGGCGGGCCGAGATTTGGATCAAGGCCGAAGGAAAAGAGAGAAAAAAAGGGGTCGAGAGGCCTATCTACATCTACATCAGCTGGGAGAAAAGATCTCCATGCCGTTTGCTAGGGAGCTGGAGAACCAATCAAACGCATCTCCGATTTGCATAATTTCCAGGAGTTTTTCTAAGTGGGGGGCCACACCTTTTGTGGAAGTGAGAAGCATTGATAGGATAGTCTTGCGAGTCGTTTTTCAAACCGGTGCCAAAAGGCACCGGTTTTAAATAAAAGGTACGGGATCAAAACTTTTTATCGGAATGGTGTTAAGGAAAAAACGTCAAATGACGTTTTTTTCTGCTGAGTCATCTGTTTTCTGAAAAAAAAAATGACACTGAGGCTTGACCCCGTCAGCTGGGGGCTGACAGGGGCCAAACGAAATCGCCACATGATGAGGGGATTTAGAGTTGAAATCGCCACATCATGTGACGATTTTATCGCACGTTGGAATCGCCACATGATGTGGCGATTCCAACATAAATGGAATCGCCACATCAAGTGGCGATTCCAATCCAGGTGGAATCGCCACTTCAAGTAGCGATTCCATCTATTTGGAATCGCCACATGAAGTGACGATTCCAATTAGTTGGAATCGCCACTTCAAATGGCGATTCCAACACAGTCCCCCGACCAGAGAGCCGGTCGGGGGTTCTCTTCTTTTAAAGGCAGCGGGGCTTCGTCAATTTGGAAGGCAGCGAGTGAACGAGCTCACCGGCACGAGACTCCGGCTGGAGGTGCTCGACCTTTCGTCGAACGAGCTCACCGGCACCATCCCTCCCGGTTCAGCCCGTATATCGGAGACTCTCCACTCGTTGGACCTCTCGGACAACCGGCTGACGGGGACCATTCCCCCTGAGATGGCTCTCTACTTCAATTTGAGGTACTTGAACCTCTCATGGAACGATCTCCGGACCCAGCTTCCGCCGGAGCTCGGATACTTCCACAACCTGACAGTGCTGGATACGCAGCAGCGCATTGTATGGACCGATCCCTGGAGACCTGTGCGACTCCGGTGGCCTCGCCGTCCTTCAATTAGATAGCAATTCTCTCAGCGGCCGATCCCAGAGGAGATCGGAAACTGTTTCTCTCTACTTACTGTAAGTGTTCGTGTAGCTTACGCTGATCGCTCCCTAATTCTCGATCGATACTAGACTCATCCATTAATTTTATTTGTTATGAAATAGAATTTATGTTTGGACTTTTGGCAACAATGTAGGAGCTTGTCCCACAATAGCTTGAATGGTCCTATCCCGGCGTCCATGGCGCAGCTGAAGAAGCTCGAGATCCTCATTTGGAGTACAACAACTGAGCGGCGAGATACGCAGCAGCTCGGCAGCCTGGACAACCTGCTGGCAGTGAACATATGAAGCCCGCTGCCTTTAAAAGAAGAGAACCCCCGACCGGCTCTCTGGTCGGGGGACTGTGTTGGAATCGCCACTTGATGTGGCGATTCCAACTAATTGGAATCGTCACTTCATGTGGCGATTCCAAATAGATGGAATCGCTACTTGAAGTGGCGATTCCAACCTGGATTGGAATCGCCACTTGATGTGGCGATTCCATTTATGTTGGAATCGCCACATCATGTGGCGATTTCAACGTGCGATAAAATCGTCACATGATGTGGCGATTTCAACTCTGAAATCCCCTCATCATGTGGCGATTTCGTTTGGCCCCTGTCAGCCCCCAGCTGACGGGGTCAAGCCTCAGTGTCATTTTTTTTTTCAGAAAACAGATGACTCAGCAGAAAAAAACGTCATTTGACGTTTTTTCCTTTAACACCATTCCGATAAAAAGTTTTGATCCCGTACCTTTTATTTAAAACCGGTGCCTTTTGGCACCGGTTTGAAAAACGACTCGCAAGACTATCCTATCAATGCTTCTCACTTCCACAAAAGGTGTGGCCCCCCACTTAGAAAAACTCCTGGAAATTATGCAAATCGGAGATGCGTTTGATTGGTTCTCCAGCTCCCTAGCAAACGGCATGGAGATCTTTTCTCCCAGCTGATGTAGATGTAGATAGGCCTCTCGACCCCTTTTTTTTCTCTCTTTTCCTTCGGCCTTGATCCAAATCTCGGCCCGCCCGCTGGGTTCTTGGTTAGCGTTCGCTGGCCGCTCGCGCCGTCAGGCAATGGAGGCAATAAAGAAGCAGGCAACGTGGCTTCGGGAGCAGGTCGCGAGGCAGCAGCAGGTGCCCGTTCTTCTTTCTCCCATTTTCCCCTTGATACATCTATCCTCTTCGGTGGCTGGGTATATTTTGGGCTTCGATACCAGACTGATTTCTTCCCGGTTGTTCTTCCGATTTGCTTGTTTCTGAGCCGATTTGATGCATCTAGGGTAGCTCTCGAACCATTTCTCGATGTTTAATTTGCGATTTGGTTGTTTTGATGCATATCAGCATTGATGGGATCTTGATCGATTTATTTTTTTCGCAAACTTTCGTTGTCCAGTTATAACTATGATGGCAATGCTCGCTGATAAATGTGCTCTCTTTATTAGTTTGGGCGAATCAATTTCTACTGTTTGTGTTCATTCAAGCCTGAGGGAAATGTGGATTTGATGGCACCTCGCGATTGGTATTGTTGCGATGCTTCCGTTTGATACTCAGTTCATTTGATATTTTCCCAAACTGGAGAAGCAATCACCTCTCTATGCTCATATTTGAGTATGCTGCTTGTTCCTTTATCCCTCTGTTTTAGTTTCTTATCTGTGTCATTCAGAATAGACCAAGATCCTGACCGGATTGAAATTTACAAGTAAGGTACTAAATTTTCCAAGATGACTCTGAAAATAAGTCTAAAACATGCAAGACAACAGATTTAAATGTGTGCTAATTTTGGCATCTTTACAATCAAAGAAGGCATTGCACCAATTCTTGTCTCACTATGGACCCTATTTAGGGAGGAATCCTGCATTTGTTGGGATCTTATTTGAACATGTATCATAAAATTACAAGAAAAGTATCTAAATGATACCCCTTAAGATGTATTGCAACCGAAGGTAAGGTTACAAAATACTCAAGTGTCCTGTTTTAGGGTCTTCATGATGCAATCTTCCTACTTACAATTTGGGCCGCGTTTAATGTCATTCATGGATTGACAGCATGAGCATAGACACAAGAATTGATGATGTGTGAATTGTCAGTTATTGCTTTTCTGAACTCAATAACGAATTTGCTAAAACAGCAACCAAGCTTCTATGACTCCTGTAATGGCTTGTTGTCAGGAATCTTCAAAATTTAACACTAGGTTCAATTTAAAATGATGCCTTTTTAACTTATTTGACTCCTTCACTTTTTATATTTATTTTGAAGAATCTCATCATCCATATATGAACTTCTCCAAGGGAAACTTCATCATAAAATGACACAATTATTGGTTTCCTCTTCCTTTGTCTTGCACTACCATAGTATCTTTGATGTTGTTAGCTTCATTTTTTCTCTAAAACAAGCTCTTCAACTTTTTTACTTCTCTTTTACCAAAAAATGCCTTCGTATGTGGTACTGTTAATTCCATAACATCTTCTTTTGGATAGTCCAACTTTTATTCTTGCTTGCTTTTGTTCATCACGACATTCCATTGTAATTCTCTGTAAACTACAAACATGCATGCCATCTGCTTTTTGGTTATTGGTTGCCATTGTGTGCATAAAAGAACCAAGAAAAATTCTTTCTGGGTTTAGTTTTTCTTTCTCCCCCGAGAAAGCTCCTTATTTTGTGTTGGCCTCAGCGTGATCTTTTTGGCCTTGGAACATGAAGTTTTATATGTTCAAGTTGCTGGCATGTATCACCTTTTGATCTTGCAAGAAGCTTGGCTAGCAAAATATGCATGATCTTTATCAAGACAATGTAATGTAGAATCCTTGTGTGTTACTAATTCTGAAAGAAACTAAACTCAACTCATCTAAGCCTTTTCCCAACTACATGGGGTCAGCAGAAAGAAACTATGAACAGAAAAATCCAGATGGATAAACTTGGGAGGGCTAAAGTATGATGGCCAGATGTATTTGCTATTGATTAAGAGGTGAAGAAGAATTCCAAAAAAATGAAAAGATAGTACAGAAGATGGGATTAGTTTGCCAATCTGCACTGCCAAACATATGTACATCTCACTTAGAGCTACAAGAATTATGCCTTTGGATCAGAAGTCATTGCTCTTCTTCTGGCATCAAATTCAAAATATGTAGTGGGTGCCATTATTTAGGTTTTTATTGCTCCTTGCACCTTTTAAAGAACACAACATAAAATTGAATAAAAGAGAAAAGGTCTTTGCTACTATATAAGAAAGAAAGGTTAATTACAGAATTATTAGATGAAGCTTTTAGTAAATGAAAGAAAGAAATAGAAAAGTAAATTATTTGGAAAAGTTAGATCCATATGGAACCCCTTCAAAATCTTAACCTTAATTATTGTAGAGCTTACCTAACTTAGACTATAATAAAATGAAATTCTTATCACTAATAAGCTTAATAAGCTCAAAGTAGGAGAGAAAATCCACTCTTGTGATAGCCATTTGAATCAATCCTCCCCTCAGTTACAAGAAATAAGAATACAACATTAGAGTTGCCACTGGACTTAAGACAACTCAAACTGAAACAGGAAAACCCAACATAAGCCAATATTTTGCTCCGCACTAAAGATTCCAATAGAGAANTCCCGAGGCTCTGAAAAACATTGTGAGATTTACATGAGCTCACACTCAATAAGTAAGCCTATAATAATGACATAAAATAGTCATATATCATCTTATCTCTCTAGATATTATCAAGTCATAATTTTCATAGAAACTTCCAATTTAAATAACATGCTATCATAATCATGCATATCATTAAGTCAAAATAATCATGGAAGCTTATAAAACAAATACCAGAATATGCATTGTAAACAAATCCACTGTTTATATTTAATCATTGTCATATTATATCATATGTGTCCCATGGCCCTGCAATGCCTCCATCAATCTGCACACATCCTCTAGATGTGTGTGGCCTCCATATGTCATATCAATCAGCACACATCCTCTAGATGTGCGTGGCCTCCACATGCCATATCAAAGGAGAACCGCGGCGACACATATAAATATAATTCAAATCCACTATTTATATTTAATCATTGTTATATTATATCATATGTGTCCCACAGCCCTGCAATGTCTCCATCAATCTGCACACATCCTCTAGATGTGCGTGGCCGCCACATGCCATATCAATCAGCACACATCCTCTAGATGTGCATGGCCTCCACATGCCATATCAAAGGAGAACTGTGGCGACACATATAAATATAATTCAAATCATTTTACGCATGCATGTCACATATTATGCGTCATCATAAGCATAATTTCTCTCTTAACACATAAACAGTGGTTTCTACATTTTGACCATTGCATATAATCAATTCACTTTGCAAATAATATCAAATATTATAATAAATATGCAATTAGATACACATGGTACAGCTTATCCAATTTTCAAAATAATCAATAAAACTATATTTCATAAATATGCATAAAACTATAAATACAATCATTTATAATTTATGAAATTATTATATTTGGCTTACTTACCTCAATACGCAATCCAAGGTGATAAATCAGCTACATGGACCACTGGGCACCTGAGTAATGGTAAGTCAAATCTAAGTCTCCCACGATAAATTTAACTGGCACTTTTATTTGTGCTCCAGTCCATGGTGCTGTCAATCCAATTTAGGTTAAGGCATCTATAATAGTTGACTGGCGCGGTAAAGCCAGACTTGTCAAATTTGCTTGTATAGTAGTTGATGTCCTCTTCTGAGATCCAAGAAGGCACTGGCATTGGAAAATTCTCAGGCAGATTCCAGTCTTCCTTGGGCATAAGAAGAGGTCCTGATCTCGAGATGTTAGAAATGTTCTGAAGATGGCTGCAGTTCATATCTAGGCAAATTGTGCCTCTATAGCTCCAACACAATTGACAACCCATACACAATGATGATCCATCTTCAGGACACATCTTTGACAAACAGAACAGTGATGGCATCGTGAGGTTTGCTATTTTGACAGCGACTGCAGTAGCCTATGGTTGGTCTTCTTTCCAACCCCTTCTGAACCAGACCATGCAAATGCCCTGGTCTTAGGAGAAACATATCAGACGATGTCACAGAACTTCTTCCCACTTCCAAGTTCTCTTTTCAAGCGGTGGTCTCCAATTTAGAGGAACGGAACCAGGATCAACAAAAGCTACCCTAAAATAACTCCATATTAACAAAGCAAGCAGGAGATGGAAGGCGATGATGATGGAGAAGGCAAGGAGGGAGGTGAGGCCGCCATGGAAGAGGCGCAGGCCCTAGGCGATGACGATGACGGCGCAGTAGGAAAGGGCGATGATGGCGGCGACAAGGAGGATCATGAAGTAGCCGAGGACCTTGAGGCCAGAGCAGAGGCAAAGGGGTTGGTGCGGTGGCAGCAGTCCATGCCCATTGTGGTGACCTTGGAATTCCCCCTACTAGAGTCCACCAGCAGCCCTAGGCCGTATGCCGGCAGCCCCCTGCCGCCTCGCGCCGAGAAGAGCCGCTTCCAGGTTCCCGCTGCCAGCTTCTTTGCTAATCGCGGGAAGGTCGATCAAGATCCGGATGGAGCCGTGGGAGAGGCGTAGCTGAGATCTCTGTACTTCCTCTCTCTCTCTCTCTCTCTCTCTCGTAGGCATTAGGAGGATGGCAAAGGATTTCCTAGAGGAGATGAGCGCCCGGTTGAAGGGGGGAGTCACCCTCCATCTCCCTATAAACCTCACGCGACGCCTCGTACAGAGACTCCGGAAACCCATTCGTTACGCGGAATTGAAAACTTAACCACCACGTGTAACCGCAGGAATCCCAAGCATCACCCATCCCAGGAATCATACGCTAAATCTCAGAACCAGGTAATTAAGGTCCCGGGGTTACAGTAATGCTGGTCCAAACTAACACCCTCATGCAGCCTACTTCTACCCGCCATCTTATCTGGTAGGAGATCCTGAAAGCCATCGTCAAGCTCATAAACCACAACCTCAATCCCAGACTCCTGCTCCGCAGCACCATCATCCACAGGAAGAATGTTTTACAATTAGAAAGAGTTTTCTATCAGCAAAATCCAAATAAGATGGCGGGTTGAAATAGACTGGAGGAAAGAGCATTTTCGTCTGCACACCAATGGTGAAAGGCTGAATGACTTTTAATGTATGCACGATCAAAAAGTAACATTATCCCCCTGCTATTATGTCCCATCCCGTCAGGCCACATGAGATCTATGTGGACCAATAAGAAGGAGCGGTATAGCCCACGTAGGACTTGCTACATCGGGGGCGGTGTACAAAGACTTTTCCAATTCTATTTGGCCCACGACTTTTCCTCTTTGCCCCCTCCGCCAATTAAGAAAATGGCATATTTGCCCCTTAATGGTTGGACCAAAATACCCCTTCTTACTCAATAGCCCCCCCCCCCCCCCCCCCCCCCCCCCCTAAACAGCCCCCCACGCCCCTGCCAGCCTCTCCCCCATCCCCTGCCCCTCCTCCCGCCTCCCTCGCTTCGGATCATTCTTGGATCGTCGTTTGAAAGTTGATTGAAGCGATTTCAACCTTAAATCGAGCAATGGATAAGCAATTAGTAATTTTCGAAGGTGCTATGATCGCAAAGGTTAGTTGATATCTCCGTCGTCATTTTTTTTCCTGGTTCGTGCGTTGTTCGGCCTTGTGTGGCTGAACAGGTACAGAGGGCCGAACAGCTTTTTTCTTTTCGGCTGAGGTGGGCCAAACAGAAGATTTCTGTTGGCCACTCAGGGCCGAATAGAAGAAATATGTTCGGCCACACAGGGCCAAACAGAAGAAATCTGTTTGGCCCTGAGTTGCCGAACAGAATATTTATTCTCCGTATTTTTTTGGATTAATTATGATTAGGGCTTAAAATTATTATTTGATCGTGTAGGACGATGCTTCGATCGAATGCAGTATGATTGGCTCTGATTGTGTGATGGATTACACAAATGAATTTACAACTTACGAGGTAAAATTTAATTGCATTTATTTTCGTATTATTTGACTGAGCAATGTTTAAAATTGTCTACTAACATAAAACTATTTATTTTATAGATATTCAAAAGTAGAGAAGAAATGTGTAATTGGTGTTGGGAAGTCGGAAAGAGGAATGGATTTGTCGTTATTATAAAAAATCTGATACGGATAGCGATGTTAAGAAACCAAGAATTTTTTTTCTTGTGAGAGGAGCAGTACTTGCAAAAGTAAACATCAAGGAAAACAGATCAAAGACCAGGGCCAGTGGCACTAAGAAGTGTGGATGTCCTTTTGCCTTAAGAGGGAAGAAATTGGACACTGCAGATGATTGGATATTAATGGTCATGTGCGGTGTGCACAATCATCCAACTGCAAAGCATCTCGAGGGGCACTCATATGTGGGACGATTATCTAAGGAGACTACAATGCTAGTGGAGATGTTGAAGAGTTTGGTTCGGCCTAAGGACATATTATCTACTTTGAAGCAAAGGGATGCCCTAAATGTTACGATAATGAAGACAATCTACAATGCACAGCAGAGGTGCAAGGCTATAGAGATTGCTGGGAGATCTCAGATGCAACATCTTCTTGGTAAATTATCTGAGTGTAAATACATTGAGTGGCATAGGAATTGTATTAAGTCTGATGCTGTGCGTGACTTGTTTTGGGCACACCCTGGTAGTATAGACTTGTTACGTGCATTTCTCGTGTGTTGATAATGGATTGTACTTACAAGATGAATAGATATCGCCTTCCTCTCTTAGAGATTGTCGGGGTGACATCAACTGACCTAACATTTTCTATTGCTTTTGTGTATATGGACTCTGAGCGAGAAGATAACTATACATGGGCATTAGAGAGATTGCGCAGTGTCATGGATGATGATGCTCTGCCTGAGGTGATAGTCACAGATAGAGACTTGGCTCTATTGAATGCAATTCAGAGGGTATTTCCTACGGCAACACATTTGCTATGTAGATGGCATATTAGTAGGAATGTTTTGGCCCAGTGCAAAAGGTTATTTGAAACAAAGGAGAAATGGATAAGTTTATAATGACTTGGAATATACTTGTGTTGTCCACCATAGAAGATGAGTTTAATGATCACTGAACAAAACTCCAGAGAGAGTTTAGTACCTACCCAGATGCTTTACGGTATGTGTCAAATACTTGGCTGAGCAAGTACAAGGAAAGATTTGTCGCAGCATGGACGGACGCATGTAGGCACTACGGGAATTGACAACTAATAGGTATCACAAGGAATTGATAAATTTAAAAATTTTAATTAATTACGCAATTGTTATCTCCCTTTTATTAAATTTTATTTACTTTTCTAGGGCTGAAAGTGCACATGCAAGGCTGAAAAGATAGCTTGGATCAAGCCAAGGGAATTTCGAATCATCTTGGACAAAAATACATAGTTTGATTGAGTTGCAACATAGTGACATTAAGCCTCATTTGAGAAGAGTTTGATGGTCGTGCAACACGACTTCAAGCCTGCTGAATTCAAAGAACTGCGAGGTTTCATTTCTATAAGTGCATTGAATCAGATCCTCACTCAATCGAACTGAGCCAATTCAGTTGGTATTGATGATTTAGTTTGTGGGTGTGCTATTCGGTACACACATGGTTTACTATGCGCCCATGAGATTGTGCGGTTCAGGATGGAAGGTCGACCAATTCTCTTCGATTGCATTGATGCCTGCTTCAAATATGCAAAGTATTCAGCTGATCTATGAACCAGAGTTGGATATAATTGCTCGAAAATTCAAACAGTTAGATGGGTCTTCGAAATTGTAGATATTAAGAAAATTAAAAGAGATTGCTAGCCCAGAAAGTACTTCTCTTGAAGAACCTGTCAAAAGGATCACTCGTTCACTTGGCCGCGGCCGTGCTTCATTGAAGGTTGATACATCTATCCGCCGTGATCCTTCTACCTTTGAGTTGATTCTTTCAGGACAAGATAGTTATTCACATGGTACAAGCACTCCACCAATGACGCAAGTGCCAAAGAGGCAGCCAAGGAAGAAGGTACGAAGAATTTCTTTCACTAAAGAAGGGACTATGCCGACATGTGCCGAACGCGTGCCGATATGTGCCGGATGCATGCCGGTATGTGCCGGCACATGCCGGCAACTTCCGGCCCGTGCGGTATGTGTCGACGCGTGCCGGTACGTGCCGGCACATGCCGGTAACTTCCGACTCCATGCCATTTGTTATTACAAAGCAATTGTTTACCATCTAATTCATTCGTTAATGGTTTGTAGGTTTCTCGTAGCGAACCCGGTCATATAAGCCAACAATCTATATTGATCAAATTCCAGATGGGTTGAGGCCGTTCATCCAACATATCAAGGATGTTAAAGCTGATGGCAACTGCGGATTTAGAGCAATAGCTGACTTGCTGGGATTTGGAGAGGAGGATTGGCTCCGTATTAGGAAGGATTTATTACATGACTTGCAAAGTCATTCAGAGCACTATCGCGCTATATTTGCTGTCGAAGGGAGGTTTGAGGAGATTGAGCATGCATTATCATATTTTGATAATGCTCCACCTTTTGATCGGTGGATGACTATGCCGGATATGGGGCACGTTATAGCGTCCCGCTATAATGTTGTCCTATACCACCTCTCCTTGCAACAATGTCTTACATTCCTACCTCTACGATCGGTGCCTCTTCCTCCTTTATCCCGCAAAGATATTGCAGTGGCGTTTGTTAATGGCAATCATTTTGTGGAGGTATTAATTAAACAACCCTTAATCATCTTTAAATGACTATAATTATTATGTTTACTAATTTATATATTTGCAGGTGTTTCTATTATCGGGTCATCCCGTTCCCCTAATAGCAAGCAATTGGCAAAAACATCATTTACCCTGTGCTTCCGGATGGGCTTCTTCATATGAAATTATGAATCTAGGATTCACCAATTCAGCCAAACGATCTCGTCGGATGTTATTATTAGCGAGACTATTGAGTTGTAGATGTCCTTTTACCTGCAACAATCAATTTTGTATAATGTTTGACATATTTATATTAATTCAAAAAATTTTCATTCAAATTGAGCCGAAAGGAAGTAAAATTTTATTCAAATTTCAATGTCTTTTACAAAAAGATGCACTATGTGCTAAAAGATACAAAATACATGAGGTACATTAGGGATCCCCACCATGCCATCGTCGATGCCTGTACTGCTGTGGCGATGCATGACTAGGGCCAGGAACATCAGGCTGAACAAGCTGAACCGTAGAGATATGCTGACCCTGCAACACATGTGCAATCTGCGATATGACATCGTACATGTGCATCCCCTGTGACGCAGCAGCCTCCTCCCGATCCATATCAAGTATGCTAGTGCAAAGGCCAAGCGCATTGCAATACGCCGACCTTGCACGTCAGCATCAGCATTATCGGGACGTGATCGGGAGTAGATATTGGATCGCTCTCCAGAGGGTGAACAGCCAGATGCGTGATCCAAGAATACCACTCCAAAAATCCCGGTACGCAATCTGAGGGTCGGGTCACGGATGGCTCCTGCTCGCTGGGCTCATCAGGTGATCATCCCACCTCTCCCATAACTACTCATAGAAGACATACCGAATGCGGTACGATGCTGCTGTCGATCCTCTGCTGGCTCGCTCAGGGGCTAGTGGCGCACGGGGGATCGTCTATATCCTACCGAAATGTCGTAAAATCCTTTCAGGATGATAGGGTTTTACGATATCCATGCACTTTAGGCATCCACTAAAGAATGCAATATCAAGGAACGGACGATCGTCCCAGATAAGACGATGGGGATCTAAACCACCTGCATTATATTAAATCGTAACCAGTTTCATAATGTATGACAAATTATATAAATATACAAATGCATGGTCCTATGGTACATACCTCATCTGCCCTCAATACGTCCAATGACTCGCGTAGAATCACCAAATGGTCCATCGTAATACGGGGTGGACTACGGGCATCCATCGATGTACGCAGGGCCTAGCATCAGTATAGTCCAGGGCTGGATGAGGAGTGAGAAAGGGGAAATGCTCATAAATCCATACCTGGAGAAGCATCATATATCCACTGATGTCTAACGGATGCAGACGCAATCCCCAACTGCCGATATAAATGTGCCAAGGCACCCGCACCCCAGGCATATGTCCTCACTCTATCCAAATGCCGAAGCAGAGCAAGATAAGCTATAGGCACCTCGTCCCACTCTTATCGACAAAAAGTGTACACCCCAACAAAAAAAGCAAATACGCTCGTGCCGCACACTCTATCTTACGGCGGCTATCTCTATATGATACATCTTGAAAATGACTCTTCAACCACTCTAACCTCACAGACTGACCGCGGACTGATAGAACCTCCTGACGCACGTCATCCCATGATACATCCAATAGCTGTACTAGGAGGTCCTCAGCATCCCGATCACTCATCCTATCAATCGATAAGGACACTGAGGCACCCATGACACTAATCCCTAATATGGCGGCAACATCATCCAACGTGATTGTCATCTCACCAAAGGGAAGATGAAATGTGTTCGTCTCAGGCTGCCATCTCTCTACAAAGCCCGAGATAAGAATCTTATCGGTGAACCGATAAGAGCAATGCACTAGCTCAAGAAGACCCGAATGTGAACTATATCCCTGAATCTCCTATTCGATTGCCCTAATGCCCACCACTGCCACTCACCTACTTTGGCAGCATGGTTCATGCACTTAAGTGGAGTCCGTTCCTGTGAAATATAAATGGATAACATGAATAACACATAACAGCATCGAAATAATACATTAAATAAAATACAGTATAACAATGATTTACCTGTTGCCTCCAGATGGAGGCTGCAATATGTGTCCTGAAACTCGTAAGGACAGAGTCATCCTCAGGACCGCCTGGACAAGGCACATCCACTTCATCATCATCAACATCCATAGCTGGGATGTCCTCGTCTGCTATCTCATCTGGGGGCGATGGTGCAACAAGATCCTCAGAACCTCAGGAACCTAAATAACCTCAGGCGCCTGGGTTCTACGTCTCCTGACAGACGCTGTGTGTCTAACTCTAGCTTGAGGGGCCAGCATCCATATCTGAAACATTGTATTATTCATCATTAAAATTATATCAAAATAATATATTTTTATTAAAAATATAGTAATAATAAAAATATATGATTATATTAACTATACTTTATAATATACTTGATTATAATTATATTATTATATTATATTATATTATACTATTAATTATAATTATATATATATATTATAATTATAATATTATAATTAAAATAATTATAATTATATTATAATATACTATATTCAATTCCGTTCAGCCTGCTGGGCCGAACAGAATTCCCTCTGCTCGGCCTTGGATGGCCGAACATGGGACGACTCGAGGGACGAAGGGGGAGCCTTGGCGGAGAGGGGCGGAGTCGTCGGACACATACGGACGCCGGGGAGGAAGGGATCTTGGCTTAAAAAAAATATCTTGAAGGGGGCAGATCGACTAAGGGAGGAAAGGAGGGAGGGAGGGAGGGAAGGAGGGAGGGAGAGGAAGGAAGGAAGGGAAGGAGACCTTACCTTACCTGCCAGAGAGGACGATCCGCTGCCGGGAAGCCACCACTGGGGAGCACCGTGAGCGAGAGAGGTGAGCGTGAGCAAGGAAAGGGATCGGACGCGAGGGAAGGGGGGTTAAATAGCAATTTTGGGGGAGAAGGGGTAGTTTATGAATTTTATAAAAATAGGGGGGGCTACTGAGTAAAAAAAAAGGAAAATGGGGGCTCCTCAGCAAAATCAACGAGATAAATATAATTTCCCAAAAGACTGGCACGATCGATGCAATCGATGCCCGCCATGAACGGACGGCACATGATGGGCCGTCCCCATTGTGAATGAGCGATGCAGACACGTGTGCATCGCTGACGTGCTCTCGCACAAATAATTTTATGTGCATTTGGGCATCAATGTGCTGAGAATTTTTATATACACCACAAAAATTACTCTCTTACCCGCACTTAAAAAAATAAAATATTTAATTTATTTCATTATGTAATAACCTTTATATCCTCTAAAATTTTATTGTTTTCAGCATTGACGTATTTAACTCATAACTTAACTGAGAACGTATTTGATTCTTGGCGGCCTCTCAAACGCATTTGATTCCTGGCAGTCTCTCTCCTTCTTCTTTTTTTATTTTATCTCCATGATTTTCATGAAATTTTTAAAATGGACCTACTGAAGGCAATGCCTTCTCTTTTTTTAATATGACATTCTTTATTTAATCCTTTTATTTAAAATTAAATTAAATATAAATTTAACTTTATCCATATTTAGCTTTATCTCTTAACTCTCGTCGCTGCCTCTCATCGAAAAGAAGGAAAGTCTACATGAGCAATAGGCCAAACTGCCCATGACCCGGCCCAGCCCGGCACGAAGCGGGCCGTGCTTAAAAGGGCAGGTGCAAGGCTCAGAAATTTTGTCACAAACCAAGCCAGGCATAGCCCATTAGGGCCAGGACTGGCACAGCTCGCGTGCCAGCCCGTGCCGGCCCATAAGGGCCTGGGCCGGGCCTGGCACGGTCCATCCCCTTAATAAATTTTTTATTTAAAAAATATTTTTTAATAAAATAAAAAATTATTGAGAACTAAGAATTTATTAATACGAAGCTATCTTAATGATTGGGGGTTTGGCATAAATCTCTACTAGTTTATTAATTTAAAATCAAAATGTACATGAAGAGATGGGGGCTAGGTCTGACCTCCAAAATACAATAAGAAAAGGGAAAAAAATAGAGATGACTCACTTTAATAATTAAAAAAATAAAAATATATAATTATAAAAATAGAGAGCACTCACTCATCAATAGTATTTGTATCGTCATCATCTTCGCTGGATAAGTCATGTCCACCTTTATCTTGAAGTATCGACGCAGCATCCAATCAATCTTTGAAGTAGAGAAGCATCTCAATCATGTCGCCAGTCATCCTACTTCTATTTTTTTGTTCAGAACACATCAACCTGCACTAAAAGCGGATTCCGATGCTACTGTGGACATCGATACAGCTAAAATATCGCGTGCAATGCTAGACATAACAGAATATTGATTTTTAACACTCTTCGACCAAGCTAATACATCTAAATTATCTATTTGATTTTTATTATATGTAGACTGAAGATCATTTTGTAAATAAAATTCTAGTTCACTACTTAAAGATGATGAAGAAGATGAAGATGAACTTGAAGTATGTGTGTGTTTTCTTTATGCAATGAATGAAAAAATAGATGACAAATGAGAACTAGAAGAAGAAACAAAGCTTCGTGTGGGTACTCTAGATCCATAAATTTTTTCATCATATAAAGAATAAATATTATGAAGTTGTGTTACCTCATTTCCAACAGGTTCAGGATCTTGAATCATATTTTCACAATATGCACCAATTAAAATTAGTACGCCACTTAATTTAACTCTAGGATCAAATACAGTAGCTAAGTTATGCATAGGACATATTTTGTTCCAATATTCATTCCATTTAGATTTCATTTGTTCAATAATAGGCATTAAAATATCATCATATCTATGTTCAACAAATTTTTTACTAATTATATAT
This sequence comes from Calamus simplicifolius, assembly GCA_900491605.1. Taxonomy (NCBI): domain Eukaryota; kingdom Viridiplantae; phylum Streptophyta; class Magnoliopsida; order Arecales; family Arecaceae; genus Calamus; species Calamus simplicifolius. The sequence goes on along the minus strand of UESW01004642.1, from coordinate 417,570 downwards.
GCTTGTTGTAAAAATGAACATGAAGTTGGATAATAAATACCAAAAAGAACATTAGTAGCAGTACAAAAATTAATCAAAAAATCTTTCAAAATTTTACCTTTATTTCAATCAGTTTCAGTCAATGTAAAGCCTAATCTATGATCGTTAATATATGCACTTAATAAGTTTTTATATGGGTATGCATCATGTATCATGCTATATGTTGAGTTCCAATGAGTAATTACATTAAGTTTAAATTTTTTAAAACATTTACCATGATCTAGATATAGTTGCTTAAATTCTTGAAGTCTTAATCTTGAAGTATGAATAAAAGAAACTGTATTTCTATTTTTTAAATAAATATCCATTAACATGGGATGTAATGAGTCCTTCAATAATGCAATAGTAGAATTATTATTATATGCATTATCAAAAGTAATAGACATGATTTTATCATTGATATTATATGAGCATACAATTTAATAAATGGGATTTGAAATTTGTTAAAAGCACGAAAAGCAAGAATACATTTATTTAATTACCAATTATCATCAATATAATGATCAATAATAGCAATAAAACAATTACTACCTACGTATGCTGACCAAATCTCAGAAGTTAAAGAAATTCTTGCATTTAAAATAAAGAGCGTTTCAATTAAACTTTGTCTCATTGCTAAAAAGTTTATCATGGCTACTCTTCTAAATGTACGCCTACTAGTTCTTCTATAAGCAAGCTGTAGGGCTAATTGAACATATTCTTCAAAATTAAAAGATTCACATAAACTAAAAAGTAATTCATCCTTAACTATTCATCTTACAAGTAATTTTCTCTGATTTTTATGATTAGATGCAAAAGTACTTGCAAGTGATCCCCTTGTATATTAAGGGTACTTTGAAGATGAGAATCATGCATCCTATGAGTCTCTTGATGTCTTTTTAAATGGCATGTTCCTCCACTACTACTACAACTATAAAGTTTTGCATATTTTCTATATTTTGCCTTCAAGACTCCATCAACCATAATTCTATCAAATTTATTCCAAACATCACTACTCCTTCTTACGAGAAGAGGTTTGACATTCACTCGGTTCACTGGTTCTAGAGAAAACTTGGGGATTAATTTCCTTTCCCTCAGAAATAGGGGGCATACCAAAATGACTTTCATCATAAGATGCCATATCTAAAATTCTAAATTGATGAATGCAAAAAAAATAAAAACTAACCATAAGAAGGAATTGAGTAGAGGACCAGAAGTGAAGGCGTGGAGCCGAGATTTGTGAGCTTTCTCTTATGCTCTCACCTCTCAACAAGAAGTGATATCCTTTCTCTTGTACATCTAACTTCTCAACAAGAATCTCCTCTTATGTAGTACTTGAACACTTGCTAAATGCAACTAAAAATTAAATTGCTAGAGTACTTGCTAGAAGAGAGAAATAGTAGTAGAGAGAGAAGAGTTGATTTGGTGTTGTGAGAACAATGAAGGAAAGGAGAATTTATAGGATTTTCATTTTTTTTCTAAAATATCCCTCAATTTAGCTGTTTTATAGATGTTTATGGGGTTAAAATGGTAAAACCCCCTCAACTAACCGTTTCTAGCCATTGGAAGCTACAATTGGGCCATGCCCAGGCCTAGCTCATGGCGGGCCGTGCCTGGCATGATCGAGTTGAAGCCGTTACGGGCCGTGCCTAGCACGGCCCAAGTCTTATTGTGCCTAGCATGTCCTAGCCCAAAATGGGCCACAAGCTGTGTCGGACATGGCCTAATAACAGGCCATGTCAAGCATGGCCCGTTTATTTAGTGGCCCATGGGGCTTGGGCCGGATCATGCCAGGCATGGCTCAATGTCCATGTTTACTCTTGGTTAGAAAGGGGAAGAGGATGATTGTGGGGAAAAGGGGTGTGGAGAGAAAAAAAAAAAGAAATAAGGTATGAGGGTAATTTTGAAATTTTTAAAATTTGAGAGGATGTAGAGAGAAATTTGACTGTGAAGAGTAATTTTTAAAATTTTAAAATTTTGAAATGTAGAGAATAATTTTTATGGTGTATATAGCAGCTTTCTACTGTGCCCCTATGATATCCAATGAATTGAAAAGGTCTTGAAAATCCCAGCCGGCCATACCAGATTGAGTCCGTGGGAACCAGTTTGGCAAGTGTGTTGGACGACAAAGCAACAAATCTGGAGAGAGACCCAATATTAAAAGACCACCATTTTATTCACCAATTTCTTTGTTTTAGCTGCAGTGATTTCTTGGTGCATTGTTTGATTTCAAAAATATTATTCTTGAATAAATATATAAAATAGTATTTTTTTAAGAGATATTTCTAGAATATTCTTTGGTTATCTTATAAAAAATATTAAATATAAATTTAACTTTTTCAGATGACAACTTTATGTTATTCCCTCTTGTTTCATTTGATTGGAGGGATAAACAAAGGATATTCAAAAAAAAAAAAAAAAAAAATTTAAACCCCAAAGTACCCGTCTCTTCCCTTCTCCTTCTCCTGCATCTCCCACTTCTCCTGGCTCATGTACCACCAAATCTACTCCCGCCTCGCCCGCGCCATCCCCGCCATCGTCGTCTCCATCGATCTGCATCCCGCCCTTGAGCACCGCCTCCACGCCGCGCCCTGCAACCAAACGGCTATGGGGGATATTCCAACTATGGAGCACAACAGTGGAAGCAACGGCATGATCCCAGGCGGGGCCCCTGTCCCCACAACCCCCAGCTTTGGGCACAATCTCAAACCGAAGGTTCCCTCCGCCACCACCACCAGGGTACGGACGATACTAGAGGCTTGTACTCGACATCAGTGCGTGGGATGCTCCAACTTGCTGTGGGTGATGTTTTAGGTGGAAGAACTCAGCCGGCATCGCTAGATGGGCAAGTTGATTGAAAGAAAGTTTGAATGAACGGTCAGAGTTGGTTATGCTATGGATTCCTCCAGACGTTTGAATGAACTCAGCCGGCATCGTTTTGTGGTCTGTTTTTGTCTCAGGTTCCGACCTCTTCACCGCCAATGCCCTCATGAAAACAATAGCAACTTGATCAATACGAGTAACTGCCTGATTTCCCCGGCTGGGATATCAAGTCGAGATTTTGATGACAGCGATTCTGAATCCAAATTGATGCATATATTGTACTTAAACAGCAGTTTATAACAAACTGATACAGAAACTTAAAAAAACACTCGACCGTAAGCATTTTGATGTTGGTTATTGGCAGGCTTATGTTCTTTTGTGGTTCCACCAGTTCATAAATCGTAGACTTATTTGTCAGTGCTCTGAACCACCAAATATCTTTTCTTGAGTTTGTTAAGTGGCTTTTCTTAGCAGAGCATGAATGCTTTGGTAATAACAATCCTAGCAGAGAAAAACACAGCAAAAAGAATTCAATTGCAAACCACAGAAGAAGACTTTCTAAGTTATTGCATCAGATTTAACAGATTATCAAATGGGTTGGTGCTAGCCTTTCATTAAGGTGTGCACATGGACGTGCCCTTTGAGTTCCATTGCTCTGAAAGAGTGAGACCATGCTTTCATGTGGATTTTGTGCTTTGGTTTAGGGAGGTATTCTGGTTGCTTTTGTTGATACTGAATATTAGTACATTTAAATTTCTCTTTAGGTTATGATGAACTATCAACCCTTGCCCAGTTTTCTGACTTTAGATTCTCCATTAGTGGAATATTGAGGGAATGCTTTTTGATTCCATGAGCTTAAACTCCATGGCCACTAATATACAAATGTTTTCAATCCTGACAACTGTCTTTCAGGTTCTGCTAAAATCTCTTTTCTTGGCCAAAATTCTGGAATGGACTGATTTATCGAATGCAGACATCAGGTCGAGAGCCACTCTGTGATCATAAGTGGTTTCCTTAGGTGAAGCAAACTTTGGATCACCACGGGGTGGGAATGCAGATTCCGGAGGATCTGAGCATAATATGGCATAATTCATGGGTGTATGCATGGATCTTTGGGGCACACACCCTGGCAACAGGTGACCATTGCCACCAGTAGCTGGAGGATTATGCAGTAAAGTGGTTTACTAGTTTTTCAGAAGTGCACTCTATCCATCCCCAGAAGCTGACTGAAAAGGGTGTAAACCAGGTTGTTCATCTGAATCACAGGGTTTTTGGAGTTTATTTTGGGCCCAAAGATGCATAGCTTCCCGGGAATGCAGATAATTTCCAACCTACATCAAGATATGACCTTCTAGGTTGTTGGTATGCCAAGCACTCAGATCATTGTGCTTAGAATCAAGATTACTTATGTCACATCACCTGAGTAGGTTGTGACTGGTCTCCAATTATTATGGCATTGGATTATCATCTTATCTTGGCCAAGGTTCTCTTGTGTCATCATGGTGATTATCTGTCCTGAGGAGGTGACTTGTTGCCTCTGAATTGCTTATTTGAAAACTGAACAATGGAGGTGACTTGTTTGAATCAGATGCTTGAATTAACTTTTAACAGTAAAGATAAAATTTTACTTACACAGCGACTCAAAATCCATAATTATATACACAGTGACTCAAGATCTAAGGCTAAAACCAGAGGTGAGAAGAGCAGTCTCAAAAAACAGCAGCACAAGGTCATTCACAGATTTGTCATTCTTGTCTGTCTCTGCCCACTTCCTCAACTCCTCCGTGATGGGGTTATCTGGATTGATCTCCATAGTCTTCTTGTTGGACATGTCGCCAGCCATGCTTGAGTCCCTCAGGGCTTGCGCCTTCATAATCCTGTCCATATTGGCAGTCAAACCAAACTCATGGGTGACCAGACAAACAACAACAAAGTCTAAAGTTAAATATTTCAAAATGATGAATAATTCACCTACAGGCCACAAACAATCCATTGCTGACAGAAATCAAAGGCTACACTGCATATCCTACCAGCTGTATTGAAACCTTACAATAAGCAGATACAAGAACCTTAGAAAATTTCTTACCCTGGCAATTGTAGGGACATAGATTGTGTTCTTACCTTGGCAAACCTCCAGCATGAAAACACAAAACTAAGTTTAGAACAAAGAACAAAGACACAATGGCTTGTGAAAACAACACGTGCAGCCCACTCCTGGGCCCTTACAATACCAAAAGTCTCACCGACTACTGCAAACCAACATCTATCAGTATTACCTTCCCTCCATCCCAAGAAGCAAATGAACAAACTTACTTCAGCAAAGCTTAGACCATCATCTGAACGAACAGCAAAACAAGTACCATCATCTGGATGAACAGTAAAATGTGTCAATCCGAAACATAGCAGAAAATAATACCAGAAACACTGCCAGTATCTGAGTTTGCTCCCTCAATGCCTTATTCATAATGCCTTATTCACAGCCCACATAGCAGAAAACAAAACCAGAAAGAGAAAGTAAAGACAGATTAACCAATTTTTGAAATCACAACGGGCACAATTTCCAGATTGCTGAACACAAGTGGCTGAACACATTGTAGGGACAGATTGAGATGGCTCAGATAGACATATGCTTTACAACGGTTGCATTTAGAAATGTCATCCAAGTTATGATAGCACAGCCTACACATCATGGCCCTTGGCTCAGATAGGGTTTCAATCAAATGCCTCATAACGGTTGCATTCTGAAATGCCCTCCAAGTCATGATAGCACAGCACATAAAATTACCGTCCAAATTAATGAGAAGTCCCTATCATCATTGCCAAATTGAATTGTGTAGGCTCATAACTAATCATAGCCCACACATGCCAAAATGATCAACCTGCATATAAAAAATTCATCAAACAGTATCGCTGAATGCAACAAAGTCAGGACATGAAAAATATGTCAGGCCATAAACAAAAAGTCAAAATAAAAATGTGTCATTATCAACTAGGACATACGAGTTCAAACAACAACTAAAAGACTTCACATCATGAAACGGCAAAGAGCAAATCCAATAAGAAATCCTGAAATGAAAAGAAAGTTCCCATATAGGATCAGTGACATAGTTCTCATTCCATCCCTATTCTCTGTAATTGGTGGAACTTGCTGCATTAAATGCATCCTCGCTGGAGGGTCACTCGGCATGTCCTCTGGCATTTCCCAAACTTCAGGTGTATAGCAGCGTTCAAGAAATGCGGCTTGGGCTTCATGCCATGTATTATACTTTTTGTGTTTATTATTCGGAAAGCCCTCGACCAGTGCCTTGCAATCATGTCAATCTCTAACGATTCCTCTTTTGCGTCCATTGAATACAACATAGAACGGCATTATGAGGACAAGAGAGCAAGTAAAAGTAATCCTATTGTTCGCTAGGACCTCCGTCCATTGTGGATGATCCTGCAGAGATTAACATGGCAACATTATCATGTATAGCATGCAATCACTGTAATTGCAAGAAAGTAATGATTTTTAAAAATAATCGTACTTCTAGATGTAAATTGATGCCACATCGCATTGGCAATACAATCCCTCTTAACCTCACCCCTCCTTGATTCATCTTGACTAATGGGGTTGAAAATTAATTGCTCACTATCATCCGAAGAGGCATCGATATCATTGGCATTGAAATACTTATCGTTCCCTTGAGTTCGTCGGATAAAATTATGTATGATGCAGCAAGCCAAAATGATTTTTTTTTGAACTTCGAACCGGTAAGGCAATGGCGATCGAAGAATCTTGAATCTTTTTTTTAGAATCCCAAAAGCCTTTTCCACGCAGTTATGCAATTGTGCGTGCCTATGGTTAAAGATCCTTATGGTTCTCATAATTTCGCCGACCGGAAGGAGATGTATGAAAGGTACTAAGATGATACCTAGTACCCCGATACGGTGCCAAAAATCGATCTGTATTAGCATAGCCCGAGTCATCCAAGTAAAACTTTCCTGCATAAATTGATACTAAACACACGTAAACAAACCTAAAACTTTTCGAGAAAATGGTTATAATTTGAAAACCTTACCTTCTGGGACTGTAAATCCACCATGGTCACAGCACTACCTCAAAACTCTCATGTCCGCTGCCGATCCTTCTCAACCAACGCAGACAAACATAAACATATAGTCAAAAGATATAGCAGCCATGACATTTTGAGATATAGTATTCTTTCGATTGCAAAAACGAGGTTGATCCACCTTCGGTAGAATAACCTCTATATGCGTGCCATCTATGGCACCAATTGCATCCTACAATCAAAAAAATGTTTCAGCAAAGCTTAAGAAATCCGATTGATGCAAATTTCCATGAAGAATGTTCGACTATTACCTTGAAGAATAGATAGAAACATCGATTATCTTTTATCTTCGGATGAACCGATGAATCATTTGATGGGAGTTGAATGAACTCATCCTGCAAACACAGTACGACATCCATAACCTTATGGAAGTACCTACTTATCGTCTCTCCCGAGTGCTGGTAGGTCTTTTGAATAATCCTATTTGATTGACCATGTCCTAGACATGACAAAAATATTGCCAGTTGCTCATCAATTTCAACCGTCCGACCCGATTTTAGCAACCTAATGGCAACAACTTTCTCTTTAAGAATCTGAAATATCGCTGTGTTCATTCTCAAGTACCGGTAGCAACGGTCATAATGGCCATTCAATATGTCTCGAATAATGTTCGCACCGCTGAATTCACGAGTATGGCATGGAACCCTTTGAGGAAACGAATTCTCTTCATCCGATTCCATTAACTCATCCAACAATTCGATCATAATGTCGTCATCAAGCAGCATGCCATTCAAAGTTTGCATTAGTAAATCAAATTGATGACTTTCCATGACAATTGCAAAAGACACCAGCTACATAAACACAGAACACTAGCACAAGAACACATTGTTACATTAAATTGGAAAAATTAAACAACTATCACTGCCACAAGAACTCAGTGCTACATTGAACATTAAATAAAGCATTTCCATGATATTAGAATTACACCTAACAATTCAAGACGGATGTTTCATCAAACTTTCAAAGCAAATAATATCATTACATATCAAAAATGGGTGAACTACAAGATCAAATACCACGATGTTTATTCAAGTGATAGTTGACAAAACTTTTCATTTGCTCTGCGTCTAATATCATGAATAATTGATGAGTCTTGAAGGATTGACACAAGATGTTAGACATAACTATGAAGTCATCCATCGCTACATGTAAGCTAAAAAGCTTCGGCATGCACTTATCCATACCGCAGGAAGCTTCCTTTTGGCCTTCTCTAGTGTGACAGCCAACAATTTTCTCGACAATTGTATGGCTTCTTCCGAGAACTCCAAACGTTGGGTGGATTGGCGCCTCAAATCCTCTAATATTTCAAACTTTTCTATCCCTCCAAATCGTCTACGTCGTTGTGTTGTGGGCATTGTATCCTGACGCGACCTCTTGCCTTGAGAGGATGCTGCACCATCAGACGCCGATTCACTATGATTAACAGCAGGATTGTCTAATTGATATTGTGGGGTTGGTGAAGGTCCAATTCATCCATGCCATGTCTAAGGGAAACGACAGGATCATCGAACTCTACTCCTCCCTCAAGATCTACATGGATCGCATCATTGTCAGTGTCATTATGTAAATTCGGTTCATTAAAGTAGCAGTCATCTGAATGAGTAACTAAAAGAGGGGCAGGAGTCCTAAAATTTAGAATGTCAGATGATTCGAGTGTTGGAATTGCTTGCAGAGGTGTTGCATCAATGCGCATCGCAGCCCCTGCACCAGTAGCAACTTGCTTTCCATACCAAATGAGCATATCCTCATATGGTGCAAAAGGCTTGTTCCTACAGTGTATCAGTTCCCTATTGACCTAGTATACATCCAAATAGAAAATTAGCTTCAATTTATTCAAAGTTAATGCAATTCTAAGAAACATTGACTGATTAGCTTACCGAGATCACACTGTCCCACTGTTCATCAGTATTGGCAGGGATTTGTCTCTCTGGATCCCAACCCCAACCAGACAAAGTCACCAAGTAATGATATCGACGGAAAATTTTTCTCAAATTCTTCATTCTATTTTGCATATTTTGAACGGTGTATTTAGTTTAGCCTCTATATTGAACCGTTCAAGAACCCTAAGGAGAGCAGGCTTGGTAAATGTATTTCCGGATGTACCACCCCTAAGAAACTCCTCCTTCAGCAATCTTGACAAGATTTTATCCTCTTCATTGGTCCAGTTAGTGACCCTAGCACGAGATGATTATGTATCACCACTCCTGGAAGTGCCAACCATGGTTCTTCTTTTCTGTGCCTAATTATTCGATGAGGTACAAAAGGCAAAAAATAGTCATGCTAATGGTTGTGTATGATGCATACGACAAACAGAAAAGATAAAATACATGGTTATGCTCATTATTCATAAAAGAATTTAAGCTAAAATTCTTTACTTTAATATTTTTAAAACTAGAAACAAGAGATCAAACAAAACCAAAAAATAAACCTTTTATTAATTCTTTCTTTCTATTTTTTAATCATGAAATATAGCCAGATTCAAACCAAATATATTATCATTTCTAAAATAAGACTTTGACCAGAAGGCTTGCTTTTAAGGTTCGCAGATGCGCCTGTTAATTAAGCACTACAACTTTTTTTCGCCATAGAGCACACCATCTAACTCAACAATCTCTTGAAAAGTTGAGATTCCCATGTACAACTATTAGATCACACCAGTTCATGTACATGTTTAGACCTTGTCAGGATCTGATCAAAATAGAAAACCTCTCATATTAAAGCACTATAGCTGCAAGCACCAGAAAATGTTAATGGGCTCTGATGATGCCCAATCACTGGTCCTGAACATCGGGAATGGACTGATTCTCGAACCTTCACTCCACCAAGTTGCCTGCAAAGAAGTCCCAGGATCGGAGAGGATTCTTCGGTGGGACCTTTCGACGCCTAAGTTAGCAATTGAGGTCACAGCAGAAGAGGAGCTCGAACGAGCTCTTTTTAGATGAAAAGGTGCACCCGAGGAGGAAGGATTCCTCTCTGGGACTTAGGATAGCAATTTTTTTGGGGTTATCGCACATACCTATTTATTGAGTGGATTCACCTTTTTATAGGGGTTGACCCTAGCGTGATCACGTGGGATTCCGTGAAGAAGGAATGACCACGAAGTTCTTGGGAGTTGCATGAATCTGCGCTGGTTGGTGGGTCCTGTCTCATTGAAAAAGAAGAAAACGACGGTTGATGGGCTAAGTCCCATCAGCCAGCGGGGCTATTAGGTAGTTGGATCCAGTCCCATCAGCAGCGTGGCTAGTGGGTAGTTGGATCTGGCATTGTCAGGCGGTGCGGGTCAGAGAGGTAGCGTCCTGAGCTACCAGGGCCGTGTTGGGGCAGATTTGGAGGAAACCGGGAAGTCTCGACCCTCCCGAAGAGCGAGGCTTATCTGGGTCGGCCAGGGGTGGTCGGGGCCAGCCCCGTCGACTAGGACGTGCTGGGGCGGGGCCGACCAGGAATGGTCAGGGCTAACTCGGCGGGCTTGGAGACGCCGGGGCTGAGAAGGCCGACCAAGAATGGTCGGGGCCGACTCGGTGGTCTTGGAGGTGCCGGGGCCGAGAAGGACCGACCAGGAATGGTCGGAGCCAACTCGACGGGCTTGGAGATGCCGGGCCGAGGAGGGCCTACCAGGAATGGTCAGGGCTGACTCGACGGTCTTCGAGGTGCCAGGGCCGAGAAGGGCCGACCGGGAATGGTCGGGGCCGACTCAGCGGGCTTGGAGATGCCGGGGCCGAGGAGGGCCGACCAGGAATGGTCGGGGCCGACTTGGCGGTCTTGGAGATGCCGGAGCCGAGAAGGGCCGACCAGGAATGGTCAGGGCCGACTCGGCGGACTTGAAGGTGCCGGGGCCGACCAGGGCCGACCAAGAATGGTCGGGGCCAACTCGATGGGCTTGGAGATGCCGAGGTCGAGGAGGGCCGACCAGGAATGGTCAGGGTCGACTCGGCAGTCTTAGAGGTACCGGGGCTGAGAAGGGCCGACCGGGAATGGTCGAGGCCGACTCGGCAGGCTTGAAGACGCCGAGGTCGAGAAGGGTTGACCAGGAATGGTCGGGGCCGACTCGGAGGACTTGGAGGTGCCAGGGCCGAGAAGGGACGACCAAGAATGGTCGGGGCCGACTCGGCGGGCTTGGAGACACCGGGGCCGAGGAGGGCCGACCAGGAATGGTCGGGGCTGACTCGGCAGTCTTGGAGGTGCCGGGGCCGAGAAGGACCGACCAGGAATGGTCGGGCTGACTCGGCGGACTTGGAGGTGCCGGGGCCAAGAAGGGCCGACCAGGAATGGTCGGGACCGACTCGGCGACTTGGAGATGTCGGGGTGCACCAATGTTTTGATTTTATCAAAATTGCCCTTGTGGCTACATTAGCCACATCAGATGCCCCCCGCCCTGAGCGCCAAGGACTACGCGTCTGCAATCCTTTGGGCGAAAGGAGCGCGAAAATTCAAAAAGAATGATTGCTCCCTTTAGTGCGCTTTAATGGGTTGATGTGCTAGCACTTTGTTTCGAGGCAGTGTCACCTCGAAGATCTCCCGTAATCATGCGTTAGGTGGTGATGACGTTGGCGCCGGACGCTCCGGAGAAGGAGCTCATTGGGTGATAGGAAAAAAGGCAAGGTCATCATTGCCGCTCTATTTTCCATGGCCCGCGATTGGCCGGGGATCACGTCTTCTGGAGCGGATCCATGCGGCATGCCTAGGGCGCATGCGAGATTTTCGGCTGGCAGCCTGCAACGCAATGGGCGCGTGCCAGATGGCGGGATCTGGGGCGGCGTTAGCTGGAGACGGGGGCTATAAAAACCTCTCAAGGGCCTGTAGAAACTTTTACGCTTCCATTGCTTTCTTCTACTTTCTGCAACCTGAGTCTTTCCAACTCCCAGGTTAGTTTCATCCCTTTTTTACCTATGGACCTCCACGCCATTAGGGAGGGCAAGAGACCCATAGAAGAGTCTTTCCAATCTAGCAGTGAAGACCAGGCCCCTGTAGCTAGAAGTCGAATGCCTCAGTCGGTGGGCGGTGTTGTCATCCGTGGTCAATCGGGGCAGTAGGACCTCCGACCACCTCCGGCCCTCCTATTAGGGCAGTCCTCTTGTCCTCTCACCGTCGGCGCTTCCTCCAGCGGTGAGTTCTGATCCAGCGGGTCCAGCTGGGATGGCTTCTACCATGACCTCTAAGGACGTAGAGGCCGTTAGAGCTAAATACCATATCCCTGACTTCATTGGCCTATCCGCGCCAGGACCTGAAGACAGGGTGACCTCTGACCATCCAGGCCGGGTCGCTCTGTACGAGGAGTTCTTCCGGTGCGGGCTGCGCCTTCCTTTCCATCCTTTTCTCTTTAATCTCTTAGATAGGTATAGTTTAGTGCCGGCACAGTTGACTCTGAACTTGATTCGGATCATCTGCGCCTTTGTAATCCTTTGCCATTTCGAGGGGGCCCGCCCAGGGCTATCTCTGTTCCGAGCTTTCTATAAGCTCCGCCGCCAAGGTGAGGGTGCCTAGTGGGCATTTACCGCCAAGCCGGGTAGAGCCTTCCCCTTGGGCCTCCCGTCCAAAATTAAGGGGTGGAAACCTAGATCTCTTTTTGCCCATGTCGAGGGGTCAGGGCCGCTTGGAGGGAGCCCGAAACTAGCTCTAACGAAGATTCCACCGTAGGGGATAGGGATAAGGAATTATTCACCCAACTGTCCAACTGTCAAATCCCCGTTACAAGGAACTCCTGTCCGAGGAGAATCTAGTAGAAGCCGAGTTAGTCCTGGTGACCGGTGAGCTTGGCGCCTGAATTCTTCTGTCCGTCCTTCGATTTACTGTATGTCGTTACTGATGCTCGTTATTCTTTTCTGTGCAGCAATGTGGGTTTCCGCCAGTGACTTTGAGGCCATTTTGAGGCAGAAAAGGGGCGATCGGAGAATCATCTAGGCCGGTGAAGAAACCCCGGGGAAGGGAGCCGGCGAGGCCGGCCGCAGCCCCGACGCCCGCGGGGGAGCCGGCTGATAAGAAGCCGGTTGTAGGAGCGGCCCGGAAGCCAGCGAGGGCCGAAATCGAAGAAGGGGAGATCCCGGCCACCACCGAGATGATGGTGGTGGTTTGGATAGAGAGGAGGAAACTCTCGCCGCTGCCGATGTGCTCGAGGCGGGGCGGGTTGCTGTTGGCCCTCCGGTTGCTGCCGAGCCGAAGAGAGAAGGTGCTCCCCCAACCACCAGTGAGGGGGAGCGGGTCGCCAGGGAGGCCCGGAACGGGGCGGAGGCGACCGAGAAGCAAAGGGGTGAGTCGGGGAGCTCATCCCACCAATCGGCCCGGGCCCAGCCCGCCCCCAAGCCGAAGGCCCGCAGGTGGGGCAGACGAGGCTGGTTCCCCCGGTCAGCACAATGGTGGACGCCGCGCAGGCCTTCCGCCTCCTGTCAGGAGTCCGAACTACCGAGTTTGAAGAGGAGACGCGGGGAATGAGTCACTCCGCACTCCTAGACATGGTCATGGTCTCTGTTGTCCAGGTAAATTTTGAATACTTCTCATTTTTCCCATATTTCTTCTTCTTCTCGTAGCTGACACGCTTCCTCTGCTATAGTTGGTCAATGGAGCATTGGGCCTTCGCGAGGCGCTGGCCCATTCTTCCACCGCAATAACCAAGGCCCTGGCGCGGGCCGATAGATATAAGAAGGAGAGCATGGCCGAAATCCTTGCTCGCCTTCATCAAGAAACCTCGGCCCGCGAGGAGAGCTGGGCCGGTCGCCTGAGGGAGATGGAGAGTCGGGCTGAAGCCGAGAGTGGCCGGGCCTCCGCAGCTGAGGCCAAAATGGAATTGGCCTCAGAGAGATTGAAGGCCGCCGCGGCGCAGAACGAGGAGTTGACTCGGTGGCTTCAACGCGCCGAGGAGGAGACTCGGATTGCGACAGAGAGAGCGGCCGCCGCGGAGAAGGCGGCAGCGGAGGTGGGCTCGGAGAAGGCTGGGGTGGTGGCCTATGCTGATGAGGCCAGTGCCCGCGCCGAAGGGGCCAAGAGCAAGGCCTGGGAAGCCAAGGCCAGAGCGCAGCGGGATGAAGCCGAGGCGGGGCAAGTCGTCTCCAATTATAAGGCCTCGCTGGAGTTCAAGCAAGAAGTCATCGAGGCCAGCCTCGATGCTTATATTCAGGGCTTCGAGATGTGCAAGGTCAGAGTATCCGTGGCCCTCAAGATCGATATTGCTGAACTTGAAGACGTCCGACCTAGGGATTCTGACGAGGAGCCCACGGAGAAAAAGGACGAAGAGAAGCCCGGCCCCGGCGAGCCTTGAGTTATTTTTCTTTACTTTATTATATGTAACCGGCCTCAGGCCCAATTTTGTAACTTTCTTCAATAGTTAATGAAAAAGACTTTTCCTCCCAACTTCTTTGTGTTTTGATCCATCCGGTCTTTCTTCTTCTGAGAAAAATGCCTTACTGTGCTTTACCTCTTGTAGCCAAATCGTATACGCTGACGATGTCGAAGCCGAATATAGTATCTTCTGAGATGTTCCGCGACTCCAGACTTAGCCAATATTCGAACGCGTCTCTAGGATGTAGGCCGGCCATATGAATAGTCACTTAAGATGTTTCGTGCTGTCACAGGCTGTTTGCAAGAAGGCTCGCTTACGCATGAATCCCCAAAGGCTTGGAAAGATCTCCGGGCAACTTGACGCCAAGCCTAACTTTGGAGGCGTTCGAATTGACCAGAGATGGTTGAGGTTGATTCTGCCATCGTGAGGGGATTGCATGTCGCCTGAAAGGCAACTCGGCCGGATACGGGGCTGTTAGGGTCTAAACCGACTCGGGGGCACCGCCGTGCTGGGGCTGAGTGGTGTCCCGTTAGCCGTGATGCCGGCAAGCTCCTTTTGAACCGCTACAGGGGTTTGTGTGCCGCCTGAAGGGCGACTCAGCCGGGTACGGGGCTGTTAGGGTTTTAACCGACTCGGGGGCACCGCCGTGCCGGGGCCAAGTGGTGTCCCGTTAGCCGTGATGTCAGCTAGCTCCTTTTGAACCGCTTCAGGGGTTTGTGTGCCGCCTGAAGGGCGACTCGCCGGGTACGGGGCTGTTAGGGTCTTAACCGACTCGTGGGTTACCATCGTGCCGAGGCCGAGTGGTGTCCCGTTAGTCGAGATGCCTGTGAGCTCCTTTTGAACCGCTTCAGGGGTTTTTGTGCTGCATGAAGGGCGACTCGACCGGGTACGGAACTGCTAGGATCTTAACCAACTCAGGGCACCACCGTGCTGGGGCCGAGTGGTGTCCCATTAGCCGCAATGCCGGTGAGCTCCTTTTGAACTGCTTCAGGGGTTTATGTGCTGCCTGAAGGTTGACTCGATCGGGTACGGAGCTGCTAGGGTCTTAACTGACTCGGGGGCACCGCCGTGCCGAGGCCGAGTGGTGTCCCATTAGCCGCGATGCCGGCGAGCTCCTTTTGAACCGCTTCAGGGGTTTGTGTGCCGTCTGAAGGGCGACTCGACCGGGTATGGAGCTGTTAGGGTCTTAACCGACTCGAGGGCACCGCCGTGCCGGGGCCGAGTGGTGTCCAATTAGCCGCGATGCCGGCAAGCTCCTTTTGAACTGCTTCAGGGGTTTGTGTGCTGCCTGAAGGATGACTCGATCGGGTACAGAGCTGCTAGGGTCTTAACCGATCCGAGGGCACCGTGTGCTAGGGCCGAGTGGTGTCCCTTTAGCCGCGATGCCGGCAAGCTCCTTTTGAATGCTTCAGGGGTTTGTGTGCTGCCTGAAGGGCAACTCGATCGAGTACGGAGCTGCTAGGGTCTTAACCGACTCAGGGGCACCGTCGTGCCGGGGCCGAGTGGTGTCGTTAGCCGTGATGCCGGCGAGCTCCTTTTGAACCGCTTCAGGGGTTTGTGTGCCACCTGAAGGGTGACTCAATCGGGTATGGAGCTGCTAGGGTCTTAACCGACTCGGGGGCACCACCGTACCGGGGCCGAGTAGTGTCCCGTTAGCCGCGATGCCGGTGAGCTTCTTTTGAGACTTGGTCCTTGGAGGCAAGGGTGAGTAGGCTGTTGCGTCAGAAGGGACCCCCTTTATTGCTTATGCCCTAGGGGAATACATTATTGGTAATATTGGCGAAGGTTATCCACATTCCAGGTGCGTGGAATGGGTTATCCATCGAGCTCTTCTAATTTATATGCCCTCCGGTGGAGTGTCTCGGCGATGCGATAAGGACCCTCCCAGTTGGAGGATAGTTTGCCCCCCTCTGTAGGCTTTGAAACCTCAGCTTTTCTCAAAACCAAATCTCCGTGGCGAAAGACCTTAAGACGAACTCGAGCATTGTAGTACCTGGCCACTCGCTGACGAAAAGTCGCCATGCGTAGCTTCGCCCGATCATGCGCCTCGTCGATGAAGTCCAAATTAGCCCGAATCAGCGCGGAGTTGTTTTCCTCACTGAAGGATTCCATGCGTGGACTGGGTAATCCAATCTCGAGAGGAATGACGACTTCGGATCCGAAGGCGAGACTGAAGGAAGTCTCGCCCGTCAGGGCTCTGGGGTCATGTGATAGGCCCATATCACGCTGGGGAGCTCCTCTACCCATTGACCTTTAGACCCGTCTAACCGGGTTCTGAGTCCTCTAAGGATGGTGAGGTTCATAACCTCAGCCTCCCCGTTGGTTTGGGGGTGGCCGATGGAGGTGAATCGGTGATGAATGCCTAGCTCGTCACAGAAGACTTTGAATGCTTCATTGTTGAATTGGCGGCCGTTGTCCGTGACGAGGGTGTGAGGCAGGCCAAAACGGCATATGATTAACTTCCAAAAGAAAGCTTTCACTTTGCTTTCAGTGATCTTAGCTCGCACCTCGACCTCGACCCATTTGGTGAAGTAGTCAATGGCGACTAGCAAGAACCTCCATTTTCCGGAAGCTGGGGGGAATGGCCCGAGAATGTCCATTTTCCACTGAGCGAAGGGCCATGGAGCCGAGAGCGGGTTCAGCGGGGTAGATGGTTGATGTTGGATGTGTGCATGGCGCTGGCAACCATCGCATTTCTAAACTAATTTAGCTGCATCTTCCCTCATAGTGAGCCAGAAATATCCCTGACGAAGGGCCTTTTGGGCTAAGGATCTGCCCTCCAGATGGTTTCCACAGATGCCCTCGTGAATTACTCTGAGGATGTAGTCAGCGTCGGTAGGTCCCATGCACTTGAGCAGGAGATAGGAGAATGACCTTCTGTATAGACGCCCATCGAGGAGGATGAATTTGGAGGCTCTCCACTTGAGCAACCTGGCTTCGTTGCGGTCATCAGGGAGTGTGCTATCAGTGAGATAACGGACGTAGGCGTCCATCCATGTGGGCTCTTAGGTGAGCGAGAGGATTTCCTTGCTATCCTCTATACTGGGTCTTTCCAAATATTCAATGTAAGCATCCTTGCCATACCGCCAGCAGAGGTGGCCAGACGAGAAAGGATGTCGGCCTTGGCATTTTCGCTCCGTGGAATATAACTGATATTGAAATAAGCCAGCGGGGAGGTCAGGAGCCGAACCTTGCCCAAGTATTGAGTCATAGCGGGTCACGCACCTCGTACTCCCCATTGATTTGCCCAGAGATGAGTTGCGAGTCCGTGAAAGCTCTGAGACACCTTATTCCAAACTCTTGGGCTAGCCTTAGCTCGGCCAGCAGGGCCTCGTACTCAGCTTGATTGTTGGTGGCTTCGAATAAAAACCGCAGGGCGCATTCTATCCTCTCTCCGTCTGGACCGGCAAGAATGAGGCCAGCGCCGCTTCCTTGAGAGTTTGATGCGCCGTCCACATGAAGGATCCAAGTTCCCCATCTCTGCCTGGCTTGGGCTTGCACCGTTCCTTGGTAGCCTCTTCAGTCATCTCCTCTGCCCAAGTGCATTCAACTAGGAAGTCAGCCAAAACTTAGGATTTCAAAGCCGATCAAGCCTGAAAAGAGAGGTCGAACTCTCCCAGCTTGATGGCCCACTTGGCGAGTCGGCCTGAGGTATCTAGACGAGCCAGGATGGCTCGCAAGGGTTGATCCGTGAGCACCACAATATGATGGGTTTGAAAATACGGGCGGAGACGTCGAGCAGAGACTATCAGGGCGAAGATAACCTTTTCCACTTTGGAGTACCTGACTTCTGCGTCATGGAGGACCTTACTCACATAGTAGACAGGCCTTTGAGTTCCATTAGCGTCGAGACGCACCAAAACTGAACTAACGGCTTCCGAAGAAGCGGCTAAGTAGAGAAAAAGACTTTCTCCATCTCTTGGCTTGGATAGGAGCGGTGGGGAGGACAGAAATGCCTTCAACCCGTCGAAGGCTCTCTGGCAATCGTCTGTCCACTCGAAGCTATTCATCTTTCGCAAGGCCTTGAAGAAGGGCAAGCATCTCTCGGCTGATTTGGAGAGGAAACGACTTAGAGCCGCTATCTTCCCGGTTAATCGCTACACTTCCTTCTTGCTGGACGGTGGCCTCATATCGAGTATGGCGGTAATCTTCTCTGGGTTCGCCTCGATCCCCCGCTGGGTCACTATGAAGCCCAGGAACTTGCCTGTCGTGACCCCAAAAGCACACTTCTTGGGGTTCAGCTTAACTTGGAAGCGACGGAGGTTGTTGAAGGTCTCCTCTAAGTTGGAGACGTGATCAGAGGCGCGGGTACTCTTTGTCAATATGTCATCTACATAGACTTCCATATTCGGCCTAGCTGGTCCTGGAACACTCTGTTCATCAATCTTTGGTAAGTTGCCCCCATGTTCTTGAGGCTAAAAGGCGTCACTTTGTAGCAATAAATGCCCTTTTCCGTCACAAAGGATGTGTGCTCTTCATCGTTGGGGTCCATTCTTATCTGATTATATCCTGAGAAGGCGTCCATGAAGCTGAGGAGTTCATGCCCGGAGGTGAAATCCACCAACTGATCAATTCTTGGCAGGGGAAAGCTATCTTTTGGACACGCCTTGTTGAGGTCGGTGAAGTCTATGCAAATCCTTCAGCTCCCATTTTCCTTACGCACCATGACCACATTGGCCAGCCAACTGGGGTAGTATGACTCCCGGATGTGCCCGGCACTGAGTAGCTTGTTGACTTCCTCGTCAATAGCCTTTTGTCGATCAGGAGCAAAGCTTCTCTTCTTTTGGCGGATTGAACGGTGCCGCGGGTCAATGTTGAGCTTGTGGGTGATCACTTCCGAAGGGATGTCGGGCATATCAGACGCTGACCAAGCGAAAATGTCTGAATTAGCCCGCAAAAAGGCTAAGAGATGCTTCCGGTCCTCTGGGGGAAGGAGTTCGCCGACATGGACGGTTCTTGCCAGGTCATCTCCAAGAGGGAAGGTTAAAAGATGTTCAGCTGGTTCCCCTCCCTTGCTAGAGTCTCTGGGGTCGGATGCTTCAAAAGTTGGTTCAGCTTCTAGAGGGCTTGATGCCGCGTGATAATAGGGCAGGACTGGGCTGACCTCACCGCGCATCTCTCCGACTCCTCCACTAGTGGGGAACTGCACCAATAGACGCCTGGTGGAAATAACTACGTCCAAAAGGTTCAAACCTGGATGCCTGAAAATGGCATTATATGTCAAGGGAACTCTCACAACTAGGAATTTCATAATCACTGTGCTTTAACATGGCGGCGTTCCGGCTGTCACAGGCAAAGGTATTTCACCTTCAACCCTTACGGAGTCTCCAGTAAAACCGACCAAAGGGGTTGCCACAGGCTGAAGGGAGTCCAAAGATAATCCCATCCGAACAAAAGCATCGTAGGTAAGGATGTCAGCTGAGCTGCCACTATCAACTAATATCCTCTTTACAGGGTGCTTGGCGATCGTCATAGAGACGACGATGCCTTTATTGTTTACATTATCTATGATAGTAGATCCCCCTAGGAATTACATTACTCGGCGCCTCCTCCCCCCTCGGCCGCTTAGATGCGGAGGCTGACCCCCAGGACACCATTCCGACCGTCCGCTCCGTGGGGGCGTTGTCGACCGGGGCCTAAACAGGCGGAGGCCCCATGAGGGTCGGCAGCGGCTGCTGCGCCTTCTGAACATATTTGCCGAGATAGCCCCACTAAATGAGCTCCTCGATGGCCTGCTTCAAGCTGTAGCAGCTGTCAGTGTCATGGTCGTAGTCCCGGTGGAATCGGCAGTAGCAGCTTTTGTGAAGGGCGCTGGAGGTAAGGCTCGCCTTCGATCTCCATCAGAATATGAGATCGAGGGGCGAGAAGAGGTGTGAACTTGTTCTCGTCGGGGACAGGGCTTCTACGCCTGTTGTTGGATCGGCGAGGCGGGTCAGCTCGCCGGTGTCGAGGGGGCCCACTTGGCTCAAGGCGAGCGGGCTTGTGGCCGAAGCTCCTTGAAGATTCTCGACGGGTGAAGTCGGCTTCATCCGCACGGATGTACTTTTGAGCCCGAAGGAGGAGGTCGGAATAAGAGCCCGAGAGCTTCTTATCCAAAGAAAAGGTGAAGCGAGATGGAAGGAGTCCCCGCTTCAACGCCAGCGTTGCTACCGCGTCATCGAGATAGTAGACCTCGAGGGCGGCAGCTTTGAACTGGGACACAAAGTCCCGCAGCGACTCTCCCTCCTTCTGGCGTACGGAGAAGAGGCTGTCTGCCACCCTTGGAATTTATCGGCAGGCGTCAAAATGCGCCAGGAAAGCCTTCTCTAGCTCTCGAAAGGAATCGATGCTGTGAGGGGACAAGCGCGAGTGCCATGCGCGAGCGGCCTTCCGCAGAGTGGCGGGAAAGGCCTTGTAGAGAAGGGCGTATGAAGCGCCTTGGACCTGCATCATTGCTTTATAACTCTCGAGATGGTCGAGAGGATCTGTCGTACCATCGTATGGCTCCACCTGGGGGAAGCGAAACCTGGAGGGGACAGGCTCCTCTAATATCCGACGGGTGTAAGGAGGATGGGTGTCGAACTCTTCCTCCGGCTGATGATTGATTTTTCTGGCGAGCTCGTCCAGCCACCGGTTGTACTCCTCCAGGCGCTCCTCCGCCTGTCGGCTGATTGTTGGGGCCCTCCGAGATGGCTCGAAGGAGGAAGAAGAAGAAGAAGACAGAGAGGGAGACGGGAGTTGGGGCTTCCGCTTTGGCTCCTCTTGGTGACATAGCTCAGAAGGGATTTTGCTGGGGCCACGATCAGGGGACCGTGGCCGCTTGGAGGGCTCGCGCGAGACTTCCTTGGGGAAGCTAGGCGACGACCGGCCTCCCGCCGACCAGCCTCCCGTCGTGGAGAACCTCCCCTCGCTGACTGCTGACTGGCGGGGGGAGTGGTTTGGTGCTGGGTGGCCACGAACTGCTGCTGCTGGAGCCCATGGACAGTGAGAGTTTGGACTTGCTGGGAGAGGGTCACCAATTGCTCCACTGTTTGGACGGCTACGTTCGGTGGTGGGCAGGTGACTGGATGATCGGCAGCAGGGGGTTGGCCTTCTGCTGCCTAACTGGCGGGGGAAGCCCTGCTAGACAGCTGATGGAAGCGTCCTGAGCTCGTGTCACCACCAAAGCTTCAAAGAGAGAAGAGAGAGGGGGGAGTAGAGTTTGGCCAGATGTAGCATAGGGAAGCCTGGGATACTTGCTGCGTTCTACACCAACTTGCCCCCCCTTCCTGGCGTGCCAATCTGATGATGCCCAATCACTGGTCCTGAACGTCGGGAATGAACTGATTCTCGAATCTTTGCTCTACCAGGTTGCCTGCAAAGAAGTCCCAGGACTGGAGAGGATTCTCCGATGGGACCCTCCGATGCCGAAGTTAGCAATTGAGGTCACAGCAGAAGAGGAGCTCGAACGAGCTCTTTTTAGATGAAAAGGTGCTCCCGGGGAGGAAGGATTCCTCTTTGGGACTTAGGATAGTAATTTTTTTTGGGTTATCGCACATACCTGTTTATTGAGTAGATTCACCTTTTTATAGGGGTTGACCCTAGCGTGATCACGTGGGATTCGGTGAAGAAGGAATGTCCACAGAGTTCTTGGGAGTTGCGTGAATCTGCGCTGGTTGGTGGATCATGTCTCATTGGAAAGGGAGAAAATGGCGGTTGGTGGGCTAAGTCCCATCAGCCAGCGGGGCTATTAGGTAGTTGGGTCCAGTCCCATCAGCAGCGTGGCCAGTGGGTAGTTGATCTGGCGTTGTCAGGTGGTGCGGGTCAGAGAGGTAGCGTCCCGAGCTACCAGGGCCGTGTTGGGGAAGATTTGGAGGAAATCGGGAAGTCTCGACCCTCTGGGGGAGCCGAGGCTTATCTGGGTCGGCTAGGGGTGGCCGGGGCCAGCCCCGCCGACTAGGACGTGCCGGGGCGGGGCCGACCAGGAATGGTCGGGGCCGACTCGGCGGGCTTGGAGATACCGGGGCCGAGAAGGGCTGATCAGGAATGGTCAGGGCCGATTCGGCGGTCTTTGAGGTGCCGGGGCTGAGAAGGGCCGACCAGGAATGGTCGGGGCCGACTCGGCGGGCTTGGAGACGCCGGGGACGAGGAGGGCCGACCAAGAATGGTCGAGACCGACTCGGCGAGCTTGGAGATGCCGGGCCGAGGAGGGCCAACCGGGAATGATTGGGGCTGACTCGGTGGGCTTGGAGATGTCGAGCCCGCAGAAAGGTAAGGAGCCGGTCACGAGCTTCGTCTGGAAGTAAGGCTCCAACTCGAACTGTCTGCATGGGGCCCTCCCCGAGGGGGAAAGTGAGCAGCCGCTCGGCCGGTTCCCCCCTCCTCTCCAAGTCTCATGGGTCAAGGGCCTCAGATGTCGGTGCAGATGGCGGTGCAGGGGCTGCCTCCTGGGGACTAGGGGCCAAGTGATAGCAAAGCGCCGGTAGGCCCTGCTCTCCTCGCATCTCGCCGCCCCTCCGCTGGTTGGGAACCTCACAAGGAGCCGCTTGGTAGATATGACGGCATCCAAGAGGTTGAGTCCGGGCCTCCCGAGAATCGCGTTGTACGCAGGGGCACACGGACCACCAAAAATTTTATAAGGACAGTGCTTTGGCACGGAGCCGTTCCAGCCGTCACGGGAAGAGTAATTTCCCCTCGACCCTCACGGAATCTCCTGTGAATCCCATCAAAGGCATGGCGACAGGTTGAAGTAGATCATGCGAACAAAGGCATCGTAGTTTAAAACATCCACGGAGCTTCCACTGTCGACTAGGATTCTTTTTACAGGGTATTTAGCAATCGTCATGGATACGACGACGCTATCATCATCGTTATTTACAACCCCCTCCAGGTCCTTTTCGAAAAAAGGAATTACAGCTTTCACTCCCCCCTCTCCCCTTGGTCTCTTCAACGGGCCTCCTGCCCCCCAGGAAATCATCGCCACTGTCTTCTCCGTCGGGGCGTTATCAATCACCGGCGGTGCAGGTGCTGATGGGCCAGGAGCTCCCGGGTTGTTCCTTTGGACAAACTTCCCCAGATGGCCTCGTTGGATGAGGTCTTCAATAGCCTTCTTCAGCTGCCGGCAGTCTTTGGTGTTGTGGCCATGGTCCCGGTGGTAGCGGCAGTAGAGATTTTTGTTCCGGGGAATCTTCGGGTTGATGGGAGGAGGGCGTTGCAGATAGGGCTCCCCTTCGATCTCGAGCAGGATCTGGGATATTGGGGCAAGTAGTGGGGTGTAAGGCCCGTCTCTCGGTGCAGGAGGTCGAGGACGGTTGTCTGGTCGGCGAGGAGGCTCGGGCCTCCTGGGGCGGGCTTCTGCAGGCTCTGGCTGGGTTGGCTTCCTGGGTATGCTCCCGCCAGCTTCATGCCGGGAAAAGTCAGCTTCGTCTGCCCGGATGTACTTTTGGGCACGGATCAAAAGTTCGGAGTAGGAGCCCGGCGGCTTTTTGTCAAGAGAATATGCGAAGCGAGAAGGGCGAAGCCCCCGCTTCAGAGCCAAGGTTGCCACCGAGTCCTCCAAGTTGTAGACCTCCAAGGCGGCCTCCTTGAACCGGCAACGTAATCCCGCAGAGGTTCGCCATTCTTCTGCTGCACGGCAAACAGACTGTCCGCCACCCTCGGGATCTTCCGGCAAGCGTCAAAATGGGCCAGGAAAGCCCTCTCCAACTGGCGGAAGGAGTCGATGCTACGTGGCGGCAGACGAGAATACCAAGCCCGGCAGCCTTTTTCAGAGTAGCCGGGAAAGCAACACACATAAGTGAGTCAGTGGCCCCCTGAACTTGCATGAGTACCTTGTAGCTTTCCAAATGGTCCAGGGGGTCCGTAGTCCCATCGTATGGGTCCAGTTGAGGAAGGCAAAACCTGGTGGAGATAGGCTCCTCCATGATGCGGCAGGACAGGGGAGGTCGACTGTCGTATTCAGTCTCTGGCAGGTGGGTGATCCGACGGCTAAGCTCCTCCAACTTCTGGTTGTACTCCTCGAGTCGACGCTCAGCTCGACGAGGCATCCGGCCATCAAAGGAGCCCTCCCCCGAAGATTCAGAAGAAGAGCGGGGGCGGCGATGCCGGCGCGGACGCTCTGCCTCCTTTCCGTGCTGCCGCTTAGGAGAAACGCTGGCATGGCGAGAGGGAGACGGGGCCTTTTGGATGCTTCGCGGTGATGTGGCTTGGCCGGGGATCGGCGGTGATGATCTGCAGGAACTGGCGATCTCCGGCGGGAGGAATGCTGGCTAGGCTGCATCACCCCCGGGATAGACGGGTTCAGTTCCGGCTGCCGCAAGGCCGCTTGCTGGTGCTGCAGGCCCTGAACCATCGCCGCCAGCGACTGGACCTGCGTGGCCAAGGCAGTGAATTGATCCTCCTGGGGTTGTTGCGGAGCAGACGCAGGAACTTCATTCTGCGGAGCGGAAGGCCCTGCCCCCAAAGATTCAGAGGCTCCGGAAGACTGGATGCGAGAGCTGGGGGGGCCTCCGCGGGTGGACCAGCCCCGCAGCGCTGCCCCCCAGCGCGACCGGCTGAAACTCCTTTCGTTCGAGTCATCACCATGGCTTCGAGGTCCTGAAGTCAGGAGAAAGAAGAAAGCTGCTGGTTCGACGTCTTTCTTACACCCCCCTTCCTGGCGCGCCAATCTGATGACGCCAAGCCACCGTTCTTAAACGTCGGGAAAGACGGACGTCCTTCTCCTCGAAGTCCTGCAAGAAAAGTCCCCAGGGACCGGTGGCACCGGTGGGGACCCTCCGACGATCAAGTCAGTTGCTTGGGCTCAGACAAAGAACCGCTCCAGCCAAGAGGAGCTGAGGCGGTTAGGGTTTTTGCTGGGAGGAAGAAAGCTCAGAAAAACTAGAGTTCAGATGCCACTTACAGTGCTAGCTCATGCCCTTATATTTGTCTGAATACTTTCTCTTACAATCTGAGGAGATCGCCTTCGTACCATGGCTACACGTGCCGGAGACATCCCCGTACCGCTTGTTGACGTGACATCATACGTGTCCAGCGGCTGCGAAGGCATGCAGTGCGCGCCGCCGGCTGACGAGACCGAGCACAGTTGCGAGTGGCAGCGAACCGTACACCATAGCAAGGCATGGCCGTGTACAGGAACATGCAATGCCCCATACGCCGTTATGAGGTATGGCCCTCCGTAACGGGGGGGGGCAATCACGGATGTACTGAGAATCACGTGTGAGTACCACACGGCTTGGGGCTGTCGTTTTCCTTGGCACCCCAAGAAATGATGACCCCACCCCCGACCCCGAGGGGGTCCCGGGGGTGGGGAAATGACAGTGCACCCCGAGACCGGTAGGGGCCTCGGGGTTAAGAAATGATGGCCCCACCCCCGACCCCGAGGGGGTCCCGGGGGTGGGGAAATGACAGCGCCCCAAGACCGATGGGGACCTCGGGATTAAGAAACGATGGCCCCACCCCCTTACCCGAGGAGGTCCCGGGGTGGGAAAATGACAGCGGCTGCCGTTATCTTTTCTGACGACACTGGGATCAGTCATATCATGATTCATTCCCAGCAACCGAGAACCAGATTCAGGATCTGCTCCAGCTTCCTGAACTTTACTATACACATGGTGGCATCAAAATGATACCACTGCAGAAAGAGTCAGTTGGATGAAGAAATCACAACGATTCTTCCACAGAACAAGTCACCTATCGTTTCAGGACCATCTTCCAACCTCACCATATTTCTATCGATTAAAAAAAATTAATTAGCGTTTAGAACTTTATTCTATTCCAATCAAAAAAGGCACACCCATAATCTCCATACCCAGAACAAAAATAGGAATAGATATCACACAATATAAGAGCAATATGATCAAAACCTTCAATAGGAAAATATATCATTGCCCTAAAATAACTGCGAGCAAAATTATCAAAATCTAATTCCACTTTAAAACGGGTATGGGGAGAAAAAAAAAGACTTATAGGATACCTAGTTGTGGTGCCGAGCTCCAAACCTCTTCCCTGACATCAAATAAACCAAAATAATCAAAAGAAACTTTCAGGAAAAAAAAAACTCAAAATCAAAGAGAAATGAGGCGAGAGATGCCACACCCTAACTGCGTGAGATGGAGAGAGAGGGAGGGCGAGAGATGAGGGCGGATAAAGAATCAAAATAGGTCTTGGAACCCTAACCCGAGACATATATAAGAATCAAAATAGGTCTCAAGATCGAGTCGGATAAAGAAGAAAAAAGGGAGAAGAACTTACCTGAGACAAGTTCCAAGAGATGGGAGCAGAGACTGGAAGACGGGAGCATAGATCGAAAATCCAGCGTTTAGCGACCCCTATTCGGGAGCAGAGATTGGAAGACAGGAGCAGAGATCGGAAGATGGGAACAGCCTTCGAAAATCAAGGGTTCAATGTCCATGAGTTCGGGAGCAGAGATCGAAAGACGGGAGCAGAGAACGGAAGATGGGAGTAGAGCTCAGAAGACGGGAGCAGGGCGACGGTCGCTCGAACGGGAGGCAGACGAAAGAGATCCTAGGGTTAAAAAGGTTTTTTTATAATGCCAACTATGCCCTTAGGGGATAGCTGAAGGAATATCCAGCTATTCCTGAGATCCCTGAAGAATAACTTCAGGAGATAACCCATGTTTAACCATGGGTTATTCCCTCTGGTTAACCTTTTTCAGAGATAACCCCTGCAACTATAGCTTTTGGGGATAAGAGAGGATATCTGAGGAATATCCCCTCTTATCCCATGTATCAAATAGTGCCTAAGGGTGGGACTGGAAATAGACTCAAGCTGGCCCGAGATCCATTGGAACAAATCAAACTACAAATTAAGTTGATCCGGTGCCGAATTCATGTTAGGATTTTCTGCAACAAATCAAGCACCCAGTCTTGTCCGTTCAAACGGGCTTCATGCACTCCAGCCCGATTGGGCATTGGATTAGGCCCGAGTCCAAGCTCGGGCAAGGATATTTAATAACATTAAAAAAAAAAAAAAGCCTTTGTGCATCAGATCGCATATATCGCACTTGACGATTGGCGTGATGCATGCACACGCATACCAAATATAGAATTATTTTTTTTATCTTGTGGGCTTACATGCGTACATACTGTATATCAATCATTGGATATGGTACAGCCCATGTTGCATAGTATCCGATGGAGCAAGATTTTTTTGAACATAAAATTCTCTCACTGTCTGAAATCTTTGGGGGACCGGACTGAGGCAGGCGTCAGGCACGGCCCAAACTGATTCCAGTCGTCGTTCTGATGGGTGGGTAAGGAAGGTAAGCAACGGACAGGAGGAGCAAGCTCCATTCCAGGTGTCTATAATGTAGGCTTGACTCCGGAGAAAGTGTGAGATATCCGCGGCATTGCTCAATATCTAAGCGACCAAATAGAACTTTGAGCGGCATGGGACAAAGCGAGGATTATTTTTTGCCTGCCACGCCACCCAACTCCGGCTGGAAGGGGTCACAGTTGCTGTAGCTTTCTCAGATTTCTAGGAAAAAATCTGAAGAAAAAAGAAAAATTAATCTAGATTTCGGACTTCTGTGCTATCTTTGCGACATCAATCTAACTGCTACTACAGGACCAGTTGTACCCATTTATTTATTTATTTTTTATTTGTCTTCCATCAAGCTCAGCTCAGCTTATGGATCATCCCTTGGTGCTCATAAAGATGAGCCAGGTCTTAAATCTTAATGGCTAATATGGTCTATAGACAAGCCAAGTTGGGACAGCTGGAGAGGCAAAATCTTCTTCTGTCGGCCAGAGGTCAGGATATTATCTTTCTACAGGGACAACGTGGAACATTCAAACAGATATTATAATTAAAATTATTTTCTTTAGATAGACAATCATCATAGATATTTGTGCACTCTAAAAAGGATCTTCTCTCGGTGTACTAAGATAAAACTACTTCCATCTTTAAAAATACCATTTTGAATCATCTTAATCCATTTTAGAACCACCGTCTTAATTATAGGGGCACATCCAACTTGACCCACCATCCTTTTCTCTTCTTAAACCACTTGCAAGAGACGTTCAAAAAGTCTTCATTTCACTTTTTTTTCTCTCTCTAATTAATTTAATTCCTCCCCCGCTCTCCTCTTTCCAACTATCCATTTTCACACACGTTTCTCCCCTTACATCTAATCCTACCTCTACTAAATAATATAAATCTACAATTTTTTTTTATAATCCACTTTATATGTTTAGATGTCAAATTCTTAACATGCATTAATTTAAATTTCATGCTATATATTTGTTCTTAAATCTGTTTTTAAATGTTTAAATAATTCTAAACCCTCTGATTAAATCAAATGATACTCTTCACATCAATACCACCAACCTAAATCATTACCTTGCTTGCTTATCTTGCTCTTCCATGATATCCCAGCAATTCAGCTAACCTCCATAACATCCATTCTCGTTAGACGGGAAGAATTCAACCAACTACCTTCACCTAACTCTCCTTTTCAACTCAAATTAAACCCTCTTAATCCTAGCTTTTCCTTCTCCCTCTTAATCTTTGAAATATAACGATAAAAATATACTTTCCTTGGATCCCTGTCATTCATCTTTTCAATCATCTCAATCTCTAGAGCAACTTGCTTTAAATATATATATATATATATTCTTCTTAAATCTCTAGCTTATAGGAGCTTACCACCTAAGATTCATCATAATCTTTAGGCTGTTTTAGATTAACAATGGCAAGCAAACAGTCTTACATCATGGTATGTGTCGTTGTCGCTTTCTTCTACAATCTTTGGTCCTTCAATCGAGAGAGGATGGTCCGAACTTTTTGCTTGCCAAGGAGCAAATAGTCTTACCTATCATATCCAATGGTATACAACTCAACTCAACTCAACTCAACTCAACTCATTTAAGCCTTTTTTCAACTACATGGGATTGGCTACATGAATCTGCTTCCTCCACTCTGCTCTATTTAGAACCAAGTCAACATTTAAATTACAAATAGTTATATTTTTTTAAATTATTTCTATCCATGTTAGTTTAGGTCTATCTCTATTATTATTATGAATTGTTAAAAGATCACTCTGGAGCATTTAAAAGTTTACGTTGTATATGTTCAAACCACCATAATTGATTTTCTCTCATTTTACATTAGTAGATTTGGTAATTAATCGTTAATTATTCATGTATATAAAGCAATTGCATAGCTTAGCTAAATTTAAATGATGAAGATCTCCTATCGATCATCCAAAATGTTGGATGTTATTTACTATTCTTAAAATACTTACACATAAAAGATTATATAATTTGAAAATCATCTATGCTTACATTCAAAAGTTCAAAATAAAAGGATATTATTTAGACTATATAATATTTTGATCATCTGATGTATATATTAAGAATCTTCAAATTATATGTTTGCTAGTATGTAAATATTTTATAGATATGGAATTCGCATCATTCAATCTAAATACAATCGATGATGAATAATGCACGACTTCATATTGTCTTGGAAGTTTGAAAAGTATTGGGATGAAATAGATCAGCAGGAGAATTGATACATCAAAAGTCCTTTTCAAAAGAAGAATTTCAACATAAATGTCATTTTAATCGTAAAATTTAAGAAACATAATCTCTAGGCTCATTGAATTATTTAATGGCATGGAATGACTGTGAGTGGTAGCGTATCCATTTAAACAAGTTTCGGTTCCTTTTCAAAAAGTGACACCAAGATAAGCTGTAAGGCTCTTCATGATGCATAGAACATGGTAATATTGTGGATGCTGAGGCACTGCTCCGGTGCCACCCTTGAACTGGATTAATGTAGGCAACGTTGAGTTTGTTTTGAAGGGAAAGAAGATCGCTGCGGTGCCCTATCAATTTGGATTTATTCTGTTGAAAAGGTCTTTGTGCACCACCTTCGATGTATAAAGTCGTGCACCGAACGTGATCATTGGCACGTAGTGCGTGATTTGATGTACAAAAACGTTTCCTTATTCTGTTTGTCATTAAGATCCACAAATCTATTGCCAAACAAGCTCTACTTGAAACTCATATATCTGTGCACTTGTCGTGGTCTAGAGATAAACCCATACATTTTTCAAGTTTAGATATAAATCTATTGAAAAGCTATAATGACCTGTGACTAAGTAAAAAACTAATACAAAGAGAGATAACCCTTATGAGAAAAGTATTTTCCTCTGTAACCATCAATCTATCCTAATTTGACTAGGACTCTCCTTAGTTAAGATAAATCCACTTTAAAAAAAAATTTAGTCCACCTATTCTGAGATTAGAATTATCAAAATACAATTCCTTCAAATGTATATAAAAGTAGTCCTAATCTTTTCAAACAAAATCAATCTCTTTCTTTGCTTGAGTCATGGAATGCTCATTCAAGATCTCTAGGACCTACTCCTTATCTAATTTCAGCTAACTTGAGTATCAAAGGGTTTTTTCCTAAAAATTCTAAAAGAAGACTCTTTGGCTCTGAATACTCTCTTTTTTTTCTCATACAGAAAGATGAACATTCAACCGGAAAAGTGCTTTACCATGTGCATTAAGATCAACTTTATCCATTGTCACATGAAAACTAATTTTAAACATCAATAAATTGACGCCATATATAGGAATGAACAAAAGCACCATATATGGGTGTCGAAAAAGAGCATCTAGTCATGTCGTCCAAGAGAAGATATTAAAAAGTAAGCAATGCTCAAGAAAGCATTAACCATTATGAAGCGCATTCAAGGTAAAGAGACAGACCTACCAAAGGATCTAGAGTGGTTTGGCCAATGAGCTGAATTAATCAACTTAAATAACTATGGTTTATAAGTTAAATCGATCAATCTAAAAAGCTATAGTTGATAACCTTAAAAAAAAGATCAATCTAAAAATTTATGGCTTGTGATCTAAATTGGTTGATCCAACGAGGTACAACTAATGACCTAAATTAACCAATTCAAAAAGCTAAGGCCGATAATCTAAAACCAGCTAACATGAAAAGCTTCAGTTAATGAACTGAATCAGTCAACCTAAAGTGTTACGACTTATGGCCTAAATCAATCGACCTAAAGAGCAATAGCTGATGATCTAAATTGGCCGATCCAAGGAGTTATGACTAAGGATCTAGATCAACTAACCTAAAGAGCTATGGTTAATCAATTAAATCAATCAATCCTAAGAGCTAAAAGTAATGATCTAAAATTAGTTGATATAAAGAGCTACAACTAATTAGCTAAATTAATTGTTATGAAGAATTATGACTGGTGATCTAAATTGGCGAACCTAAAGTGCTATGGTTGATAGGCTTATTTGATCGACGTAAAGAGCTACAGCTGATGAGCTAAATTGGCCAACATGAAAAGCTACGATTGATGAGCTAAATTTGGCAAATTGAAGAATTATGTTTAATGAGCTAAATTAGCCAATCTAAACAGTCTAGGCTAACTTAGACTCAAGGTTGATCTAAAGAAAGCCAAATCATAGAATCAAACTCGACTTGTTAAGGTGGACTTGACTAAAGTCAAAGTTACTAAAGGACAAGTCGGCTTGATTACCAATCTAGGTTAGCTAAAAAGGATGCCCCATATGGCATGTGTCTGATGCTCCAATCAAAGAAATCCAAAGTGAACAAGTCAACCTTGAAGCTAACCTAGATTGGTAGAAATCTAGGTTCTCAGGATCGACCTATTGTATTTAACATCTACGCTCTGTGCGATAGGTTGACCTCCTCGAAACTACATGGAATGTGGTGCGAAACTTCAAGTGATGCATCAAGTTGTTTAATTCACATTAAGATTTCTATTGCACCTAGTGCTTTAAGATCAGTGCTGGATTAATCGGTATATTTCCTTTTATCTTAAAAG
This sequence comes from Calamus simplicifolius, assembly GCA_900491605.1. Taxonomy (NCBI): domain Eukaryota; kingdom Viridiplantae; phylum Streptophyta; class Magnoliopsida; order Arecales; family Arecaceae; genus Calamus; species Calamus simplicifolius. The sequence continues at coordinate 385,544 of UESW01004642.1, read as the reverse complement.
AGTAGTTTAGGCTAAGCTATAGTTCAAAGATGACCACCTGATTGCTTAAACAAATATGAGCTACCTAATATCTCGATCGGAGATGAGCTAAATGATAGCTCCATCGAAGATGAGCTAACAGGTAACTCGATAGCTCGATCAAAGATGTGAGCTACTAGATAGTTCGGTCAAAGATAAGCTATATGATAGTTTGGCCATATAGGAAAAGTTTAATAAGCCAGAGATAAATAAGTCATATAAAAATTTAAGCTGCATTTATAACTTAAGCATGGACTTATGCTCAACCCTCAAAAGTAGAGAATAAGTGATGTCGAATTTAGCTAGCTAATCTTGCAATGACACATGATAAAATCGAATACCAACGTGAAGAAGGGCAGCCTTGATGAGAAAAGGACTCCCTTTCATAACAACTAACCTATCCTAAGTTGATTAAGACTCTTCTTATTAGACATAAATCCACTTCAAAGAAGAATTAGCCCATTTATTCTAGAAATATTCTTTTACAGGTGCCATTTTCTTTGGTATCAGGTTTATAAAGAGCCATCTAATATAAAAGTCTGACTCAAAATACAACTCCTCCAAATGTTTGTAAAAACAATCCCAATTTCCCTAAGTAAAATAGATCTATATCTTTGCTTGAATCCTAGGTAGTACGACCAAGAGCCTTAGGACCTTATCTTTGTATGCTTTCAATTGACTTAAGCTTCTGGTGGTTTTTTTTTTAAGAAAAACTTCAGGCCCTTAACATATTATTTTTTTTCTCATGCTAGAAAGCAAACATCTAGCTAAAAAGGTGCTCTACCATGCGTATCAAGATCAATCTTATTGATATACGAAGACCAATTTGGGATGTCAACGAGTTTGGTTCTTATAAACCCTATCCACCCTGAACTCAAACCCAAATTTTATCTAATAGTTTTCCTTATACATAATATAAGTTTTATATTTATATGCCTTATATTTTTTTATCATTTTATTAGTTATATTTTGAAGTTATACTATTAACAAATAATTTTGAAGATATAAAGAAAATTGAGCTTTCTAAATATCAATACCTATCATGGTATGAGCTAACTAATCGACATGATGGCAACATGTGGCAAGCTATAAGGTAGCATAATGGTCTCCTCTTAAAAAGAAATGTTTCAATCAAGAGCGATTTCCATCCAAGCTACTACCCAATCCAAGAACAAATTCCATTAAGAGAGCAGATATTTTTTAGTAGAAGCCAATCACTCAATCTTGAAAAGATTCTTAAATTCTATTTAGGAAAAATTTCACCAAAGCGTGGTTATATTCAGATAGTTAACTCAGTAGAACCGTTAATCAATAAGTGGCCAAATCTAATAGAAACTCTATCAGAACATCAGTAAAACAAGCTTTAGATCACATGTAATAAAGATCCATTCTCTAGCTTCAAAAGTCCTAAAGCACCTTCTCATGGAACTCAGAAGACTTTCTTCTTCCTCTAAAAGCTCTAGTAGGGTCCTCAAAGGCAATCTTGGGACCTTTCTAACTTTTTCTTTTTCTCTTTTCCAAGGTGCTTTACTATTCGAGTTAAAACATATCCCATCTATTCACATGTGAAGACCAGATTCGAATGCAAATAGTACCTACTTGCAATTCAAATCAAGTCCTAATCCATAATCCAATGTGAATCTAGATGCATCAACCTTATCTCTACTTGAGCAATCAAATTAACTCGATCCACTTATTAGAATGGTAGGAAATGCATTGCCATGTAAAATTGAATCACATGACAAATTAGATTTAGCTTGGGCAACATGAAGTCTAATCAAACCTAATTTTCCCTGTAAAATTTATGCTCGGTTTCTTTTATGTGATGATGGAGCGGAATACTATGATTTATTATTATAAAGTAGCTAGGCACCACTAATATCATGGTTATAAGCTTCTAGCAAGCGAATCTTTGGAAAAAGGTGTTCCTCCATCTTAGTTATTACTTCACTTAAAAATGACTACTGGAAAAAAAAAAAATTATGACTATATTATAGTGACATGGAAGGTAATTCTTGCTTGATGTGGCCAGTGATGCTACGTGAATAATAACGGTAAAGTTGACCAACGGCATGAGCGGAGGCTGACGGAAGCGCTTGCCCGACTCCTTCAAGTCGGCCGAGGCGGCTCCGACCTCTCTAGGTCAGCCCTTCTACGGTCCTGACTCTTCCAAGTCGACTGAGGCGGTCCCGACTTCTCCAAAGTCGGTCTCCTACGGTCCCAACTCTTTCAAGTCGGTCGAAGCGGCTACGACTTCTCCAAGTCGGCCCCCTGCGGCTCCGACTCCTCCAATCAGTTGAGACGGTCCCGACTTCTCCAAGTTGGCCCCTACGGCCCCGACTTCTTTAGGTCGGCTGAGATGGCTCCGGCTCCTCTAAATCGGCTGAAGCGGCCCCGACTTCTCCAAAGTCGGTCTTCTGCAGCCTTGACTCCTCCAAGTCGATCGAGACGGTCTCGACTTCTCCAAATTGACCTTCTGCGGCTTCGACTCCTTCAAGTCAGCCAAGATAGCCCTGACTTCTTTCAGAACCAAAGGAAGCTTCCTCTCTATGACCTATATTGTTAGCTTAGACGTCGAAAGGTTCCTATCGAAGCTTCTTTGATACTGGGGCTTCTTACATGTCGCTCTTCGCCAAAGAAAATATCACCAGCTAACGGAGTCTATTTTTCACAGTCAGTTTTAGTGAACGAGCGTCAACACGGCCGTAATGATAAAAGTCTCTGGGCAGTTGCATCCTAGATCTAAGATTAAAGACCATGCAACATCTCTGTAACAAATTATTTATTTTTAGTGAATTTACAATATGAAATCATGTGACCGCATTATACCAACTGCCCTGATCTCCTCAACTGCGCGCCATTAAGCACATCAATCAGATGGCACAGGTGGACCAAACAGCGACGACTGCTGTAACTGTCGCAATTCCCGTGTCGGTAGTCATCATCTCTCCAGAAAAGTCAAAGGAGGGAGAAAGAGTGTGTTTTCTATTCTGGGACCACCGGCATCGGGTGCCCCCACGGTTAAAACATGCTGCTGCTTGCGAGCCAAAACTCCATGGACAGCGCCGCATTATTGTTGAAAGGCCATCATTAATGGCCATCCTTATTTCCACCTCTTCAACGCATCATCACAATGCACGGGAGATGGCAGGAGGAACGAGAATGCAACCGATAACCAAAAAAAAAAGGATTCGAAAGGCAGAGATTTGAACTTGAAATAATGGCGGACTGTGTGAATGTCGTGGTGGTTGGAAGGAGTGTCCTGTGTTGCCGACTTCGCAGCCGAAAAAGAATACGCCAAGCGGCAAGCATCGCCGTTCTACAACCGCTGTGACGCTGTGACGCCGTGTCTTGCTCGTTGACTCCGCATGCTGGGAAAGAAGGCGTCGCAAGAAAAGAGGTGGGGGGGGGGAAGGGGGAATGAGAGATCATGCGGTGTGGATTTTCTCGGTTAATTAAACTAGATTAGGATGTGCTGTTGACTTGATGGGGCTAATGTTGAGTTCTTTTTTAAACCGTGACAAACATTACTAATTTTATGATTTTAATATAAAAAATAAAAATTTTATACAAATAGAATTTAAAAAAAAAACGTGAGATGATATTTTTCTTGAGTCAAAAAAGGGTCATTTGAAAAAGCGCCAATTCATGGAGTTTTGAGGATGTGCTGTTAACTATTGGGCTAATGTTGAGTCCTTTTTTTTATCGGTGTCAAATGATGCTGTTTTATGATTTTAGTATAAAAATAAAAATTTTATATAAATAGAATTAAAGGAAAAAAATATCACTTGAGATGATGTTTTTCTTGGGTCAAAAAGTATCATTTGATAAAAGTATCATTTCAAGTGGCATTTTAAAAGTGTCACTTATCTTTCTACACAAAGTTCTTTCTTTTTTACATGAAGTAGTAGCGCTTCTTAAAAGTGCCATTTGAAATGATGCTTTTAAGAAGCGCCACTTGAAATGGCGTTTTTAAAAGCATCATTTCAAATGGCGTTTTTTTTTTAAATCCTATTTGTATAAAATGTTTATCTTCCAGCTAAAATCGTAAACCAATGTCGTTTGATGAGCCCTTTTTTTAACTGGTATCGTTTAACACCAATTTTACATGATTGGTGTGAAAGGTAAAAATTTTACAAAAATGATATTAAAGAAAAAAAAAGCGTCACTTCATGTCCACCATGGCTGCTAAAGTCTCATTTTAAGCTCCACTCCCTTTCCACTTCCCACTTTCATGCAAAGTTTCATTTTAAGCGAAGCAATGTTATTCTTAAAAGCTTTAAGAAATATACTTGAAATAATGCTTCTTAAAAGCTTTACTTGAAATGATGCTTTTAAAGCTACTATAGTGAATATAAAAAATATTATTTGAAGTGGTGCTTTTATTTTAATATTATTTTTATAAAATTTTTATCTTCTGCATCAATCACGTAAAACCGATGTCAAACGACCTTGATTCGAAAAAGGACTCATCGTTTGACACTAGTTTCAAAAGGGCTCGGCTAATGTTTAGCTATTCTATCATTTTATGCCTCATTATTAACGGACTTTAAATGAAATTAGGTGTGGCAGCTCATAAGCCTATGTAGCTATGAGTATGATATCGATAACCGCACATGCCACGATTTGATTTGGAGTAAGCGTCATTTAAATAGAATAGATGCAATTATCTTATATAAAAATAATATAATCCCAATAGAAAAGTCTTGCTTAAGGATTGTAAGAGCAAAAAAAATCATCACTTACGGACAAGTGTGCACTTTTAGAGCTTAAATTAAATCTCGATACTCCAACCGAATCCATTTAAAAACTATACCTATCTGACCAAATCGGATATAGTTTCCAGCGTTGCCGGTTAAACAAATTCTCTTTGTAACCGAGTTTTGTTAATTTTTCCTTTAACAACGTTAGCCTTTTGAATAATGGCCAACTCGCCGAACGGTCAAATAGAATGACCAACGTTAGGCTCAGGGTCAGCATCAATATTTTAAAAATTAATTCGGATAACAAATCGGCTTGACATTTAGATGATAAGCTAATCAATTTGAAATCGAATAATATTAAAATTATTTTTAATTTAATAATATAATAATAAAATATAAAAGTAAATTATAAAAAAAATTTTAAAACTTATATATAAGTTTAAAAAATTATATAATATTAAAATTAAAAAATAACTTTAAAACTATATATAGTCTGTTTCTAAATGCAAATGAAAGTGAGAAATTAAAAATTTTAAAAAATCTAACCTTAAATTTATTATCAAAACTAAAAATTTAAAAATTAAAATTCAATCAGTTCTTCGAAACTAATCGGTTCAATGAATATTTTAATTTTTATTGAATCATATAAAAATTAATTTTAATAATAAAATTGAATCAAATAAATAATTAATTTTTGATTGAATTGGTTTGATAAGTCGATTTGATCCGAATTTTAAAATCATGATCAGCATAATCAGTCGGCATGAAGCTGATAGTTCTTGTTTTGCTGAGCTTAAATTTTTTAAAATCAAACTTAAATTTATTACATACAATGCCTCCATTGCTTTTTATCATCTTCTTTATGTTTTAATTTTTTTTTATTTTCGATACCATTCAGAACAGCTAGCATGAGTTGTCTTAATATATATATATTTATTTATTTATTTAAAAAAAAGTACGTGAATCCGATTAAATAATGTCTAGATCAAAAGAATTAAAAAAATAATAAAAGCTATAGCTCAAGTTGCCGTTCCTAACGTATAATATAATATAAATAATAGAAGGCCGAGGAAGGCATCATGAAGGCCGCTATCTACACCGTGGCTCCGTCAGTCCCCAGATCCAACCTGGCACTTTTGTTTGAAGCTTTTTCGGCGCGAGCGGATCAACGTGGCATGGCGGAACGAAAGGCGGTGAGAGAAAGGTAACAGGATGTAACGGAGGGCACGCCTTTTTTTTTTTTTTTTTTTCTTTCTCTTTATAAAGTGCAAGGGAGCAAGGAAAAGATACCGAAGGGAGAGGGCAAGGTGGGGCCTCTCTTCATGATGGCTTGGAGAGCTGCCCATGCGTTTCTGTCCGATATCTGACCCATACCTGTCATATCTGTCCCATTCCCTCGCCCATCCATCCACTGGCTATGTTCAAGAGCAATTAGCATAAATATCAAACGTGAGAGAGAAACCCTCGTGAGTCAATGGATTCCTTTATGCTTTTAGAGCTGGCAATAAAGAATCAGCCCTTTGATTTTAAATTTTAATCCAGTAGATCTGTTAAAAAAAAAAAACTTTGCCAATGGTTTTTTATTGCTTGAGATAAAGTCATCGCCGGTCTTACGTACTTGTGTAGAATATTCTGAAATTAAAACAGCTCACTATCATTAGAATAAATTCAAAATAGTAGCAGTCCTGGACTTTTTACATTCATTTCAATTTCTAATAAATAAAGTTTTTTTAAAAAGTAATAAGAGCCATCATATGAACGGACCGCATTCTTTGGTTCTCTTTAGCTTCAATGAGGATATTTCTAGTTGCCCTTAACGTGACTCCAAAAATTACGACCCTTCCTCTGCTCGGCATTTCACTCGCTACGGCGCAAATGTACGTATAATTTCACCCATGGATAATATTAATATGATGAGGGTTCCCCACGTGGGACTTTTTTTTTTTAACAAAAAAAAGGTAAGGGTATACTCACATTTAAGCTATCCAAATCAAACATTATCTAATAGAAAGGTTATGTGAGTAGCTATGAGAAAAGATCCTTTGATACCTCATCCATCCACAGCTTACACTGGCTTCACATTTGATTAGGGATTTAATCGAGTCACCAACTATGAGAAAAGATCCCTTGATACCTCATCCATCCATAGTTTACACTAACTTCACATTTAATTAAGGATTTAATCGAGTCATATGTAGGATCATGCTTTGAACTAGTGCAAGCTGTGAGAAGGAGTAGCACTCAAATCAACTGGGCTATTGCTTGGACGGTGACTACTTTCTATCTGTATGGAAGAGAGAGCACATAGAATGCTTAAAAACGTGGTCAATAAGATTACAAAACAAGGACATATATATATATAAACAAAGAATAATCTAAAGTCAATGTAACTCTAACTCCATCAAACGGTGTTCGCTTGCGTCTTCACCTACTAGCAACCAAACAAGCGAGCAATGCCAAAATTCTTTATGATGGTCCACCGCTACCTAATATCATCATCGAATGTTTTTTTTTTTTTTTTGGTACTAACGAACGATCACACTTGTCTAATACGAATCAGCTCAAAAAAATCAGAATACATTATTTGCTGCAACAATGCGAATGTATTTTGAGAGGTAAGATTGACAACAAATGCGAACCCTAAACAGGACTTTTTATTTTCTAATACAACAATAAAATGGTCCATCTACTAAAGCATTTGGATTTTCTCAAATTTCTGGAGAGATGCATTCACTTACATGTGATCTTTGTACGACATAATATGGAATGGCTAGACAAGTTGGACATGGACATTTTGGCTCATGCAATACAAAACAATGGCAAGGGACTTGAGCTATGACCTCTCCAATTCAAATGCAAAATGGAGACCCTAAAATAAATTAGCATATCATGGGCATATCGATAGGAATTTCCCCAGTTATGTCTGATCAATTGTCTCGCGGTCCCCCCCACGCATCTCCATCGGTCACGCACGCGACGCGTTTGACATTATGATTCCTTGAGCGAGAAACTGATAGCGAGGCCGACATGGTGATCTCGCACGAATTTCACAATTGGTTACTGGAGCACCCGTTACGTTGCCTTGCAATCTTTTTCTCCGCCTTTATAACCCATGGATATGCCAACTCTGTTTTCCAGTCGATCGGTCAACAGTGGTCCACACATGGCTCACCTCTTTCCTTCTCTTTAGCAAGACCGAAACATAAGAAAAAGTCTTTGTACATCGCTTTTCAATATAGAATGATCTGCCTCGAACAGTGATTCATTCGTATATAAGCTCGTGTGTTTATATTGTGAGACCTATGAACGATTTCTTTGGCACGAATTCATGTACGAATAAATTATCGTGCTTGATGCAAGTTATCCTACATCGAAAGTGATTTTTTTATTTCTCAAAACAAAATGGCAGTCCATCGGAATGGCCCTAAGGCCCGTATGGGTGTGCAATGAGTATTACCACGGTTATATCAATCGGTAGGCGAGTAGAATCAGAGCATAAATTCACTGACTCGGAGTGAAGCACGGGGGCTAACTAGGGGTGCAACTCGGGCTCATGAAACTCAGGTTTCCCTTAACCCTAATCCTAACCCTATTTATAAAATGTCAACCCTAACCCTAATCCTAACCCTATTTGTAAAACCTCAACCCTAACCCTATTTTTAAAAATCAGGTTCGAGTTGAGTTTCGGATTGGAATTCAGGTTGATAGAAAAATATATATATATGACAATCTGAAACAAACAAGCTTAACATTGCACAAATAAGCTAAAGTTTGAAACAAATAAGCTTTACATTGTACAAACAAGCTAAAGTTTGAAACAAACAAGCTTCACATTTCAAATTACATGTCTAAAAATATACATCTTTCACATAAGATTAAACAAAAAAAAAGTATATTCTTAAACCAAAACATATCCAAAGTAATCCAAATGTTGGATAATATTTCAATAGCCACCATATGCATTGATAGAGTCACCTTTATCCTTCGGAAGCAGAAAATATTGAGACGATATAAAGAGCCAGTTAGAAGGTATGAGAGATCTTTTCCAAGTAGCGAGACTGCATTCGCCATCAAAAGCTCTCTGATTTTTTACTTATCACCCCTTTCTAGATGTTTTAGTTTTCTGCTCATCACCTCTTCCCAGATGCTTTCATAAAATTTTGGCAAACTTCATATTAGAAGTTACAAATGTCTCAAAGAAGATAATTAAAAAAAATAAAATACTAGTTTGGCCCACCAATATTACATGATAAAATGCAATGGTTAAAGGTATATTGCTCATTTTAAAAGATAATGAAGGTTCTGATGGAATGTTCATACCAAGAATCATCACTTCCACAAAACTATTGTCAGCTCTACACGCTTTAAACCTAACAAACAAGGCTAAATCATCACTTCCACAACACCAGTGGGCCTACTGCTTGTAGCTTTACGGGTTCGAATTTTTTCGAGTTCGAATTAACTGCAATCTAACCCGGTCCAAGTTGCAAATCGATCCAGATTTAACCCGGATCCTTCGGGTTCGAGTTAAGCAAACTAGAGTTTGAGTACTGCTAAAAATTGGGTTTCATGGATTGAATTCGGATTGAACCCGGTCTAAATTACGCCTCTAGGGCTAACCTCCGTCCGATGGCGGACGCGACGAGGAGATCCTCAGCGGAAGGAGGAGGTCATCAGATTTTTCATTCTATAATCCTGATGTAAAAAGGAAATTTTTTCTATTTTTAATCTTGTTCTTACTGAACGGAACGGTTACCATCTCCAAGCCACCGACTTCGACGTGAGAACGACATCATGGACGCATGGCCTGGCGCCTTAATTCCAGGTCAGCTAACACGGAGGATTCTCTTGAGCTGAGACTGTGAGGTTGTTCAGCTCCAACCCCCGTCTTTTTTCCCCCCTCCTCTCCTCTCCTCTCCTCTCGCTTTCACCTCCGCCCACCCCTGCCAGCATAAACGACCCAAAAGCTATTATGAAGTCGAATCATTTATTTTATTCCAACCGCCCGAGGCAACTCCTTCCAATATAATAAGCGGCCTTCCCCACCCTTTCCCCATCCTTGCAATCGCCTACATACTTCTCTTCCTCCCCTTTCTCCTCCCTCTATCCTCTCTAAGCGAGCGAAGACACGGAGCGATAGAATCAGAGATGAAGGTACAGTGCGACGTCTGTGCCGTAGAGGCTGCGTCGGTCTTCTGCTGCGCCGACGAGGCCGCCCTCTGCGACGCCTGCGACCGCCGCATCCACAGCGCCAACAAGCTCGCCGGCAAGCACCGCCGCCTCTCCCTCCTCCACCCCTCGCCCTCCTCTTCTTCCCCGCTCTGCGACATCTGCCAGGTGAGCGGCTAGAGCGGCTCCAAACCCATCTCCCCCTTCCCTTCCTCCTCCCTTGATTTGGTAGGAAGCTAAAGATGTTTAATTTGCAGGAGAGGAGAGGATTTCTCTTCTGCCAGGAGGACAGGGCCATCCTCTGCAGGGACTGCGACATCCCCATCCACACCACCAATAACCTCACCATGAATCACCACAGGTTCCTCCTCACCGGCGTCCGGCTGTCCTCCGCCCCGATCCCATCTGCCCCACCGTCAGAGGCAGAGGTCGTGGACAAGAAGACCAACGGCGACGACGCCAAGATCAAGAACAATTGCTACGAGAGTAATAAAAACGTCGTAGCAGCGGAGGAGGAGGAGGCCGCTTGCAGCAGTAGCACAACCGCCGCAGTAGCGGCGGTCGGCAGCAATAGCAGCAGTATCTCAGAGTATCTGATCAAAATGCTTCCCGGCTGGCACGTGGAGGACTTTCTAACCGACGACGCTGTCATCGCCGCCGATGCCGATGCCGATGCTTTCTCTCAGGTCTGCTATGATTCTGATATCTTTTGTTTGATATCTTTGTTAGTGCCAGCAAGAGTTGGATTAAGAGAGGCGGTGTTGATTGGCAGGTAAACGGGGATTTGCTGAAGAGCGACAGCGTGCTGACTGGTTTGGGAGAGGGACCGCCCATTTGGGTTCCCCAGGCGAAGCATCCGGCTGTGGGAGGCCAGACGGGGCGTTTGTTCCAGGGTTTTGTTGGGTCGAAGGCGAGCCGGCATCGGTGGAGCGAAGGGTCCTGGACGGTACCTCAGATGCACGAGAATAAGAGATGCCGGCCTACCGTCTGGTACTCGGAGTTGTGAAGGGATTTTGCACGCGTCGGCACGCCCATCGTTGCTTTTGGGGGGGTTTTCTTACTGTTTTTGCCCCGTCCCATTCCAGTGAAAGATTACCCGTGTCGGAAGCTTGAACTTTTTTTCCCCTCTCGCTTAGAACAGAGGCGTGATTGTAATTTGTATGCTTGGCTCCTAAATAATCAGCGGATTGTGGGACAAATAATGCTAATTCTCTCTCAAGGCGCTCCATAGGGAAGGAATCATCGTGGCCGATTGAATTCCGGATAGATCGACACTTTATTTTTAAAGATAATCTCAGCCAAGTTCGTTGAGGGCTGCGACTTTGGGATGCGTACGATTTTATTAATAATATGGGAAATTACTTCATACTCCTGGAAATAATATGCATCGACTGGCAAAACGTGACTCACCGAAATAACTCACCCGGTACGTGCTGTTTGATACAAGATTATGAAGCCAGCATGTACGATGAGATCTGAATTGCTTTCTGGCAGGCGGAGAGGCTCGACCGTGGAGGTGAAAAGTTTCCTTGGGAAAGGAACGAGTCGAAATTTGAAAGTAAAAAGGTTGAAAAAAAAAATAAAAAAACTGCCCATCTCTCCGACTAATCAGCGATCTTGTAGGTCCCCAGTGAATGAAATTCCCGCCCTACCTAAACGATTGCATTTCAAAGTCGTTGGAGCGACTGGACCAAAATTTGTTTCCCATATGCAGCCTTGCGAGAAACTATCAAGTGGGAAATACCATTTTTATCGTGATTTTGAAAATTGAATTGGACTGAACGATCGAACTGATCTAAGAACTCAGTTTTTATTATTAAAGTTAACTTTTATATGATTTACTAAAAATTAAAAAATTCATTGAAACTATCAAATTTCGAATAATCGGTCCAACCTCATTTTTAAACTTTTAATTTTGATAAATAAAAAAAATTAAAAAACTATTCAAATGATTAAGAGAGAAGACAACCCATAGCTAGCATAATTTTATAGTTAAAAAACGGTTTAGATGAGTTGAGTTGAGTTTTGATAAGTAAAATTAGGGTTGAATTTTTTGAATTTTTAATTTTTCACTTCGATTGATATTTATATGTTATTATTTCTATATTATTAAATTAAAAATTAATTATATATCATCCGATTTGATCAAATCAATTTATCCGATCAAACCAATTGACTCATGATCCAAATGTCAAGCTGATTTACTGTTTAATTTAATTTTTAAAATATAGTAAAAAATTATGACCTCCGATGAACGAAACGCCAAAGCATGTTTTACCTTGCAGGTAGAAACAAAAATTAATTCACGAGCCAACAAAGTCAAATCTTTATACGGATATTGCATTGCACTCTCAACTTCAGTAGATTGATTAGCAAAGCCATTTATTTTAATTAGGATGTCCATAAATTTTACTGATCTTTATATAACACAAAAGAGTAAAGATACGATGTGGCAGCGCACGATAAGATTCGGGTGATGTCCTTTTGTCCTTGTGAACCTGCAAAACAACATCCTTACGCAAAAAAAGGTGGGTAATCCCTATGGAATATCCTTCGATATCCAAGTCAGTGAAGATCCTTGGCCACAGATAATGTAAAGAAGGTTGTTAATAGAAAGAAGGCTCCGGAGAACGGTTCTAAAAAGTAATGGCATTAGTAAGGTTTTTTAGTGCCTATTGGAGAAGTCCTATGATCTGGCATTTATAGGTAGCCAAGAAGGTATGTTGTTAGCTAATTTTTCGGGTGCAGTTGCAGAAGTTGGGGGATGACAAAGCTGATTTCAATGTATACCTGAACAGGAGGATTCGTGATCCCACGAATCATAAAGAAAGGAAGCCTTATTTGGCTCCTACTTCTGTTTATGGAGAACTACTTTTGAGATTCTTACAATTCTTAGTGATCTGTTGGCCAAAATGCTCGGCACAAGCTGAAGGTCGGCGAAAAAGGAGGGTTGGCTGAAGAGGAGGGTGGGCTGAGTGGCTTCCAACTATTGAGATTCGGTCGCTCTAGCTCGAGAGCAAGACTCGGTGAAGCTGAAGGTCGATCGGTTAAGGCTCAAGCAAAGCTCGATCAGCTGAGGCTCGGATGAAGATACCGAGTCAAAGGTTGGTGAGGCGTTGAGGCAGGAGTTTGAGTACAGCCATCCTTTGACTGTGGTGGAGAGTGAACTCCTTTTGAATGTTGCAGTCAACAGGAGATAACTCAAAAGTGGGACCCACCGCCTGTCACGTAAGCCAATTTATGCAGAGACCATTTTACCCCGCATCACTTGCCCCCTACTTCTAGTCCAAAGTTTACAATCGGGCTTAGGGAGTAGAGCACAGGTGATCGAATCTCATTGTCACAGGTTGTATCAAAATCTTTTTTGGTATCTTATTTAATCTCTAAAATTTATTTACTTTCAATTTGCGTATCCATTTAGTTTGATTTAACTTTTTCTCAAAAAAAAAAATTAAAGAAAATTTCTATCCGAGTTTCCTTTATTTTCATTATTTCACATCTTGATTCCCATAAAATTTTCATATTTCTATCCTTTTTCCTTTTTTTATTCTCATCTCATCAATGCTCTTCTTTATACGACTCTCAGGAATTTAAAACAACAAAGGTCAAAAAGTTTGAAATTGCATTGATAAACCCATGACCCAGTTCAGGCTGGTTGATCGGTTCATTGGTGAATTGGATGGATTAACCGGATTATTTCGGGACTCTTACATATCCCATTTTATGTTAGAATCGGAACAACTTGGCCTTCGGATTTTGGTTCAACCGACCGATCTGATCCAATTTTAACAACTATGATATAATTAATTAATTAATTAAAATGTATACTTAAAAAATTATCATTTTGCTTTTAGCTCAAAATTCATAAATGATCATTTTTATCCTTCTCATTCAAGACCTTATAACTTAATTATTTTAACCCATATCTGAAATTAGCCAAACACATGAATTCTATAATTGAATCCTAAGGTATTCATCCAATTTTTAATCCAAAAATCAACCCAAAGGCCAGAACCAACTTGAACTAGTTGGTTCACCTGTTCAAGCCCAACCCGTAAGCGGCTATAGCCTTCTTTCCAACGTCCTCACCCAATCCCGTCACCCAGCCGAAACCCCTCCCACCCATCCCCTCCCGTCGTCGCTGCCTCCTTCGCTCGTCGCCGGTCGCGGCGGAAGCGACGGCTCCCTCCAGCGATGACCCCAAGCCCGGCCAGCAACCGCCTCCCCCACACGATCTCCCCCTCTCTCCCCACTACCCTATGGCCCAACCCATCGCTGGCATCCAAGAAACCGTCTCCGGCTTCTCCTCCCATCACTCGTTCACCGCCGGTGAAAGGCGGCGGCGCACACCGCAAGATCCGGCGGCCTCTCACGGTGGCCAGATCTGGCCGAAGCAGGGGAGAAGACTATCTTCTAAAGTCTTCTCCCCAGCCGATGGCCACCCGAGCCGCCTCCTGCCCTGGCCGATTGCCAGCGACCTCACGCCGACAACCACGAGCCTCCGGCGATGAATCCCGTGACGACCAGCCCAATGTCTCCCAAATACCCACTGTTTCCTTAGTTGAAACAAAAAAACAGGGGATCGAGAATTTTACCTGAACCTTTCCAGAGTTGCTAGCGAACTTTCCCGAAGGAGGATGACTCCATGTAGCAGTCCACCGGCTTGGAGGAGGACGCTATCGGAGGCACGTTTGAGAGAGAGAGGAGGAGCCTGTCCCGAACTCCGACGACGAACTGCAAGCTCGCTTGTCGGCCGGCAGCTGTTCCCCAGCCTCCACCCTCTTTCGTCCGTGATCCATAGCGCCTTCTATTTTTTTTAAAAAAAGAGAGAAAAATTCTCGCCAAAAGAAGTGTTAAAATCTCTAAAGGACTTCGAATGTGGTTTCGATCGAATACCAAAACTGGAGAGAAGGATCCAGGTGTAGAGGACGGCGGAGCCGGCGGCATGGGGCGATGCAGAGAGGAAGAGGACATGGCCGGCGGCGACAGAGGAGAGGAGGTGGACGTAAAATCGTGAAGGATTGCAAGGAAGGTTGGGCATCAAAGGGAAACCATGAAGGTAGGTCCTCGGTGAAATCATGGAACGAAATATGAGTTTGGATAGCGGGTTTTTTTTAAGGAAAAAGGAGGGAAGTGAATTAGGAGAAAATAATAATAATAATAAGTTTTATATTAGACTATGTCTTAATTAAAATTTTAATTTTTTATATTACAAGATAATATAAAATTATATTTTAATTAAAAATATAATTTTTTTATATTATAAGATAATGTAAAACTATATCTTATTTAAAGATGTAGTCTTTGTATATTGTAAGATAATATAAGAACATGTCTTAATTAAAAACCTAGTCTTTGTATATTGTAAGATAATATAAGAATAGGTCTTAATTAAAAACGTAATCTTTATATATTGTAAGATAATATAAGATGGTGTCTTAATTAAAAATGTAGTTTTTTTATATTATAAAATAATATAAGACTACGTCTTAATTAAAAACTAGTCATTTTATATTATAAGATAATATAAGACTACGTCTTAATTAAAAATGTAATCTTTTTATATTATAAGATAATATAAAATTATATTTTTAATAAAAGATGTAGTCTTTTAATTTATGAAAAATTATGAAAATGTAGTCTAAAATATTAGACTATATTTTTTACTAAAAACGTAGTCTTTTTTCTAAAATATACTGTAGTCTATTTAACTTTTTGTAGTAGTATGTATTTAATGTCAGAGCAATTTTTTATGCCTTTCTCTTAGGTACACCAAATAATATAGATTAATAGTGATCGAGAAAATCTTAGATAGTTAAAAGAATATGGCTAACATATGAAATTGAGGACTTATTGTAGTGAAACTGTCAGCTCCCCCTCTCTCCCTAAGATAACTGATAAAATCTGGCAACCTATAAAAATCGGGTAGAGTTTTACTAAACTTTATGTTGCGCATCATAAAGTATTAGTGAACTCTATCTAATTGTCATAAGTCACCTGCTCAACAATCTATCTTGAAAAAAACTTTTTATACCTATTTATTTAATTCATTCATATATTCATAACGTCATATCACAGTATCATTTGTCCCTGCTCATATATAAATTTTTTTCTATAACATTCTTAGGCAATTTATAAGATCACATTCACAATCGACATTAAAATCATTAGTACATAAATATACTCATAATTCCCTCCAAAACACAAGTTTTTCTTTCATATACAAATAAGTCTGATACATCACCACACCTCACTATATATACACATATACATAAACACGAAGGTCATCCCATACTAACTCAATATACAAAGCTATCATTTCTACACTTTTGCCTCCAAGCAAGCCTTACAAGCCAAGAATCCAGTCCCACTAGCCTTCATCCTGCCAACCAGACTAACTGATCTGAAAATAAAAGTGTCAACCATAGAGGAGTGAGACCTAAGTCCTAGTGACTGAATAACCATCTAACAATGAAAAAATAAATAACCATGCATAACATCATTATAAAGCATAATAAACACATGTAATATGAGTAACACATATAATACTCATTTGAATATGATATCAAAAAACTTAAAATATAGCTTATTCTTCAAATAATATATATCATAAACTAAAGTATAATATCAATATTTTTTCATTGGAGAACATCTCCATACATGGATAATTATACCTTTTTGAAATGATAAAATATAACTTGTAACTTAGCTTATGCTTGCAACAATATACTAGTACTAAAATACTCTTTAAATAACTCATTTATAAAAATCCATACATGATGCAATACTTCATAAAGCATATATATACATATATATATATGTGTGTGTGTGTGTGTGTGTGTGTCCTCATTATACAGCCCAGACTTTCTTTACTTATCTCTCCGATCCCCATCGGAATCTATTTTTACCCAATGGCTTCTCTTTTCAAACTCATCTCTACTGGGATATGTATTTGGCCAACTGGCCCTTTATAAAATCAAATGCAAGATTTTTTTAAACTTTATAATACTGGGCTGTGTGTGAAACCTTCGATGTACCATCCTACAATCGCCCTCTTACAGGTGTACTCTCATCGGATGCGTGACTGGCAATAAGATCTCCGCACAAATAGCATCCCTTACCCATATGGTTCACCCAACAAAGTACTTTATTCCTTAACCCTGGAACCTCGGATTTTCTTTCTGTCCCTACGGGCTATATAATAACCAGCTTCACTGAGCTATGATTCCTGCCCCCATGGGCTGTTTGCAACCTGCTTCACTGGACCTGATCTAGATTGTACTCACTCCTAGCCATGGGATCATCATACGATCGAATCGCAAGAAGGTGCCAGCTCAATAGTAGTGTGCAATGCACATGCTATAGCACAGTCTATAGGGTGATCAGCCCCATAGCTACCTAATGCTCAGTATGATTCATACATCAAAAATATGTTATTTATAAAGCTTTATTATGCCAATATACCATTTATACATTAAAAGTCAACATATCAAAACTCAAGTTCAATTCTTTTGCTTTTAAAACTTATGCTCATAAACTTATATTTTAATTCATGCTCAAAACTTATGCTTTTGAAACTCATAATGTACACATACTTTAAACTCATGCTATAAAAACATGTTCAATTCATGCTTTTGAAATCCAGGCTTACGCTCATATTCCGTTACACCATGTACTTTACATTTATACTATGCACACACACACACATATATACACACACATGCCCATGCATGCCTCTCAATCCACATCATCTCTAAACCTCCCATTACACTTTAACTCAAGTTACTAGACCATACTTTGTTTTTCTCAAACTATAACATTCCTGAAACTCATGCTTTTTATTCCTGGTTTGAAATCATGCTATGCTTTACATATAATGTACATCCAGACTTTCTTTAGTTCATTCCTTAACTTATGTCTTAACTCATGCTTCTCAATTCATGCTATATCCTTTTACTTAAACCCATACTTACCACATGCTTCCATTATACTACCTACTGGATTCTCAACTTCCAGGTTTAAACTATATACATCAATATACTAAGCTTTTCATATCATAGGCTTACATCAAAATGTTATTATATTATTGTGATTCATATTTTTAACATATACTATTAGCTCATACTTTCCATTGATACTCATGCTATCAAACAGGTGACCTGGGCTCATATCATTCATACATATTGATAGGTATCCAAACATACCTCTACAATGCATGCAATTTTTCTTCAAGACTAGATATGCTTTAACTCCAACTATCAATTCATACATATAAACTCAACCTTAATTTCATGCTTTAACTTATGGCATGATTAAACTTATACTTTTCTTTTCTGTTTCATAACTAATACTCTTACCTTAAATTCAGGGTTCCTTCTCAACCTTTACTCTTTCTTCCATCGTGTATTCATCCAGAAGTTTAAAATCTATCCTTAGCTCTAGGTTCTGTTATGGTACTCATGTTCATTCCTCAATCCCACACTCTCTTTTCAACTTATGCTTTTCCCTCAAATCTCAAGTTCTTTTATGAAACTTACAGTTTTCCTTAGACCTGTGCTCTTTCCATGACCCCTATGTCCATTTCTTAGCCTCATATTCTTTCCTCATTCATATATATATATATATGTATTATTTTTTCTCTCATTCATGCTCTCTTATAAGTCATATATTCTTTTTCTCATTTCATATTTATTTTGAAACTCTTATTCTTTACTCTATTTGATACTTTTGTTATGACATTCAGATTATTTTTATGGATCTCGAACTCCTTTCTCATACTTGTACCTTCTTCTTATTTTTAGATGAAACCTATGTTCTTTCCTGATGTATATATTTATTCTACTAGGAAGGTCACAATCTTCCTAAATCTCATATCTTTTTAATACTCAAAATCTTTCTAAACACATGTTTTTCAAGTAATTCTACACGATGCTTTAGGGCATGCTATACATTTATTCCTTTCTTTTAAACACATGCTTTAATAAAATATACAAAATTTTAGTTCTCATTTCCAATATTTTCAAAAACTCTTCTTTTCACCATATCATGCTTAACACAACACCCTTTAGATCTGTAACAAAATATCTCTACAATATCTCAAAGTAATTTACATAGCTAGATGAGAAACCCACTCACCTTAGTTGCTATCATCCCAACTGATACTTATCTCCGGTGCTCTGGCTCTCTGGAACCACCGTTCAGACCAATGCCATCACACATAGACACATACATCATCAGGGTTCATGCTTGAAAGATTTTTTTGAAATATTGCACATATGCATGCTAAATCCTCAAGCATCTCATTATTTTCTTCCACCCTTTATCCATAAAAGATTCATATGCTATCATCTCAATAACAACAAATCCATACAAGATTATGCTATACTGAGCTTAGAAAAACTAGAGCTTACCTTAGAAGCTAGCACGGCCACCAAGATCTTCCCCAAGCTTTCTCCTTTCCTTCTCTTCTTTTTCTTCTTCTTCTTCCTCACTAGCTGATTCTCTTTTCTTCCTTTCTTTCTTTCTTTTCTTTCTTTCTAGATGATTCTCTCTCTCTCCTTTTATATTTTTTAGTGACTTAGGGGCCAAGGCATGAACAGTAGCTTGGCAAAATCCCCATTTTTTCCTCGATAGCTATTTATTGTTATTTTTTTAAATTGATACCTTCATACAATATTTTCAGGAAATTATCTTGCTACTCAAAGAGCTTGATTTTAGAAATCCAATGGTTTAAACGGCACTCAAATCAGACTTAAAATGAGCTAAAAATAAATTTTTTAAGATTTAACCTAGAAAAAATGCAATCTTGGAGTCGGTTCTAGCAGAATCGGGAGCCGGCTTCAGCACGAAGCAGAATTGTTGTTTTCTATTTTTCTTTAGGAGTCGACTCACTCTTCTACAAGAGTCAACTCTAGAGTATGCCAAAAGTTCTAAATCGTACCAGAGTCGACTCCTCACCAACTGGAGTCGGCTCCAATTGCTAAAATACAACACTTAAGAAAAAAACTAAAATCAAACTTAATTTTTCTTGTGATTTAGGCTTATTAAAACTTAACTCTCTTAAATTATTAAATCAAAATTATTAGTACTCTCATTTACACCCCAATATTTTTTTTTTCACATTATCAAGTGACCAACACACCCAACACATCATTGAAACCATCCAACTTTCACTACACATAAAAAATGCTATTAATGTTACAAAAAATTTAAAATTTTTAGGATATTACAGAAACTATCTAAAAGATAAAGTAAGGTGAGACTAATTTTCATATAGCTTTCCAACTTCAAAATTGCATCTATGGCAATGGGATGAAAGACTAGAGATCTTGCTAGCCAATAGCGGACATATGGTGAACCTCATAAAGAACAAAGCTCTATAAGATACATTTGACCTCCGAATTTTCATAGCAATTATAGAGTGTTCAATATGATCCACTTGAACTTGCCTTTAGTAAACCTTTTGGACTATTACTGAGTCATAACAACCTCATTCCCATGTCAAGATATCTAACTAATCACTGGGAATCTAAGATATCTTATGAGAATAAAAAGGAAAAAAAAGAATGAGATTAAATTTAAATTTCTGCAACCATCTCTAGGAAGAAGGATATTAAGAGAGGCACCAGGTTCCAAGTAAGCTATATTAAAAATTTATGGTAGTCTTTTGGAGGTTCATTATAAAATTATAAATCTACATCCGATCTAATGGATTAACCTTTTCTAACGGATCAAATCAGCTTCTTTGAAATCAAATTGAAGACTCTGCTTATCTCCTTCTATAAAGAGAATGAATGTCAAAATAGTATATATGAAGCATAACTCTCTTCAAATCCATATTTCCCCTAAAGGAGACATAATAGTAGGAGGGTTGTGATGCAAATTTACCTGCTATCATGCTAAGAAGAAAAGGCTACCAAACTTTTATACGTGGAATGGTAAGGCCACCAGTTTCCTTAGATTAACATATTATATACAAAGGTATAGTGTGAATTGGCCTACTTCCATAATTATGTACCCAAATAAAAGATCCAATGGTTCAATCAATCAAATTTAGAAAAGAGATGGATGAAATGGAATTTGAGATAAGATGGATCGATGTGCAATGAAGGATAAAAGTGACTAGCATGTATTGGCCTGCAAAAGCAGGAGATTCTTCTTCTGAAAGTCCAGTCTTAAGTTGATTTTATTTCTCATAAACTAAATATCGTCAATTAAATTCATTTTGGTTTAAGTGGTAATATATGATAATGATCCATATACTGTGCTCCATACTCTCAAAATAAATAATTAATAGGTTGTTGTATCAGGCTGAATCTTTAAACTAAAAAGGACCAAGGATTTATCCAAATTAATTTTCTAACCAAATAATGCATAATAACTTCTTACTGTCTCCTTGAGAATTTGATAGTCTTTAAAGATAACTTTATATATTAATAAACAGTTGTCAGTAAGCAAAAAATGAGTTAAGGGTGGACCGTATTTATTTCTCTAAATCCTTGAAATTTCTTAAATTCAATTTTACTAGATAACAAGCTAGTGAGCATCTCTACATAAAAAATAAAATATATTGTAATAAGAGATAGCTCTACTGTAGGCCCATCTTAGAATGAAAAAAACATGAAGGAGATTCGTTGTTAAGGGTAGAGAACTGCGAAGACCAAATACACCCTTTGATATAGTCAATCATTTTAGTAGAAAAATTAAAAATATGAAAGCACTGTAAAATAAAAATTTCATTCAGCTCAGTCTTACATTCTTTCCATATCTAGTTTAATTAACTTTCATAATATAATAGTTGGTGCTTTATAAAAGGTACGCATAACCTCCTAAGTAATAACTGCATTATTAGTGATCCCATAATCTGAGATAAAGGCAACATGTTCTTTATATAGTATTACACAAACTAATAAGTCTACAATGAGATGGCTATACCAGATTGCTCTTTTTTGGGACCAAGGTTACAAAGGTGGCCTTCCATGATTTTGGCATCCCTCTACTAGTAAAGAAACTTCTAACACCCTAGAGCTCTGAACCAACTATTCTCCAATATTGTTTGAAAACCATAAGCTTTATGAGATCCATATATTTAAATGCATTTAACATTTCCTCATCACTAATCTCCCTTTTTGGTAGGCTCCTATCCTCCTTGTCTAAAAATTTCTACTGAACCAATGGTTGAAAAGTCTCTCTTTGAGAGTCTTGACACTATCTGCCATAGAAGAATTCTTTAAGTTTGTCTCTACTCTAATTATTAGTCTCCAACATGGAACCATTTGGTGCAAGAAGATGAGTAATTCAATTTTTCTTCCATATTATTATTGTATTTTTATGAAAAAGTCTAGTAGTTTAGTCCCTTTCTTGTGCCATAGTAGTCTAAACTTTTATCTTTAAACCCTGTTATCTTAGGAGGTTATTATACTTAGTAAATTTTAATCTAAGAAGTTGCAGACCTTGAGCAACTAAACCACCATTTTTATCTTATATTTTTTTGAAGCTCCTCGGTTGTTTTTTTGGATGCTAGCTCTTCTAAAAATATACCCTGCCAAGATAGTGTTCTAATTTTTCATAGTATATTTTGTGTTTTTCAGCATTTTAATCGCTCTAATTATGAAGGAATCAATGATATTCAAGTGCTAAGTCTTACTGACCACTTCCCATGAGTCTTGGCATTCATGCAATTTTTTTTTGAGATGAGAAGGTTTAGACTCATGTCTTTCTCATTCAAGAGAGATTAATAACAAGTAATGATATGAGAAAATACTTGAAAGATGCTAAATAGTAGCTCTATAAAAGAGCCTAATTCAAGTGTCAGATGTCACCACTCTATCAAAATTTTCTCATATAAGAGCACCAAGTAGACCTGGATCCAATATAGCCTAAGTCTAATAGTGATGTTGATTGGACGAAATTTCTGAATTCCTCACTTTCCCACTCAAGCATTAAAGTTCCTTGCATTTAATTTGTATCCCTAAGCTAATAGTACGATGTAACTCAGTCCATTGGAATCTTTTAGTGACTCTACATGTACTAGCATAGACTGCTACTACAATCTAAGGATTAAAAGTAGATAGAGAGAAGACTCTATAGATGCACTAATTTGATACATGTACAAATCATCCCAAACCACTTCCTTATGCTAAAGGGCAATCCAAGCTACCAAACTATCCTTGGAAATTAATAACTTTAAGACTTCAAGATGGAGGACTAAGCCTTCTGTGATATTTTGTGACAACCTAACCTAATAATTGAGTTTCTAAAAGAATGCATATATCAACTTTGTGCAAGAAAAGCAAACACTTGCAATTAGCTATGAGATTTGGTTTTCCAATGCCACGATAATTTTATATTATATTATTTATTTAATAAGAAAAAAAGAAGAGATAAAATTTTGGAGTAAATAAGTATATTTCTGAATGTTAATGAGTTTGATTTAAGAAATTGAGAGACTTAAGTTTTAATGGGTTTAAATCATAAGAAAAATCGAGTTTAGTTTGAGTTTCATCCTAAAATGATGTTTTTAGTGGTTGGAGTCGACCCCAATTGGAGAGGAGTCGACTCTGGCACGGTTTTAAACTTTCGGCACGCTTGAGAGTCGACCCCTGCAGAGCTGGAGTCGACCCCTACTTTTCAGAAGTCGACCCCAACTTTTATGGAGTCGACCCCTATTTCTGCTGGAACCGACTCCAAATCTGTTCGAGCCGACTCCAAGACGGCAGGTTTTTCTGAGTTAAATCTTGAGAATTTCATATTTAATCCATTTCAAGTCCGATTTGGATGCCGTTTGAACCGTTGAATTTCTAAAATCGAGTTCTTCAAGATGGTAAAGTCTTTTCTCAGAAATGTTACATAAAAGTATCGATTTAAGTAAAAAATGATGATCTGAGCTATAAATCGATTAAAAAAATGCTATATCAGGGGCAAAATGGGAAAAGGCTCCGATGTCAATTGCTAATTGTGTTAAGGGCAACTTGGGAAAGAAAATCTAAGGGCAAAATATCATGGTTATAAGTGAGCCACGTGTTTTCCAAAAAGCATGCGTTAAGAGTGTTTAAGGGCAAAAGGAGAATTTGGCATGCCTTAACCCTTAAGTTTCCAATGACTTGGTCCCCAAGTCATTAGAGAAAAAAGGAAACGTGGGTTTAGCCAGAGAAAAGAAAGAAAGAAAGAAAGAGAGAAAGAAGAGGAGAAAAGAGAGGAAGAGGAAGAAGAAGAAGAAGAAAAAGGAGGAAGAAAGAGAAAGGGAAAGGGAAGCTTGGGGTTTGTGCTCGACTCCAGGTCAAGAAGGTTATTCCAGGGAGCCGAAATACCAGAGTTGAGTACCAGTTGTACCAGTCGAGGAGTAACCTACTAAGGTGAGTGGGTTTCTCATCTAGCAATAAGAAGTTAATTTGAGCTAGTATAATGAGATTAATACCTAGTTATGGTATGTTATGTTTAGCAGAATATTATGTATGTTTTAAATATGAGAAATGAGAACCTAGTATATGATATTCTGATAAATGAGTTTTGAGCATGAGTTTTAAGCATAAAGAAATAAGCATGAGTTTCGAGCATGAGTTTTGAGCATAAACACATAAGCATGAGTTCGATGAGGGGATTTTTAATGTATACATGGCATATTTGCATGATAAAGCTTTACAAATGATGTATGTATCATACTGAGCATCAGGCAGCTAGGGGGCTGATCACCCTTTAGACTGTACTGTAGCATGAGCATTGCACACTACTATCGAGCCGACACCTCCTTGCGAACAAATCGTACGATGAACCCCAGAATCAGGGGTGAGTGCACGCTTAACCAGACCAGTGGGGCTGGTTGTGAGCAGCCCGTGGGGGCATGAATCATAGCTCAGTGGAGCTGATTACTATATATAGCCCGTGGGGGCAGAGAGAAAACCCGAGGTTCCAGGGTTAAGGAACAAAGCACTTTGCCAGGTGAAGCACACGGGTAAGGGGTGCTATTTGTGCGGGGATCCTGTTGCTAGTCACGCACCCGATGAGAGTACACCTACGGAAGGGCAACTGTAGGATGGTATCTCAAAGGCATTACACACACAGCCCAGCATCATGAGATGTAAAAGCATATGTTGTGATATAAAAAGGGCCAATGGGCTAAATGGTTATCCCGAGAGGGAGAGCTTACTTGAGATGCCAGTGGGCAAGCAGATCCCGATGGGAGTCTGGGTTGTAGATAAAGAATGCATATCTTCATATTGTAATGCATAGATTTTTATCTTAATGAGTTATCTTTCAGTGAAAAGTTATTATAGAGTATTTCAGTACTGATATGTTATTTGAAGAATAAGCTACATTTTATTTTATCTGATATCATGTTAAAATGTACTTTGAGTTATACAAGCTAAATAGTATCAGCATACGATTGAAAATAAGAGGTTATGGTTCTCTATTTCTCCATAGTTAGATGGTTATCTAGTCACTGGGACTTAGGTCTCATCCCTCTATGATTTAAATGTTCTTTCAGATCAGTGAGTATTTCTTCCAGGATCACAAAATAAGCAGGACAGAACCCTTAGCTGGTGACGCTTGCTGGGATGCAAGGGTGTGTAAATGCTAGCCTTGTATATTGAGAGAGTGTGGTTCGATATTTGTATTTTGTATATGTGTATGTGTACAGTGAGATGTAATGATGTTTTAGACCTTTTTGGATATGAATACGAGACTTATGTTTTGGAGAGAATTATGAGCATGATGTGTGCACTTAGGATTTTGATGTCGATTGTGAATGTGATCTTGTAAACTGCCTGAGGAATGTCATGAAAAATATTATCTGAGCAGGTTGATGCTTGGTGTTGATTGAGTGATTTGTGTATATAATTGAGATGAAAATGAAAAGTTTTTAACAGGATGTGATTTCGTGTGTCTGCCACTTATGATAATTAGTTGGGGTTCTCTAGCTCTTTATGGAGCGCTACATAAAGACTAGTAAAACTCTATCCGATTACCATAAGTGTGCAGGTGTGCTGTCGGTGGCCCCAGAGAGGAGGGGGAGCTGACAAGTTTTGGTATCAGAGCCCTAGGTTATTAGGTCCTAGGGGAATAAGTATGAGTATGAGTCTAGGATGATTGAATGTTTATGATTATAGCTATTGAATGATGAAACTGATGTAATGAATAATGTCTTGTAGGACGATTACTACAAAGGCATCTAGAGAGACAGAGCAATCTTCAGGCAGGGATAGAAGCAAAGGTCAAAGTAGACTCAGAAAGTCAGTTAGAAGAAGTCAAATTGATAGAATGACTTCTAGTGATTCCACCGAGCCAGTATCTAAGGAGGCTAGAGTGAGGGCGTCTTCAGAGCAGATGCCAGAGTCTTCTTCACAGTCTATTATCCCTGTGCCAGTAGACCCATCTCGAGTACAGACTCAGGGGCCTAGTATGTCAGAGTTGGTAGGCATGATTACTCAGGCTGTGATAGCAGCTATGGGTGCTAGTTCTAGCCTTCCATCCAAAAATACGGAGGTTGTGAGGAATGTGGAAAGAGCCAGAAAGTTAGGGGCTTTGGAGTTCCAGGGAACTACTGATCCTATTCAGGCCGGGGCATGGCTGCAGAGGATCGAGAGAGTATTTGATGTGATGGGATGCTCTGAGGAGCAGAGGCTGAGTATTTCCACCTTTTTACTGGAGGGTAGAGCTCAGAGTTGGTGGAGATCTATTTAGGGCAGGCAGTCCCAGGGAGTGGAGTTGGCATGGGAAAATTTTAGAAGAGAATTTCATCAGCAATATTATTCTGAGATTTATAGGGATCAGAAGATGAGGGATTTCCTTTGTCTGACTCAGGGGAGGATGTTCGTGGCAGATTATGAAGCCACTTTTGTGGAGTTATCTCAGTTTGCTAGGGCCTTGGTGGCTGATGAGAGGGAGAGATGTCGACTATTCCAGGATGGATTGAATCTTCCTATTAAAGCCAAGACCTGTATGCAGACCTACAATAGTTACTCTGAGTTGGTGCAGGGAGCACTCAAAGCCGAGGAGATTGAAAAAGAATATATGAGTAGGAGGCAAGATAGAATGAAAAGAAGTGCTCCTAGTCATTCTTCTGCTCCGGGAGGGACTCAGCCATTTAAGAAACCCCAGAGGACTGGACAGTTTTATTCTGGGTTTAGAGCCCTTGGTGATGTGGGAAAAAGATCAGTATCTATGTCAGCATCTAGCCCAGTTCAAAAAAAGCCTTATGGGGGTGTGCCTCAGGTTGCCACCAGCAGGGTGTCTGGTGATGTAGGGGAGCAGGGTCGTCCTTCTGGTGGAGGGAGAAATATACCCCCATGTAATGTATATGGAAAACTTCATTTGGGAGAATGTAGGAGGGGCAATAAGGGATGTTATATTTATGGTGATCTAGGTCACCTAAAGAGAGATTACCCTAGGAGAGGGCAGCAGGCTGGTGGGCTTCCTCAGGGGCCAGTAATGCCAAGGGGACAGCCTAGTAGGAGGGGTGATGGTAGTGTTGTGGCTTCAGCCAGTCAGGTGGGGCCTAATGTTAATCAGCCAGGAGGGTCATCCAGTATTCCGAGAGCCAAGGCCAGAGTGTTTGCCATGACCAGACAGGAGGCTCAGATTGATCCTGATGTGGTGACAGGTATGCTATCCATCGATAATCATGATGCTTATATTTTAATTGATTCTGGATCTACGCATTCATTTATCTCATGTGAGTTTGCTAAACATCTAGTTAGAGATGTGGGCCAGTTGGATAGTTAGTTGGTAGTATCTATGCCCGTAGGGAGGCCTTTTATAGCAGACCAAGTGTATAGAGGTTGTGATATTTCTGTGGAGAGTCTGAAATTAGCAGCAGATTTGATTCCTTTGAGGTTGAAAGAGTTTGATGCCATTTTGGGGATGGATTGGCTATCTGTGCATAGAGCCAGAGTAGATTGTTTAAGGAAGGAGGTGATGTTACAAACTTCTGATGATAAAGAGGTCTGTTTTGTTGGTGATAGGAGGGGGTTACCCTCAGGAGTGATTTTAGCTCTGTCAGCCAATAAAATACTAGCAAAGAGATGTGAAGCCTATTTAGCTTGTGCAGTGAGCCTAGAGGGCAATGGTTTAGAGCTGACGAATATCCCTGTGGTAAGGGATTTTTTAGATGTATTTCCTGAGGAGCTGCCAGGGTTATCTCCTGACAGAGGATTTGATTTCAGTATAGATCTAGCCCCAGATACCAGACCAATAGCCAGGGCACCTTATAGAATGGCTCCAGTTGAATTGAAAGAATTGAAAAGTCAGTTACAAGAATTATTGGATAAAGGGTTTATTAGACCCAGTATATCACCATGGGGTACACTAGTGTTGTTTGTGAAGAAAAAGGATGGTACCTTGAGGTTGTGTATAGACTATAGATAGTTGAACAAGGTGACCATTAGAAATAATTATCCATTGCCAAGGATCGATGATTTGTTTGATCAGCTGCAGGGGGCAGGAGTGTTTTCAAAGATTGATCTGAGATCTGGGTATCATCAATTGAGAATAAAGAATGAGGATATATCTAAGACTGCTTTCAGGACCAGATATGGTCATTATGAGTTTTTGGTAATGCCATTTGGCTTGACAAATGCTCCAGCTGCTTTTATGGGTCTGATGAATCAAGTATTTCAAGAGTATCTAGATAAATTTGTGATAGTATTCATTGATGACATCTTGATTTATTCTAGAAGTAGTGAAGAGCATGAACAGCATCTGAGGACAGTTTTGCAGATATTAAGAGAAAAATAATTATATACAAAGCTTAGTAAAAGTGAATTTTGGCTGGATGAGGTAAAGTTCTTGGGACATGTAGTTTCAGCCGAAGGTATTATGGTAGATCCTCAAAAGATTGAAGCTATAGTAAATTGGGTATCACCTACCAATCAGACTGAGGTGAGGAGTTTCTTGGGGCTAGCAGGATATTATAGAAGATTTATAGAAAATTTCTCGATTTTGGCTTCTCCTATGACTAAGCTGCTTAGAAAGAATATCAGGTTTGATTGGTCTAATGAATGCCAGAAGAGTATGGATGAATTGAAAAAGAGATTAACCTCAGCCCCAATCCTAATACTACCTGATAGTGCCAGTGATTATGTGATCTATAGTGATGCCTCATTGAAGGGTTTGGGGTGTGTTTTAATGCAGAATGGGAAAGTAGTGGCTTATATATCTAGACAGTTGAGATCCCATGAAAAGAATTACCCCACCCATGATTTGGAGTTAGCTGCTGTTATATTTGCATTGAAGGTTTGGAGGCACTACTTGTATGGAAGAAGATGTCAGATATTTACTGATCATAAGAGCTTGAAATATATCCTGACCCAGAAGGAATTGAATTTAAGGCAGAGAAGATAGATTAAATTGATTAAAGACTATGATTGTACTATTGAGTATCACCCAGGGAAAGCTAATGTTGTGGCTGATGCCTTGAGTTGAAAGTCTATGGCCACATTGGCTTCTATCAGAACCGTACAACTGCCCTTGATGATTGAGTTAAGGAGGTTAGATGCAGAGCTAGCTGTAGAAGAATTAGGAGCCTTGTTGGCTACTTTCAGAGTGAGACCCCAAATGCTAGAAGAAATAAGAGAAGCTCAGTTGCTAGATCTACATTTGCTTAAAGCTAGAGATTTAATTCAGAGTGGGTCTCAGTCAGAGTTTTCTGTTAGAGGTGATGGAGTGTTATTATTCAAGGGCAGAGTTTGTGTGCCAGCTGTGGAAACAGTGAAATATCAAATTTTAAGGGAAGCACATAGCTCAGCTTATTCAATGCATCCAGGTAGTACTAAGATGTATAGAACTATCAAACAGAATTACTGGTGGAATGGTATGAAAAAGAAGATAGCTGAGTATGTATCTAAGTGTTTGGTGTGTCAGCAGGTTAAGGCTGAACATCAGTGTCCAGCTGGAAAGCTTCAGCCTCTGTTTGTGCCAGAGTGGAAATGGGAGCATATAACTATGGATTTCGTTGTAGGACTCCCAAAGACCAGAAGGGGCAATGATGCTATATGGGTAATAGTTGATAGATTGACTAAGTCTGCTCATTTTCTGCCTATTAAGATTGTCTTTACCTTGGATAGATTAGCAGAATTATATGTGCATGAAATTGTGAGTAGGCATGGTGTGCCAGTATCGATAGTATCAGATAGGGATCCAAGGTTCACATCTCAATTTTGGGCAGAATTACAGAAAGCTTTGGCGACTAAATTGAGGTTCAGTACAGCATTTCATCCCCAAACCGATGGTCAGTCAGAAAGAACCATCCAGACACTGGAGGATATGCTGAGAGCTTGTGTCATGGAATTTTTTGGTAGCTGGGATGATCATCTACCTTTAATAGAGTTTGCTTACAATAACAGCTACCATTCTAGCATTGATATGGCACCATATGAGGCCTTGTATGGGAGAAAATGTAGAACTCCAGTGTGTTGGGATGAGGAGGGAGAGAGAAGACTGTTAGGCCCTGAGTTAGTGCAGCTTACAGCAGATCAAGTTAAAATTATAAGAGCTAAATTAAAGGCAGCCCAGGATAGACAGAAGAGCTATGCAGATAAAAAGCATAGAGAGGTAAAGTTTAAGGTTGGAGATAGAGTCTTTCTGAAGGTATCTCCTTGGCGAGGTATTATGAGATTTGGAAAGAAAGGCAAGTTGAGTCCCAGGTATATTGGACCCTATGAAATTCTGGAAAGAGTTGGGACACTAGCTTATAGATTGGCTTTACCTTCAGAGTTATCTCAGATTCATAATGTATTTCATGTATCAATGCTTATGAGGTATGTGCCGGATTCCTCTCATGTGATTCAGTCTGAGACTATAGAGTTACAGGGGGATTTATCATTTGCAACAGAACCAGTGAAGATCTTGAGTAGGGAGATTAAGCAGCTCCGCAGTAAAAGAATTCCATTAGTTAAGGTGCAATGGTTAAATCATCAAAAAGAGGAGGCTACATGGGAGCGAGAGGATGAGATGAGATTGAAGTACCCCCATCTATTTGAAAATATATCTAGCTAAATTTCGAGGACAAAATTTCTTAAAAGGGGAAGAATTGTAACATCCTGAAACCTTGTAATTTATGGCATTTTCATTTGAAATGAAAGTCAGAAAGTTTCAGTGAAATGTGGGTGTGTTGACCTTTTGATAAATGTAAAGAGAAGAAATTTTGGAGTAAATAAGTATATTTCTGAATGTTAATGAGTTTGATTTAAGAAATTGAGAGACTTAAGTTTTAATGGGTTTAAATCATAAGAAAAATCGAGTTTAGTTTGAGTTTCATCCTAAAATAATGTTTTTAGTGGTTGGAGTCGACCCCAATTGGAGAGGAGTCGACTCTGGCACGGTTTTAAACTTTTGGCATGCTTGG
This sequence comes from Calamus simplicifolius, assembly GCA_900491605.1. Lineage (NCBI taxonomy): Eukaryota > Viridiplantae > Streptophyta > Magnoliopsida > Arecales > Arecaceae > Calamus > Calamus simplicifolius. The sequence goes on along the minus strand of UESW01004642.1, from coordinate 354,314 downwards.
GAGTCGACCCCTGTAGAGCTGGAGTCGACCCCTACTTTTCAAGAGTTGACCCCTACTTTTATGGAGTCGACCCCTATTTCTGCTGGAGCCGACTCCAAATCTGTTCGAGCCGACTCCAAGACGGCAGGTTTTTCTGAGTTAAATCTTGAGAATTTCATATTTAATTCATTTCAAGTCCGATTTGGATGCCGTTTGAACCGTTGGATTTCTAAAATCGAGTTCTTCAAGCTGGTAAAGTCTTTTCTCAGAAATGTTACATAAAAGTATCGATTTAAGTGAAAAATGATGATCTGGGCTATAAATCGATTAAAAAAATGCTATATCAGGGGCAAAATGGGAAAAGGCTCTGATGTTAATTGCTAATTATGTTAAGGGCAACTTGGAAAAGAAAATCTAAGGGCAAAATATCATGATTATAAGTGAGCCACGTGTTTTCCAAAAAGCGCGCGTTAAGAGTGTTTAAGGGCAAAAGAGGAATTTGGCATGCCTTAACCCTTAAGTTTCCAATGACTTGGTCCCCAAGTCATTAGAGAAAAAAGGAAACGTGGGTTCAGCCAGAGAAAAGAAAGAAAGAAAGAAAGAGAGAAAGAAGAGGAGAAAAGAGAGGAAGAGAAGAAGAAGAAGAAAAAGGAGGAAGAAAGAGAAAGGGAAAGGGAAGCTTGGGGTTTGTGCTCGACTCTAGGTCAAGAAGGTTATTCCAGGGAGCCGGAATACCAGAGTTGAGTACCAGTTGTACCAGTCGAGGAGTAACCTACTAAGGTGAGTGGGTTTCTCATCTAGCAATAAGAAGTTAATTTGAGCTAGTATAATAAGATTAATACCTAGTTATGGTATGTTATGTTTAGCAGAATATTATGTATATTTTAAATATGAGAAATGAGAACCTAGTATATGATATTCTGATAAATAAGTTTTGAGCATGAGTTTTAAGCATAAAGAAATAAGCATGAGTTTCGAGCATGAGTTTTGAGCATAAACACATAAGCATGAGTTCGATGAGGGGATTTTTAATGTATACATGGCATATTTGCATGATAAAACTTTACAAATGATGTATGTATCATACTGAGCATCAGGCAGCTAGGAGGCTGATCACCCTTTAGACTGTACTGTAGCATGAGCATTGCACACTACTATCGAGCCGGCACCTCCTTGCGAACAAATCGTACGATGAACCCCAGAATCAGGGGTGAGTGCACGCTTAACCAGACCAGGGGGGCTGGTTGTGAGCAGCCCATGGGGGCATGAATCATAGCTCAGTGGAGCTGATTACTATATATAGCCCGTGGGGGCAGAGAGAAAACCCGAGGTTCCAGGGTTAAGGAACAAAGCACTTTGCCAGGTGAACCGCACGGGTAAGGGGTGCTATTTGTGCGGGGATCCTGTTGCTAGTCACGCACCTAATGAGAGTACACCTACGGAAGGGCGACTGTAGGGTGGTACCTCAGAGGCATTACATACACAGCCCAGCATCATGAGATCTAAAAGCATATGTTGTGATATAAAAAGGGCCAATGGGCTAAATGGTTATCCCGAGAGGGAGAGCTTACTTGAGATGCCAGTGGGCAAGCAGATCACGATGGGAGTCTGGGTTGTAGATAAAGAATGCATATCTTCATATTGTAATGCATGGATTTTTATCTTAATGAGTTATCTTTCAGTGAAAAGTTATTATAGAGTATTTCAGTACTGATATGTTATTTGAAGAATAAGCTACATTTTATTTTATCTGATATCATGTTAAAATGTACTTTGAGTTATACAAGCTAAATAGTATTAGCATATGATTGAAAATAAGAGGTTATGGTTCTCTATTTCTCCATAATTAGATGGTTATTCAGTCACTGGGACTTAGGTCTCATCCCTCTATGATTTAAATGTTCTTTCAGATCAGTGAGTATTTCTTCCAGGATCACAAATAAGCAGGACAGAACCCTTAGCTGGTGACGCTTGCTGGGATGCAAGGGTGTGTAAATGCTAGCCTTGTATATTGAGAGAGTGTGGTTCGATATTTGTATTTTGTATATGTGTATGTGTACAGTGAGATGTAATGATGTTTTAGACCTTTTTGGATATGAATACGAGACTTATGTTTTGGAGAGAATTATGAGCATGATGTGTGCACTTAGGATTTTGATGTCGATTGTGAATGTGATCTTGTAAACTGCCTGAGGAATGTCATGAAAAATATTATCTGAGCAGGTTGATGCTTGGTGTTGATTGAGTGATTTGTGTATATAATTGAGATGAAAATAAAATTTTTTAACAGGATGTGATTTCGTGTGTCTGCCACTTATGATAATTAGTTGGGGTTCTCTAGCTCTTTATGGAGCGCTACATAAAGACTAGTAAAACTCTATCCGATTACCACAAGTGTGCAGGTGTGCTGTCGGTGGCCCCAGAGAGGAGGAGGAGCTGACATCTTAGCTCAAGGTTCGTAATGGCCTTATCAAGTAGCCAGCCTTTGGTGACCAATGATTTAAGATTCATCCTCTTTTTTATCGGCTTCATTTGAATTGTGCCCTTTGAGGAGGCTTGGGCCAAATGGCCCCCTGCCATAGCATAATAGGCTTTGGGCTTTAGGTGTGGAGCTAGTCTCTTAGAACCTAGACCCATCTATAGCTTAGTTTTTGAACTAAATTGTTTAAACCTTGGCTTGATGATGTCCTGCTATCCTAAGCTAGCCATTTCTTTGAAGATGAAGAAACCCAAAGAGGTTTCTAACTCAAATTGCATAGTGACCTCCTATGGATCTATCTCCATTTCATTACCTTGGTTAATTATATCTTCACTACATTCTACCAAGGCAAGTAATGGAGAGAATCTAAAGCCTACTTTTGACATTCTTTTACCTCTATCATAATTACCCATATTACTAATTTTATCAATTTTTGGCATACTATTATCACCATCTCAATCATTACTCCTGCTCCTATGTTCAAAAGCCATTTTTCCTACTACGAATTTCTAAGTTTAGTTAATGGGTTTTGATGAGTTAGCATCTTAAGTTATATTAGCATGTGAGTGATTTAAGCCAGTAACAACCCATTCATCATTGCTAAACCTTGTGTTCATGGCTGCACTCTATCTATAAGTAACAACCCATTCATCCACAGACCACAAATCCACTTCCCTTCCTCCTTTTGATGTTCACCCTTCTAATGTGCATTTAACATAGGTAGACTCTATCATTGATCAACCAATACAATCTGCTTTCCTTTGCTTTTGAAGAGCAATTTGTCATATCTAATTCAACTGCAAGCAAAATAATACGATGGGATGCCCTCATATGTAAGCGCTTAGCACATCAATTCTTTTCCATCTTCACTCAATAGATCTTACATTACAAATAAAAGACCTCTAGGTTTATTAAGTCGCAAACTCTAAAAAAAATCCGACACTTCAAACTCTTTATCCAATTATTCAATCATAAAGGTTTATCCATTATAGATGCAATTTCTAAGGTTTTTCCTTTGTCCATAATTCCAGAGGTAATTCTTTATTCCTGATCCATATGGCTACCTTTTCGTAAGGTTTTTTAATGTATTAAATTAGGCCTCTTTCGATTGACAAGATTTGACCTCCAACCATCCTTTAGTGGTGACATAGACTGTATCATCTTCAAACTATAAACAAAAGATAAAGTAGTCATCCCTAATAGGAAAAACTTCAAATATCTTGGCCAGTCTCTATTTCTCCTTCAGTTATCTTCTTAAGACCTCCAATCCTAACCTTTCTCTCAAGTTCTACCAATCAAGGCAAGTTGCCATTCACCTCTAGCCTCCAAATATTAGGGATGCAAGAACTTCATGACTCTATTGAAATGCTTCCATAGGTTCTCTATCTCTTTCTCTAATTATTGGTTCAACTTTGACCATGGAGCTGTCACCTTTGTTTCATCTACTTAAAATTTGGTATGACCTTCAACAAATTTACAATTCCCTTTATCCTTCCAACCATCATTCTTAGTTTGTGCTCCTAAATATGTAGGAAAACTACTAGTTCTCTCAAAGGATTGTGCTTAAATATGGGTATAAAAGTCTTCTTCTACCATCTCATCCACCTCTCTCCTATGTTAGCCTTTAATTTAACGCAAAGAGATTTATGATACAAGAAAGATTCACCCTTTTTTCTTTTTTTCCTTTTTTTTTGAGAAAAAGGGCGATGAATACACCATTCAATAAAGAGATGTTCACTTGAAATTATAATTTCAGAGAATATTCTAGATACGATGATCCTTATCTTGACGAAGAAAAAAAATCATTCCTTACCATCTTATTATTTTGGAAATATTAGAAGTTCATAATTTGATCTCATAGTTTTTCTAATTTAGAATTTTACATAAAAACTTAGGGCCCATTTCGTAGCCGATTTGGGTTGAATTTTTTATTTTTAAAAATAAAAACTTCAACTCATAGCATGAAAAACGCGTTTGGTCAGACCATTTTCGAAAACACTTTTTAAAATGATCCTAAAAATCTGAATGAATTTGAAAAACATTGGAGCAATATTTTCTTTGGATTCATCTCAGATGTTTTTTAAATTTTATCCTCCCTTTCTTAGAACTTGGATTTTCCTTCTTCCTTCTTCATGCGACATTTTAAGTTCAAAAATAGATTTTGAAAATACCAACCAAATGTATTCTCAAATACTAAAAATTAACAGAATAAAACTCAGATTTTTGATACAATTCATATTTTTGAAAATAGTTTCTGGATCACAAACTAAACAAGGCCTTGGTTTCTTGTTAGTTATTTATTTTTGACTGCTTGAACCTCTATTTTATATTTCTATTGTACACATTAAAAATATATAAACATATACCTATACTACCATAAATTCAAGTGTATGCACCATAATTTTGTTAGTCAAAGTTTATAGGTAACAAGTATGCATTTTAAAATTTTCTAAAATAAATAAGCAACGGAAGCAATAAGATATTGGATCTAATCCAATATCAGCCTACAAATAAGCAATGATGAGATTTCTTTATTTCAACACCAAGGATCTCTTAGAGGTGTCAAAAGAATGTATATCTTGAGGAAACATTTTACCCCAGTTTTTATAACCAGAATTCTTTTCATCCTAAAAATCTTCTCATCTCCTTGTCTTTTCTTTTTCTAACATTTCTTGAAAGATAAAGGAAAAAATCCTTCATCTTCTTTTCAGTCAAAAATCAAAAAAGGTTGGAAGTTAAAGGAAGAAACCCATTCATCTTCCTTTTCAGTTAAAAACCAAAAAAGATTAGAAAATAAGGAATGAGGGGTAATTAGGAAAAGGTCAGTAACATCAATTTTAAATTTAAACTTAAAATTTTGAATTCAAAATTCAAACTTCAAACTTGAAATTAAAATTAGTTTGAAATTTAAATTCATAATTTAAATTTAAATGGGTAAGGATGTTAACATTAGGCTTACCTAAATTTGAGCCCAAACCAAATCCTATTTGATTTGACCCAAATATTCATAGCTCAATTAAATTGAGCTAGCTAGCAATCGTATTGCCAATTTAATCCTTTAATTAATTTACTAACATTTAGTTTCTCAACCATCCAGTCAAATAGAGTCCTCTATAGTGTGTGACCCAATAGGTTCGAACACTAAGCCGGTAGTATTGGAACACTTTCAATACTAATCGAAGTCGCCATCTAGCAATAACACCTGACGTTCGGATATGCCGAAGGTTGTATAGCAACAATCAAGAACCTCTGGCATATGGTTACCATATAATTCATCCATTTGACCCTCAATGCTCAAGATAACTTAGGTTTTAACTGTCAACCCTTAATCAGCTCATCCATAAAGTGTCTCAATCTTCACAAGTCCTATGACTCCTCACAAGGACCACCCTGGCCAAGGTTCTGCTAAATTAAAATACAGTGAGACATTTATTTTAAACTATTTGAAGGAGTCAATCCCATCTTGATCCACTCACTACTCCACAAGTACTTTACTGCACCCAAAAACCTTCTGTTACTGAATTAAAAATCCAGGTAATCCAGCACCAAAGTACAGTAGGTTGCTTGCAAGCTACCATGATGATCTCAGGTCAGAGGAATACTTATATCCATATCCCTTTACGAATACTTCTTGGCAGAATAGTGTTCCGCAGATTGGTCACGTTCAGTGAGATATCATACACCTCACCTGCATGTCATACCGGTGTCATCACACTCCTTGGTAAAGAGGACAACCAACCCATATGATATACAATGATCTTTACTTGATACATAGTTGTCCTATAACTATATATTATTTGATCGTGATTATTTTAAGAACCACTCAATAAACCCTTTCTTTATTGAATAGATTATGGTTCTAAGGACTCCATCACAAAAGAATTTATTTTAGAAAGATGCGATATGATGAACCATTAAATAAATATTTTATTAATTAATAATTCATATATATTTATAACCTGCACAATCATCTACATCTTAGTTGATTGGCTTTAGGACACAATTTCCAACAACTCTCACTTAGGCTAAAGCCACTCCGAATAGTATCTAATACCCATCTTCCATTTATGATCATCAAATTCTTTGATTCCAAGAGCTTTAGTGAATGGGTCGGCTAGGTTCTCCTTTCTATCAATCTTCTGAAGGTCGATGTCACCTCGCTCCATGATTTCTCACACAAGGTGATAATGGCGCAGAATATGTTTGATGCATTGATGGGACTTCGGCTCTTTGGCTTGAGCAATGGCTCCGGTGTTATCACAGTACACCAAAATAGGACCATCCAGAGAAAGTATCACTCCCAGTTTTTCTAGAAACTTTTGCAACCATACATCTTCCTTTGTTGCATCTGATGCCGCAATATATTCTGCCTCGCAAATGAAGTCAACCACAATGTGCTTCTTGGAACTTTTTCAGCAAATCGCTCCTCCATTTAGGGTAAAAACAAATTCTGACACACTCTTGCTGTCATCCCTATCTAACTAAAAACTGGAGTCAGTATACCCCACAAGTTTTAAGTCAAGTTCTACATAAATTAGCCATTGGTCCTTAGTATTTCGTAAATACTTAAGAATAGTCTTCGCTACTTTCCAATGAGCATCACTTGGGTCAGACTGGTATCTGCTTACTACCCCTAGTGAGTATGCCACATCTGATCTAGTACATGTCATAGCGTACATGATAGAACCCAATGTCGAAGCATATGAAATCCTACTCATAAGCTCTCTCTCCTTAGGAGTTGTCGCATAATCCTTTTTGGAGAAAAAAATTTCATGGCTTATTGAGAGATAGCCTTTATTCGAATTCTCCATACTGAATCATTTCGGCACAGTGTCTATATGCGTAGATTGGGATAATCCCAAAATCCTCCTAGATCTATCTCTATAGATTTTCATACCAAGTATATAAGAGGCTTCATCCAAGTCCTTCATAGAAAACTGAGATGACAACCAGACCTTTATTCCCTGTAGTGCTAAGATATCATTTCTGATTAAGAGAATGCCATCCACATACAATACAAGGAATACAACCACAGAACCATTAGCCCATTTATAAATGCAAAGTTCTTCTCTATTTCTAATGAAACCATACGTCTTGATACATTTATCAAACAACATGTTCCAACTCCGAGATGCCTACTTCAATCCATAAATGGATCTTTGAAGCTTGCACACTTTTGACTCATCTGTAGATGTAAACCCTTCGGGTTGTATCATATACACCTCTTTTTTCAGCTCACCATTCAGCAAAGCTGTTCGAACATCCATTTGCCAGATTTCATAATCAAAGTATGCTACTAAAGCAAACATAATTTGAATGGATTTGAGCATTGCCACAGGAGAAAATGCCTCGCCATAGTCTATATCATAACGTTGACGATATCCCTTGGTAACTAGACGGGCTTTATAGGTCTCTACTTGTCCATCTGCGCCTCTTTTCCTTTTGAAAATTCATTTGCACTCAACGGGTTTTATCCCCTCAGATGGATCAACCAATGTCCATACATTGTTGATTTCCATAGACTTTATTTCGAATTTCATGGCTTCTAGCCATTTCTTAGAGTCAAACTTCTGCATTGCATCCATATAGCTGATCGAATCCTCATTATTCTCATCGAGTTCAATAGGATCATTGTCCCAGGCTAAGAAACCATAGTATCTATCTGGTTAATGTAGTACCCTACTAGATCTCCTTAATGGTTCTTATATAGGCTCTGGGTTTGATCTAATCAAATCCGCTTCTATATTGACTCTTTAGTGTGTCGATTTTTTTCCTTATTGAACTTCATTAAGTTCAAACTTAGTAGCTCCAGTTCCTTCACCAAGGAACTTCTTTTCTAAAAAGATAGCCCTAAGACTGACGAACAACTTTTGTTCTTCAGGCAAGTAAAAGTAATATACCCCTTAGACTCTTTTGAATACCCTACAAATAGGCACCGGTCAGACCTAGGTCCAAGCTTATCTGTTTCCAAACATTTAATATAAGCCGGGCAGCCCCAGACTCGAAGGTGTGAGAGTATCAACTTATGCCCAGTCTATATCTCATATGGTGTTTTGTAATTGGGCTTACTTGGAATCCTATTTAAAAGATAACAAGTTGACTCTAAAGCATAACCCCAAAAGGAGATCGGTAGAGAAGCAAAGCCCATCATGGACCGAACCATGTCTAACAGGGTTTGATTCTTCCTTTCAGATACTCTATTTAACTGAGGTACCCCTGAAGGTGTCCATTGAAAGAGAATCTCATTCTCCTCAAGATATGTTAGAAACTCACTAGAAAGATATTCACCACCTCGATCTGATCGAAGGGTTTTGATAAACTTTTTAGTTTGTTTTTCTAATTCATTACGATATCGTTTGAATATTTCAAACGATTCAGACTTATGTCTCATCAAGAATATGTAATTATACCTTGAAAGATCATCTGTAAATATAATGAAATAATTATACACATCCCTAGCACTGATATTCATAGGTCCGCATACATTGGTATGTATCAGACTTAAAATTTCATTGGCACATTCACCTTTTTCACTAAAAGATGATTTGATCATTTTACCCAAATGACAAGATTTACAGGTTGGTAATGATTCAAAATCATTAACCTCAAGTATACCTTCTTGTCTCAACCTGTTTATCCTATTCTTGTTAATACGACATAACCAGCAGTGCCAAAGGTAAGCATTACTGATATCGTTTATCCTATGGCGTTTGCTTGATGTATACATTACACTAATAGGTCAGGATAGTAAATATATGACATTACTCATATATCCATTCATCGCAACAGAACCATTCATAATGATTTTGCAAATGTCATTCTTTATTGATAGTTCATAACCAGACATGGCCAATTGGCCTACAGAAATGATATTTAAAATGAAAGATGGACAATAATGACATTCATTTAAAATGATTGTACAAGACTCAAAAACAAGTTTGATGACTCCTAACGCTAGGACTGGAACTTGGCTTCCATTTTTCATATTTAAGAATCTCTCACCGTCCTCGAATATTCTACTAACTTGAAGTCCCTACAAAGAATTGCATATGTGAATTGGACTTCCAGTATACAATACTTAATTAGTAGTATCATAGATAGAAAAATTATAAGGCGTTATTATATAAATACCTTGTTCAGCATTTCCTTGTTGTTTCCTCTTCTTGGACCTGTTCGGGTCAAAGGATGCAATATATAGAGAACAGTGTTGGGTTACGAAATGAAAAATCCCAATCTAATTGGAATAAAATTGTAGTGGAAACAAAATAAATTTATAACCCATCAAGAATCACATGCGTTTCATAAAAACCGAAAGAAGGATAAACAAAAATATTACCTTTTGTTATTACCTTTTATTATTACCTTTTTAATCAGTATGTAATCCTTCTGTTCTTGTGTTGGGTTTTCTCAGATCTTCAAAGGTGCTGCCTTTCAGAAAGACGATCACCCTCTATAACTATCCACACACGAACGGACACCAAAATGGTTTTTGAATGCTAGTTCAACCATTCCATTTTTCACAAAAATGAACCCATATTTTCAACTCTGTTTTTTTCCATCTTTAAGGCAAAAGATATGACGCTTCAAAAGCCCCAATCGACGTGACCTTTCAAATGCCCCAATCGACTCTAAAACGTATATTGAACATATATACAAGCCTGCTAGGAATTTTGGTTAACTAAGATTTTAATTGATATTTATTTAAAACTCCTTTTAAATAATAGCAATTTAAATCCTTTCCTTACAAAATAAGGAATATATATTTTTAACCAAAAAAAACTTTATGGATTATTTCCTTATCCAATAAGAAAATGTAACAATTTAATTACTTGTCACAATTTAAATTACGAATTTAAATTTTCTCAAAATTAAACTTGAATCTAAATGACAACTAATTATTATTTATAATTTAAAATAATCTCATCATTTTAAATTATATAGAGAGTAACAAATCGTAACCATTATTGTCCGTTCTTAGTGTGCGACCCTATAGGTTCAATTAACGTTGGCAGTAGGCCTAAATCACATTTTGAACCTACAAGTCATAAGCGGCCTCTAGCAAGACATTATGACTACCCAAGTTAAATGAAAAGCTCATGTTCCGAGACAACCTTAAAGTAGCTATTAACATAATCCTTTTGTCATATGATATCTTGATAGAATATAAAGCATGGATAAAGTCAACCTTATATCTCTCTATCTTTAATTTCTCGAAACCCAATTAGACTGACTAAACAAATGATATTGATCTCCATCAATTTATTTGAGCATGGCCATGCATTTCTCAGTCTCAATCATCGAGGGGCCCAGAGATATCTCTCTTATAATAAGAGGGACAAATTCCATCTTAATCACTTACATCTCACTACATGATTCTTATTATGTTCAATCATAATCTTTATAATCATCCGGTTAAAGACAACGTTTGATTATGTCAAAACATAATATTCCTCATGTTGAGAACTATGGCAATCTCAGGTCTAAGGATTTAATGACACAACTACTAGAGATTAACTTATGACTTTGATCCATGTATTAATCTCAAGGCGGGTCTTGTCCAATATTTGTTCTCAACAAATACATATAAATTTGATTTGTATCTCAAACACATATTCATCCCATGAATATCAATCAAATTTCATACTAATCTTAATTTATTGTTATTCCCACAACAATAACCGATTAGGGACATTTAGAATAATTCATAATATTATTCAAGGACATTATTATATAATAAACATGTAAATTATGATAATAGTAAATGTTCATAAATATTCAAAATACCATGTCCATACAATAGGCCTAGGGCACTATTACTAACAAACAGTTCCTCTTCTAATAACCCTGCTCCTTGCAAAAGAAGCACTCCGCCTTACTCTGATCAGCTTTAACCTTTTTAGCCTGACTGGTCTCAGCATTTGTACCTTCTTTCTTTTATTTTCTTTTTTTCTTTCTTAAAGGGATGATGACCTTTCAAAGAATCTCCCACTAAATTCATCAACCCTTTATTGAGCTGGTGATCTTTCTCATAAGTTTGCAGTAAACCAAGTAAACCATGGTAGTTTATAGCAGGCTTATTCATTCTATAATTATCGAGAAAGTCGAGATAGGAAGGAGGCAGGGAGTTCAGTATCGCATCTTTCTCAAGTTGTTCATGCAAGGGACAACCGAGTTTGCCTAAGCGCTCAATCATCTCGATCATGTACAATACATAATCAGTGACCAAGGCTCCATCACGCATCCGCGCATTGTAGATGGCACAAGAGACCTTGTATCTCTCAACATCGTCTAGTGTCCCAAAGGATTCCTTCAACTTTTAAAGAATTTTCTCTAGCCGGGCTTCCTCAAATTTGTGACTAAACTCATCGTTCATCGCTGCTAGCATTACGCATCAGACAGTGGTCCAATCAGAGAGCCACTTCTGATAAGTATTCCTGACCAAACCCCAAGCATTAGGAGCAGGGACTTCAGGTGTTGAATCTGTTATTATCACATAAAGGATCCATTCATGCTCTAGGACAATCCTAAGCCTTCGATACCAGATATCAAAGTTGAGACCCATAAGTTTTTCATTGTCAAGTAACGATCGGAGCGACAAATTGGTAGACATTATCTAAAAGGAAAACTCAAAATCTATTATTGTATATGAATTATTAAAGATATGGACTCTAATCTTAAATGCCCTTCCACTATTTTATTTAGACTGGCAGCCTCTACCTCCAATCCGAGGAATTACTCTTAATCCCTTAGTGGGTACTAGAATCCAATAGACAATACATGAGCCCGACTTTGGCTGGCTCACCCATGCACATATAAGGCAGGTTCTTTAACCGATTACTTCTCCAACTAACTTCTAGTAATTAATTTTGCCCCAGGATGCACTTCAATCGGCCTTTGGGCCTTCTATTGAAGGTCCTAGTTAGGTCCAACCATTAACATGACAAAATTCAATGCTTCTAACCAACGAATAGTCAAGCCCGACTTTGGTCGGCCCACCTAACTACCATTAAGAGAGTCACATTGAGCCATCATATTAGGATTGGCAATTTCAATAACCTGATGAACATTCGACCTTTGGGTCTGCCAATGATCACCCAACTATTGGACCCATTACCATCCAATTAATGGGAGGCTAAGACTTAATTATTCCCATAACTTTATCATTTTAAGGACCTAAAAATTTAGAGGGTTTCACTGTAAAATGTGACATATGAAAGAGAACAAATGGACCATAATCAAGAATACTCCCACTAACTTGTAGAAGGGTTCATGAATAATTAGTCCATGGGTACCTAAATCAGTCATACTAATTCACCATAGGTGACATGGGCTAACTCAAATCATAGAGCTACCCAATCAATTCTGATTGACCACATTTTTCAGGTAAGGGTTCATCATATTTAATTAGATTAGCTTAAAGACTTCGGCTCACCACTGAACAATAAATCAAGTCTAAATACCCAATCAAAGATCTAACTCAAGCTAGCCCATGACCTTTAAAGCTTAGCAAATGACTTAAGATCTTCAAATCACATTTCTAGATCTCTTTGTGTTTAAGATAATTTAATTTCCCAATTAAATTCAACAAACATTTAAATTAAAACAATTTCAATTTAACATGTAAAATAAATTTTATAAAAGTTAAAATAATTTATGATCATACCATCCAAAAATAAGATTAAAATAGTTTTAATCTATATCCTCATCACTTTTCTTCTTCATGGATCATGACAAGTGGCATCACTACACACCATAGAAGATCCCATTGAATGGAAAGAGAAGGTCTTTAAACCCTACTTCTCTCCTATGACCAAACGGCTTGGTGAATCCATTCAATCAAAGCACTTGGCTTCCTACCAAAATAGCTTTCAAGTGCTCTCAGCAGTCTATTATACTCTTTGTGTTGTGAGTAGTTGGGAACCATGCACCGAGATACTACCAATAGCCTTCCCCATTAGACCATTCCAGAGTTAGAGCACGATAGAAACTAAGAGTACAAACCAGGCTCTGATACCATTGTTAGTCAAAGTTTGTAGGCAACAGGTATGCATTTTAAAATTTTATAAAATAAATAAGCAACGAAAGTAATAAGATATTGGATCTAATCCAATATCAGCCTACAACATGATTAATATATAAAATTTTATATATATATATATATATATAAAGGTATAAAGAAATGTACACAAATCAAATATATGTAAATATAAATAACATAGATCATATCTATGTTTGTGACCTAGTGTCTAGATCCTATCTAAGTCATCAGTAACTATTGAATCTTTTACCTTTGGATTGCTTAATAACTCATGCAGCAATAAAAGGCAGTGATAGGTACAACTTCTGCAAGCCACACAAAGGTGTATGGCCTCTACAGATGATCCACATCGGGGTTCTGATCCTAACTAGCCTCTTCGGAGTGCTAGCTCCTCTTCAAGGCTTCGACGATGAGATTTCTTCTTTGCAACACCAAAGATCTCTTAGAGTTGTCAAAAGGATGCATATCTTGAAGAAACATTTTACTCCGGGAATCTCTTTCATCCTAAAAAACTTCTCATCTTCTTGTCTTTTTCTTTCCAACATTTCTCAAAAGATAAGGAAGAAACCCTTCATCTTCTTTTTAGCCAAAAACCAAAAAAAGGTTGGAAGTTAAGGAAGAAACACTTTCATCTTCTTTTTAGTTAAAAATCAAAAAAGGTTAGAAAATAAGGAATGAGGGGTAATTACAAGAGGTCATTAACATCCATTTTAAATTCAAACTTAAAATTTTGAATTCAAAATTTAAACTTCAAACTTGAAATTAAAATTAGTTTGAAATTCAAATTCAAAATTTGAATTTAAACGAATACGGATATTAACATTAGGCTTACCTAAATTTGAACCCAAACCAAATCCTATTTGATTTGACCCATATTCATAGCTCAATCAAATTGAGCTAGCTAGCAATCGTATTGCCAATTTAATCCTTCAATTAATTTACTAACATTTAGTTTCTCAATCTTTCAGTCAGGCAGAGTCCTCTATAGTGTGTAACCCTATAGGTTCGAACACTAAGCCAGTAGCATTGGAATACTTCCAATACTAATCGAAGTCACCATCTAGCAATGGCACCCGACGTCCGAATAGGCCAAAGGTTGCAAAGCAATAATCAAGAACCTCTGGCATATGGTTACCATATAATTCATCCTTTTGACCCTCAATGCTCAAGATGACTTAGGTTTTAACTGCCAACCCTTAATCAGCTCATCCATAAAGTGTCTCAATCTTCACAAGTCCTATGACTCCTCACAAGGACTACCCTGACCAAGGTTTTGCTAAATTGAAACACAGTGAGACATTTATTCCAAACTATTTGGAGGGGTCAATCCCATCTTGATCCACTCACTGCTCCACAAGTACTTTACTGCACCCAGAAACCTTCTGTCACTGGATTAAAATCTAGATAATCCGGCACCAAAGTATAGTAGATTGCTTGCATGCTACCATGGTGATCTCAGGTCAGAGGAACACCTATATCTATATCCCTTTATGAAGACTTCTTGGTAGAAGAGTATTTCGCAGATTGGCCACGTTTAGTGAGATGTCATACACCTCACCTGCATATCATACCAGTGTCACCATACTCCTTGGTAAAGAGGACAACCAACCCATATGATATACAACGACCTTTACTTGATACATAGTTATCCTATAACTATATCATTTGGTCGTGACTATTTTAAGAACCACTCAATAAACCCTCTCTTTATTGAATAGATTATGGTTCTAAGGACTCCATCACAAAAGAATTTATTTAAGGAAGATGCGATGTAATGAATCATCAAATAAATATTTTATTAATTAATAATTTATATATATTTACAACTTGCACAATCATCTATATGTTAGTTGATTGGCTTTAGGATATAATTCCCAATAAATTTTATATTCAAGTGCACTAATATCATCATAAGTAAACTAATATCATTTGTTGTGCTTGTAGTTTGACCTCAAATACTTTGATGTGAACTTGTTTAGCTTCCCCACCCCATCTCATCAAATAATCCATCCCCTCTACCACCATGCTAAGCTCATCGTGCATACTATACCATGTTCAGAATTTCGGAACTAAAGATGCATTTGGTACTAGCCCAAAACAGGTGAAAAACTATCCTTATAATTGTTCATACTCTATCAAAGGAAAAGTATTTGTGCATTGAAGGTACAATTTTTCATACTCTATCAAAGAAAAAGTCTTTGTGCACCAGCCTTTAATGCATAAAGTGTGCATCAGCTACGTGGATTGGCCGTCCGCATATGCCGATGAACGTGCAGAGGCCCATTGAGCCTTTTTCCGCATTGCACGTGCGCCGGCACACTCCGGCAACCAAACCCCCACGACCAGTGCACGCTTTGTGCACCGAAGACCGGTGCACAAAAACTTTTCTCTCTATCAAAAACATCTAGTACAATTTTTTTTTTAAAGAAACATGATCCCCCCCCCCCAAAAAAAAACGAAAAACCCTCACCCTAAATTGTTAATCTAAAGGCGGCAAGCTAATGAAAGGAAATTTTTTTAAAAAAAATAAAAAATACTGCAACATTAAAACAAATAAAATATTAAATTTAGTCACACATACAACTCCGCCAAGGCCAATCCCAAGCCCGGGTAAAGGAAGGTTGCGTTAGGTACCTGATATCCAATGTAAAACTTCGTCAAATCTCCTAAAACATGAATCTACTAAATCAAACTATACAAAGGGCTACAACGTCTCTGTTAAGAGATGCATTGCATCTGCCTTCAGATGTTTCGAAAATGGGCAAGGAGCGTCGTACTGGCGCTTGAGTGTGGTGATTAGTGAATATGGGTTCCTGTACTATGGACAAGTATAGCTTAAAAAGTTAGTCTATGATAGTAAGCTTAGAGTAGCAACTTGGAACATAGGAATACTAATAGGTAAAGAAATAGAGATAGTGGATACTATGATTATGAGAAAAGTAAATATAATGTACTTACAAGAGATAAATGAGTAGATGAAAGATCTAGAGAAATAGAGAATAACGATATAAATTATATTATACTAAAAAATATAAAAATAAAAATGAAGTAGGAATAATTGGTGATATGAATTTAAAGAAATATATTGTTAAGGAACTAGTAAATGAGACCGGATTATATTACTAAAACTTATAATTGAGAATAATATAATTAACATAATTAGTGCATATGCACCACAAGTATGATTAGATCAACAAACTAAGATATAATTTTGGAAAGATATAAATGAAATAATGCAAAAATTATCATAAGAAGAAAAGATATATGTGAGTAGATTTTAATGGACATGTAGGTAAACAAAGAGATGGATATAAAATGGTACATGAAAGATATTGATTTGGAGATAGGAATGAAGTCGGCCTAAGCTTATTAGATTTTGTAATGATGTATGGTCTAACAATAGTAAATACTTATTTCAAAAAGAGATATGAACATATAATAACATTTAAAAGTGGATCTAATAAAAGTCAAATATAATTTTTCTTAATTAGAATGGTAGATAAAATAACATGTAAAATTGTAAAGTGATTTAAGAAGAAAGTTTAACTTCACAATATAGGATAATGGTAGCAGACATATGGATAAAAATAAAATATAGAATAAAATGTAGAATCGTTAATCCAAAAATTAAATGGTAGAATTTGAAAGAACAAAAACTAGAATTATTTAAAAAAAGTTAGTAAAAGAAATGACTATAAATATAAATAATGATCCTAACTTAATGTGCGAAAAAGCAACTAAATGCATAAAAAATATAGCAAAAGAAATTATAGGAGAATCAAAAGGAGTACTATTATAAGAAAAAAAACCTGATGGTAGAACGAGGAAGTTCAAGCTATCATCAAGCTTAAAAGGATAAACTACAAAATTTAGCAAGAGGTTATGGATAAAGAATGTCTTAAAAAGTATAAGGATACAAAGAAAGAAGTTAAGAAGTGTAAGTAATGCAACTTAAAGCATATGATAATTTATATAATAAATTAAATATGAAAGAAAATGAAAAGACTATATATAAACTAGCAAAACTAAGAGAAAAAAAATAAAAGATCTTGACTATATTAAATATATTAAGGATAAAGATGAAAGAGACTTAGTAAAAAATATATATAAAAGAATGATAAAAAAATATTTTAAAAAAATATTAAATAAAAATAAATTAGTAAATTCAAGGGTGAAAGAATGTAATAACCTAAGAATAACAAATAAAAATAATTTTTTTCATAGATTTAGCATGCTTGAGACTAAAAAGGCTTTGAGTAAAAAGAAAGATATAAAGTCATTAGGATTTAGGAGAAATTGAAGTCATGTGGTTAACCAATTTATTTAATAGAATTTAGCAACTAAAAGAATGTCGGATGATTGAAGAAAAAGTATATTAATATTCATATATAAAAATAAAGAATATATTAAAAACTGTATAAATTATAGAGAGATTAAGCTGATGAGTTATACAATGAAATTATGGAGAGAGTAATAGAAAATCGAATAAAAGCTAAAACTTTAGTGTCAAATAATCAATTTGGATTTATGCATAAAAGATTGACCATGGAAGCTATTTATTTATTAAGAAGATTAATGGAGAGATATAAAGAAAAGAAAAAAAAAGATCTTCATAAGGTCTTTATTGATTTAGAAAAAGCATATGATAGAGTACCTAAAGAAATAATATGATGAGTTTTAAAGAAAAAAAGAAATTACCAAAAGATATATAAAATTAATAAAAGATACGTATGATAGAGTAATAACTATTGTTAAAATAATAATATAAGAAACTAGTGAGTTTCCAATTATTATATGTTTATACCAAAAATCTGCCTTAAGTTTGTATCTTTTATATTAGTTTATATGAATTAACAAAACATATTCAAAATGATATCCAATAGCGTATGTTATTTGCAGATGATATAGTGTTGATTGATGAAACTAAATCTGAAGTAAATGCTAAGCTAGAGATTTTGGGAGAGATTTAAAATCAAAAGGTTTTAAGATTAGTAAAACTAAAATTGAATATATGAAATGTAATTTTAGTAGAAATAGAAATACAAATGAAGATACTGTAAAGATTGCAAACCAAGAGATATTAAGGAGTGAAAAGTTTAGGTATTTGCGATCAACTATCTAGTAAGAAAGTGAAATAGGTGAAGATGTGAATTATAGAGTTAAAGTAGGATTGATTAAGTAGAGGAGTGCATCAAAAGTATTGTATAATCGACGCATCTTATTAAAATTAAAAAAAATATAAAACCGCTATTAGGCCAACTATGCTATATAGAACAGAGTATTGGGCAATACTGAAATAACATGTGAATTAATTAAGTGTAACAAAAATGCGTATGTTAAGATGGATATGTGGTAAAACTTTAAAATATAGAATTAGAAATAACATATAAGAGAAATGAAACAAACATATAAGAGAAATGATAGGAGTAGCCCCAATTGAAGATAACATGAGAAAAAATCGATTACGGTGGTTTGAACATATACAATGAAGATCTTTACATGCTTCAATTAGAAAAAGTGATCTTTTAACAATCCATAGTAAGAATTAAGATAGAGGTAGACTTAAACTAATATAAACAGAAATAATTAAAAAAGATATAACTATTTGTAATTTGAATGTCAGCTTAATCCTGAATAGAGAAGATTGAAGGAAGCATATTTATATAGTCAATCCCATGTAGCTAAAAAAAAAAAAAAAAAGGGCTTAGATGAGTTGAATTGAGTCATGCATACACAAAAAAATACATATGTTATATTATTTATTACAATATAACAAAATATATAAATATATTATATGTTTTATAATATAATATATCTTTTTTTATTAAATTTGTTTTAAATGAATTAATAGGAACAGTAACATTCTCCTCTCCATTTACACAAACAATCGATTATAGGCATTAGGATAACTTTTATATCCTAAAAATCTATATCAAAAATGTCACATGTGACTTTTTATCCTTAATTTTTTTCACTCCATGCCACAAGCCCCCTAAAGGCAAACTTGGCAGCCATCATGAGTGTTAATGCATCACATAATAGGTGTTTGATGCCAAGTCATCTTCTTTTAACGTCGAAAAATGAAGAACCTCCTTCTCGAAGTGCTCCTGCAAGAAAGTCTCCGGAAATCGGTTGCACCGATGGGACCCTCCGACGCTTAAGTAAACAACTCGGAAACAACCAAGAATGAACTAACAGAAAGATAGCTAGAGAGCTTGAGTTCAGATCCCCTCATCATTGTGAGTGTGGGCTTTTATACCTATCCGAATGTCCCTTTTTTCGCTTCCAAAAGGTGGTCGATTTTGAGATGTCCTTGTCCGGCAACGGACAAATGGCAAGGCTGACAGCGACAGATCGCAACCGATACTGCACATGTCAGAGGTGTCTTGCCCTGCCAGCCACCTGCCAAGCGCGGCGCTACAGGTGGCAAATGAGGCTAGTTGTGTCAGGCGTGCGCCGTTACAGATTGTGGCAATGCGCTGTTGCAGTAGGTAGTGGAACACGTGGCCGCCACAGGCGGTTGGTGGGCTACGTGGGTGTGTCAAGTGGCTCGAGGTGATGGAACACCGAGTCCGAGGCCAAGGCCAGGCGTGCGCCGTTACGGGTTATGGCCATGCGATGTTGCAGTAGGTAGTGGACCACATGACCGTCACATGCAGTTGGTGGGCCACGTGGGTGTGTCAGTGGCTCGAGATGGTGGGACGCCGGGTTCGAGGCCGAGATTAGGCGTGCGCCGTTACGGATTGTGGCCACGCGCTGTTACAGTAGGTAGTGGACCATGTGACTGCCACAGATGGTTGGTGGGCCATGTGGGTGTGTCAGTGGCTCGAGGTGGTGGGACATTAGGTCTAAGGCCGATGCCGAGAGGATGGCGGGTCCGAGGCCAAGGCCGAGTAAAGCCGGGTCCAAAGGGACCTTGGAGGCCGAGACGTGGGCTCCGATAGTTATTTTCTCCGTTAATTTCAACGACGTTGAATCAACTACATCAGATACATTGGATCAGCCATCAATAGGTGTACGATAAAAGAAAAGTCTTTATACATGCTTTCGGTGCAACAGTGAAGGTTACATTGCAACGAAAGCGATAATTTGCACGTTTCTGAATCCGCACCGAAAGATTTATCTATAAGTTTCATATCATTGACACGCAAATAAATCATTGCGTTTGATGGAGATAATGCTGCATGTGAGTAATGTATCAAAACTTTTTCGTACGATGAAAGATAAGTGCTGCCACGAAACTATTAATTAAAGCTAAATCCTGCGAACGCAAACCAGACCATGCCACCAAAGAAGAAAACTTCCATCTCTAGGATACCGAACCTCCACCCACCCAACTTTTGAACCATCCACCGCAGATCCCGACACCTCACCTCGAGTAACAGCGGCGATCTTGTAATAAATCCTGATTATAAGCCAAATTAGTGATATCCTGTTACTAAAATAATAATTTAGACGCTAGAACACAGATAGCCAATCATGCAGTTCTGACTCGTGACCTTAGGAGGCTGCACTTGACGAGCCGGATAAGATAGAATTTACGCAAAAGAAAAAAAAAGGACAATGGAAGAATGTAATGGTATAAAAATTATACCGACTATTATATTACGTAGTATAGGATAATAAATCAGATAAGATAAATTATTCTATTCTATGTTTGATATTAAAAATCATAGATATATTTTTAAAATTTAACAATTATAATCTTATAAAAATAATAACCCGATATTTTATTGTTGAGAATAAAAAAAAGATATAAAATAATAAAATAATAATGACAATAAAAATAAAAATGACTTTTGATGAGATAACAAAGAATTCTCTCTCTTACCAAAAGTGCCCTAATGAATTTATAACATGTGGATCATTACGTTATAATGAAACGAGTGTCAACATAAGTTCTTCAAGAAAAATACTTCTAGCAAATCCACAAGTTCAACAAAGCTCTTCTATTGACATCAAGAAACAGTAGTTACGCCAACAGCTTTTATCTTGGTCCACGTTACATGCTGCTGGATCTTGACCGAATTCAGATAATACCAGGGGGAGCAAGAAATTCAACCCTACGAAAATAGAAGGTAGTTACAAGGCATTGAAATACCAGGGGAGCAAGAAACTCCCCACGAAATTCTCTTCTTTTTTTTTCCATATTCTAAATGATTGTCCCACAAGCTTCAGGAGCATACCCGTATGCATATTTGCAGCAGGACACTATCTCCTTTTACATTTTAAACAAGTGAAATATCGACTGGGTGCATCACAAGGCATATTGCCTTCAGAAATGAAAGAATTACAGCCCTCACAAGGTAGAGGCCAGATTTAGATGTATGTACCTTCTGACAAACTGACAAAAGAATTGGAAGAATATTTATTACACTAAAGACAAGGAAACAACAGAGCGCTGATAGTTTAACCTGAAACAAATGAAAAGGCATGCATTAGATATCCTTTGAACATAATTGCAATCCATAAAAATTGATTTGACAAATATGCCAAATTGTTTAGAGGACAGTAAAAAACTTTTTTAATCTTCACAGCAAGACATCATCACCTCTAGTGAAGGGCACATTACTTAGGACGTGAAAGTAATGATCCTATCAGCAATTTTTGTGCGGCAAAGAGGACACTCAGAACAGGCGAGAGAGCAAGGTTTACACACTGGGGCACAATCACATCAAGGTTGATTAGTCCCCAAATAGAAAAGATGATTAACATCAGGGGAATTTGAAATGTAATGAAAATAAGATTGCTTACAACAAAAATGCCGGCATGGGAGAAGTACTGCAGCTGTCGGTGATTCAAAACATACTTTACAAACATGAGAATTTGCATCCCCATTCCCAATGGAGTCAACTTCTTTCTCCTTCATCTCTTGAATTTTAGCCTGAATGCAAGAAGTTTAGGAACTACTGTCCAAACACATGTAGGAATTTAATGGTGCATTTCGGATTGGGAATGCAGGAAGTTTAGGAACTGTCCAAACACATGTAGGATCGTGCATGACCAATAAAAAATGTAATGACCCTAATAACCTCCACTGCTGAACAAGATTGGGTCCACAAGGGCAGTCATTAGAGAAAAGGGATGGAGTTGTGTAAAACTCTACAGAAACAGGCGGCAATGGGTTAGCATATCTGTGCACGACAGACTACAAGTCAGACACATTCAGCAAGTGTACTGCAAACAATAACATCATCAAGGCTCAATATCCTCAAAGAATCCAAGGATCATGATCCACAAACATTTTATTTGTTAATGGAATGTTGTGAAAATAACAAGTATTAAGCTACTGGACATATAACAGAGGATCCACATTGACTACATACACAGAAGAGACCAAATAGCAGATCCAAATACACATTATGTATATCGCTTCCTGATTTCTGCAAAAGGGAATACCTGATTCAACTCAATTATGGTGCATTTCTTACCTTCTTACATATCTCATTACAATTAAATTTGGCATTCATTATCTTAAGTTTATCATGTATCCATCCTAAGTCTATCATGTCCAATCTTATTGATAAACTCAATTCGACTCATCTAAGCCATTGCCCAAGTACTTGTCCAATCTTTTTGATAATATTTTTTAATTTATTGCTTCAATGATTGCATAGCAAGCACTCAAAACTATACATGGATTCACCTAGCAGGCAAAGCACTAGACACCCCTTCAAAATTTTCCATGAAAGCTTTATATATTCAGCACTGCATAGAAAATTAATAAGATGCTATTTGATGTGCATATACATAGTACATCGCATATTAAAGACTGAAATATGCATGCAAAATGATATCACAGCATTTGCATATCTATGTAAAGGTATCCATGCAAGGAAACCAAAATTCACCGCTTAAATCAACAATGTGATAATAATAAAGGTTTCAAAATTCTTTTCAGTATCAGTCTTCCATGTAGAGTTTCAGTTTTGGCAGTTTCAGCAGCTTCATTCTAAGTTTTGGACTTTCAGACAAAAAGGACAGGAAAGGGTCCCACAATTAAAAATAAAAAGAAAAATGCAACTAAAGCTATCAGATTATCTCAATTTTCAGGAACTGTGAACTGTTTAAAAGCTTACTGCATTGGATGTGAAATACCTTTTGCCTATTTTTATAAACGTCATGCAATTTCTCTAAATTCTATGATTTTTCAACACTTCTCTTTATTTATAATTCTCATATTTGCTCTAGTTATTGCATTCGACTAAACTTTTTTTAAGCATATTTCATTTTATTTTATTTAATTTTAGTAATTCACTGAAACCTAAAAAAGTGTTGATCATATTTTATTATGGTCCATTTTAACAAAAAGTTAAGCAAGAAAAGATACATGAATATAAAAACCCACTTTATTTTTCATTATGTCATATTATAATATATCAATTTACCATAAAAGAAGATAGAAGAAAAATCATTTACATAGAAATCTCATTTTCTTAGGCACCATTCTCAAACAGAAAATACAAGGGATACACTACATCTCTTGAATTAAAATGATGTAAACTCAAATTTACCTTCAGACGAACAAGAAGGGGCTCTAATTCAGGATTTTGATTCACTTGGCCATTAATTGGCTTCTCCAACACATCTGGCATTTCTCTCTCTTTAAGAACATCGTCCCCATATTCATTATTATTTCCTTTTTGTTCGCTTGTGAGGTCCACTCCATTGCTAGACCTCTCATCAACATTCAAATATGATATGCCTGAAGCTTCTTTCTTCAGCTTAGCCACAAGTACCCACATTCCTGCTAAATCATTTTCTAAAGTCATTTCTCTTTTCTTTGCATCATCAAATTTCCTCTTGTACTCCTCTTCTAGTAGCTCTTTTTCAGCTAAAACAGCTTCTAGAGCAGCTTCCCTTTGTTTCTTGGCCTGCAACTCCATTTTCAAATCATCCATATCAAGATTGCAGCAGTCAATATCGCCATATACCGTGCCACCAACTTCACCACCCCTACTTGCTGGCCGACCTTTTCTCCCTAGTTTAGCACCTTCAACCTTACCTTCTGAAAATTTACGGGGCGCTCCACTGCCAGCTCTAGAATATGCCATATCTTGTGCAACCAATAATTCATTTGCCTGTCTCGCATTTTCTAATGAGAGTTTTGTCACTTCCTCTGCCAAATTTTTTAGTTCAACAGCAGCAGCAGATGCCAGATCTTTAGCATATGAAGCTTCTTCAGCCAATTTCTGATTTTGACTAAGCAACCGATGGTTCTCCTCAATAAGATGAAGTTGCTCGAGGTTTAGTTTTTTGTTCTCAGCCTCCTGTCATGGTACAGAACCACAACGGAGTTAATTTATTTTGAAAGACAACACGGGGTCCAAACAACAGAAATTTTGAGAAGTAAAATTCAGAGAAAGAAAACTCTACAACCAATTGACTATATCATTGCTAACAAGTCCATGCTTAAGTTAATGTAATCATATTCATTCAAACTCTTCTGCAAATATCAAACTGATTATAAAAATATATATGCCTGTTTTCCAGGACAGATGAAAAAAATGACAAAGATCTCCCAGATATTCACCAAGCCAGTTTAGTTACTTTATTGACACATTAATTCTACAAAAAAGGGAATTTGAATGTAGAATGAAAACCATAACAACAATAGCATGAAAGCAACATGGTTATAGAAAATAATGGTTACTAGGGCTGCCAAAGGGCCGGGTTGGGTCATGCCTAATCCCAATCCAGCCCGGTTTTATATTCAGATACCTAAGCCCAATCCATTTGTTGAGCAGTTCGGGACGGATCAAATCAATGGAAAGAATTTTAAACCCAATGGGTCTTCTAGTGCATTTGGGCCCAACCCAAAAGATTGCATTTGAGTTAAACATCTAACTATGTTGTTATACTAAAATCTAGTAATTGATAATGAAATATAAATCCATTAAAAAACTTAAATAAGATTAAGAAAATCAACTTAAACCAAAATTTTTGTCCAAAAACTTTTAACTTTATTCAAGTAAATGATTATCCTTAATTTATAAATTATGATATTTAAAATATTTACTAATATACTTAAAATCATTGTAATTAAGAATCCATCAAAATAAATAATAAATATAAAAATTTAGATATTATTAGAGAAAATATGTGGGAGGAAGCCTAGTTGTTAAAATAAAATAAGAATTATTTTAAATTAGAGTTCATTCAATGAATTTATAAAGATATTCGAGTCAAAAAGAACAAGATTTATATAAGTAAAGTTTATGCATCGGAATAAATCAGGTCCAGATCAAATTGGATCAAAAAATATAAGATCCGGACCCAACCCAACATTTAGACCGGGTCTAATTTTCAGGCTCGACCTGATTCATGGGTCCCTAAAAACAAATCGGGTCGGGTCTAATCGGGTCGGGACCGGATCAGATCATGGGTCGACCCAACCCATTTACAGCCTTAATGATTACATCACTTCTCATTAAATTATTAGGCCTTTATGACAACACATTTTATGTGCACTTTGTACATATCTCATTGTATATATGTATATAAACATGTATGCATATTTACAAACAAACATATATATACACAGATATATGCATTTGTATAAAAATAACAGCACATTGTAAGGATACCTAACATCTCCTCGAATAATATTCAATATTATATTTTTAGACTCAACTGTAGGCTGGACCTGAATTCAGTAGGTCAACAAACACAAAAGAAGCACCATTATCAAGATGTTATTTTGAAATATTAGTAGCCTCCTTTTACAAAATAGCCTTAAAGTAATACACATTAGGTCATTTTCATTACAATATAGAACATGTCACATTAGGCACTAAAAAAAATATAACTAGAAATGCAGTAAAAGGAAAATTAATTATATAATTAGAGTAATACAAAACCCTCCGCAATCCTTATCAAAGTAAACAGAGGGTACTTATCATGAGGGGTTGTTTGGTTCATGGTAATCTTAGATTACCATCTAAAAGATGGGATATCTGAAATTACTCAAATCAAATAATCTTAAATTACGCTCTTAACTTCCATACAAATATTTAATAATACTTAATCTGATTATATATTTACTTTGCATTAGACAATATTTAATTATTTTAAAATTATATTTATATTAAATATTAATATATAACATAATATTTTATTAATATTGAATTTAATATTAATATAATATTTAATATTAATATAATATTTAATATTTTAAACACTATTATATATTTATATAATAATATATAAATTTTAAATTTTGATTATTAACATTTATGGCCTTCTTGCATATTAAATTATTATATAATAAGATATTTAATAAATATATTACTGATAATATTACATTACTGTAAACCATACACCACCTAAATATATGCATTACAGCTTCCAAAAAATGAAGACTATTTTGTAAAGTCAGCCTGATATTACTAGCAAATTTCTCAATGCTTGATTTTTATCATAGACCATACCAACTGAACGAAATAACACATATAATATAGGAAAAAGAAGCTTTAATTATCACAAGTTTTTCTAACAGAATCTCTTAGGGATAAGTGCTCTTTCTAGAGATCCAATGAAAGAGAACCCTGAAACATGAATCTTGTCAAAACCAAATATATGTAACGAGGAACAGATTGGTCAAGAAATCAATTAGCAGTTTTGATTTATAGAATTAGAGAAAACAATTTTGACCATAAATATGCAGTCATTAAACTCAGGTATAGATAGTTTGTCAAAATAAAAGCATTATACTGCCAATCTATTTCCTGATTAAACCAAAATTAAAAATTTAAATAATTGAAGACTTGACTTCCTCGTACTTCCAAAACAAAATTTCCATTTACTAATAAATAACATGAAAAGCTTTGAAGCCCACTGCATTCGAACCTGAAGCAGCAAAGACTTTGCTTCCCTCGCTCAGTATCATGAAATAGTGAAACTTTGTGTGGTTCCAAGGGTCTGAAGCCATGAAGGCTTCCTGAACATCTTGATTTCAGTTTCCTAAATGGAAAACAGAAATCCTGAACTGACTAAGAAATATAAAGCAAAAGAATTATTTTGTGGGCACAGGCCTATAATACTGTTTAATTAGCTTTGTCTGGAAAGAATCAAAAGTGTCCTTTCATGTTATAAATAACATTATCAATACCCTTTGACACACAAAAGACATACACTATCATGAAAAAGGAGTAATTTATCAGATTGTAAAAAAATAATAAATAAATAAACTCTGCTTCTTTTTTGCCCTGAGTTTATGATACATGCATGCTCAAATTTTTTAACTACTTCAAGAAAGAAACTATCATAACAAAAGCACATGGATCACACCTGCTAAACTCTACTGGTTAATTAATCATAATTAATTACATGGATATACTATACCTAAACACAAGAACACCAAATGAGAACGAAAAATTTACTGCATCATGGAGATCAACGACCAGCATAAGCTCAGTTAGCATAAATACATTCAAACATTAAAGATTAAATAGATAACCTGAAATTGCAGTTTACTCTTCAAGTCACTAGTTTCCTCTGAGACACCCTGTTCTGGTGACTGGTCTGTTTTCGCTGAAGCTAGTTGTTGCTGCAGAACAAGCACTCTCTCTTGCAGTTCCTGGTTCTCAGAACACTGCCAGAAATAGAAAGTCAAATTAAGATTTTTTTAGTCAAAAATTAATGCAAAGATCCTAACGGTGTTTTGCACAAAAAAAGTCAACAATATTATAATTGCTCATCAAGCATCATGAAGTGGAATAAATATATATCGCCAACTAATTAAAAAAAAAAGGTGGCTAATCATAACATTTTCCCTTTGGCAATAGAGTGCATGAATGTTGGTGAAACAAAGCACACCACAAGATACAGAAGCTAAAACCAACCTTCTGTTGTAGATGCTCCTGAAGAATACGATTGTCTGCTGTTTTCAACTGCACCAATTTGTACATAGGAGTCATTGCAACAAAAAGTAACACTACAAATAAAACACATTGAAGGATACAGATTAAGAAACACAGAAAAAGAAAGACATGATGCCTCCATGCAACACTTAGAAGCCTGAAAGTTTGAATTCTTGATTATCATGAAAAAGTTGTAAAATTAAGGATCACCTCTAGCTCAAATCCCTTCTCATTGCACTGAGCCATTAACCTCATGACAGTCTGGTTAGATAAGAAAAAAAACATACACGTCAAACAAAATGACTGGAAAACAAATGAGCCACTAATACACAAGTGCCAACTTTAACAAAAGGAGATAATAGAAGCAGCACCTGCTGCATATCTACCAATGATGCATTGGCCATTGATGCTTCGCCACTCTCAATAATGCGTTGCTCTAAGACCCTCATTTGCCTTTGTTTCTCTTGGATCTCATGCTCCAAATTCTGAATCTGTGGCAAATAAAATCAGTGCACAGAGTCTTTCAATGATAATTGAATTCAATGAGACATGTAATTTCACTGTAGAAAGCAACTCCTCAAATTTTGATAATGCAATCAACAAGAGGCCTAACCATCAAACTAACAAGCAAATCAGAAGAAAGACTAAAGAGAAGCCTCAGGACAACATATTTCTCAGTAATCAGCCAACAACTTGGTGATGAGAATGGGAATAAAAGAAATGAAAGTATTAGGAAAACATTTTTTCAGAAGATGGGATATACAAGGCTATATATTTGCAAAATTTGAAGTAATAACATATTCATAACAGTATAATACAATAGACAAATACTCCGAATCCGCAGGTACATTATAGGGACTGCACATGACAAGGCAACCATATCAGAAAGGTAAGCAAACATCAGTAGCAACACAGGTTGATAGAATTCGATGCTTCTACAAACTCTCAGATTGATCTGATGTACACCAATTTCACAAAGAGCCAAATCAAACATTAATTTCAGTACAACAACTTTTACCTCGGATTGAATGATGAGCTCAAAAAGATCAGATGACCAGGCCATCTTTTTTTCTGGTAAGCATATTGTCCTTTATCCAGTGAAACAGTTCACAGGAATTGTTCATTTTGAATGACTCAAACTTGCAGATAGGAACTATTCACTTAATAGAGAGATCCATGATTGAAATGTTTTTAGACATACATCTTTTCTATCACCTCCTCTAGAGATAGCAGGGTTCAGGAACCTAAACATTATACTGCACCAGACTGGAAACAAGAAGTCAAAAGGGATGGGATACCCATTAACTGGCTACCAAGATGTTTGCAGTGAGCAATACTTTGGATTCAGTATTACGGGATTCAACTGCCACCACTAATTCTTAGTTACATCTACTGCATGGCTTATGTAATGCAACCAATTCTTAAGACACTATCACTTCCGAAAAAAAAAAATCAACTGCAGAGCTTTTTTTTCCTAATTTTCTAGTGACTATTACAAATTCTTTAATGAATTCTGCAATGACTTATTTTGATATACAATATTCAATCATATGTCTATAGGACAAGATTTTTTTCTTTTCCAGTGTGGGCTAAAATTTTTTGTTGAGGGTGAGCGTTAGCACAGTGGTAAGATTGCTCCAATATGACCCAAAAATTATGGGTTTAAAAGATAGAAATAGCCTTTCTACACAGGGTAAGGTTGTGTGCATGCAACCCTTTCCAAAACCAGTAATGGCAGGAGCCTTGCACACTAGCCTACCCTTTTTGGATAGATTCCCTCGTGTACATGCCCAATCAGTCATGTCATGCCATACCATGATAAGCGAAGTAAAGTCATATCATTAAATTTGACTTCGTATTATCTTTTAAACACTAAGTCCTGTGAGAGAAACAGTTTGTCATGGACATGTCTTGCAGGAAGGAAAATCCACCATCCAAGTGATATCAATTAGGCTTCAACCTGCTCTCTGTATAAAGAGTTCTGATGATCTGCATATGTACTTAAGACTCAGAAAGTTTTCAAGCAGAGAGAAACCAAAGGAAAAAAGAGCCTTCCAAGCATTGCCAGTCTAGCAATATTTTTCCACATCCAGATTATTTTGAAAAATCACAAATTGTTATGTTTTAAAATCATCTAATACATTGGGAAACAAGAAGAAAGGGTTCGTCTCACTTGTGTAAATGCGCATAAAGCACCTGGTAGTGACTTAGAAGTCCCTCCTTTTAGTTTTATTTTTTATTTTATTTGCTTTTCCTAAAACAAATTAATTGACTTGCAAAATTTTCGCATTACTTTAGAAAGCTAAACCCAAAATCAGCAACATGTTCTAGTCAAAATTCACCAACAGTAAAGAGAGAACTCATACTTGTATCTTTGACCCATCAGGATCGTTTACAGACTGCTCCACCAATCTTTTTAGGGTACTGGTACTGAATGCAATTTCACCAGCAAGCATCTTAACTTGCTCCACAAGGAGATCCATTTGATCTGAAGCCGTCATCCCAGTCTGCAAATGTATAGCACAAAAAAGGTCAGACATCCCAACAAAAAAAAAAAAAAAAGAGGAGCAGCACCTTGACACAATGTATTTCATGAAACACAAAACACTACCGGAAGTAGCCTGACAATATGAAGCTCTGACTATCAGGCATGATGCCTGATAAAATCTACATGTAAAAGAAGATAGAAATACTTTGGAATTCCATTAGAATGAAAACATTCTCCAATAATTTATTGGTATTAGATATGAATCTATGAAGAATAAGCCACATGCCTTTCATTGTCACTAGTACCATCTACTGCCAGAACCAAAATTTTCCTCTTATATGAATATGATAGGTGGATTATCACTTAAAGGAAGGATACTAATGATCACATATCTAAGCTTAATTTGAATGTCAGTTTTCTAATGAACCAAGGAAGACAAGAAAATGTTGAACAATGTAAACCATGATTTATGAAGAAATAATTGAAAACATCAATAGATGAATTGCAGTAATCCAACAGGCTTGAGACGCAATAAGGAAAACAAAACCATGATTTTGCTATCAAAAGGAAGGGAGATTAAACTTCATCCAGAAAAAGCATGGTCACCTTATTGAAAGCAAAAGGTAACCAAAACCAATAACAAGAACCACATTGGTATATTACTCGTTCAGTAATACATGATATGCACCTTGTTTCGAGATAGGGTCTCGGTACTTTTTCTCACTCCAAGCCATGGTATTGTCCAAAACCAAGCAATACAGGTCAATACTAGGTAGTACGGGTCTGTTCTACTTAATTTGGACCAATTAAGATTATGTCAAACTAAACATCCATACCATACCGGTACCTTACCAGTATGGCATGATATGGGTAGCACAGGTCATAATAGCAAACCTTGTAGAGCACTACGCAAATTAGCTGAGAGACAATAAAAGTCTCAAATTCCTGATGTTTTCAACCATTGCCATTGAAAAGATTGAAAGATAACTTTA
The DNA here is from genome assembly GCA_900491605.1 of Calamus simplicifolius. Lineage (NCBI taxonomy): Eukaryota > Viridiplantae > Streptophyta > Magnoliopsida > Arecales > Arecaceae > Calamus > Calamus simplicifolius. The sequence continues at coordinate 322,477 of UESW01004642.1, read as the reverse complement.
ATGCTGATCTTCTTCCTCTAAGTAATGTGATGCCATGTTATATTGGTTTCTTTATTAAACTGGATAGTGCTAAAGATACAATATAGGATTTTACTGATCGACCATAAATTTGACTATAAGATGAAATTTTGATGAACTCGTGAATTTTAGCATACCAATTGTCCAGTTTAATCGCTTAACTAGCAAAATTACAGCACACGCCCGTGCGCACACACACACACAAATAAGGAAAGAAATACAATATTTGGCAAATTCTTTTTTAGCACAGCTGGCAATCAGATATACAGATCATATAGTCAGCTAATATTTTTTGCTGGTAATACTTCTCAAAAATACAAATTAAGTAATATTTATGTCCTCGAGCGTTTCAGACCACAGTTTGTTGAGCAAGGTTGATCTGCTATCTATGTATGTCTCTAAGTAGTGATTATGTTCCCATCCGATTAAATAATTTTCAATTTATAGTCAACAGATGCATGCCCCCCTCAGCCTGCTGCATGTCTCAACCCGTACCCTGAAAGAAAAAGAAAAAGTTCTGGCTCTGTTCACTTGAAATACCTTGCAGAGTTGTAACAACATCAGAATTTTATTTCAATAAACAAGAAACAGAAACATATTGGCCTGAGATCTTAATCTTCTTTTTGTGAGGTTAACAAAAATGAATCATAAGCTGACAACTAAGAGTTAAGAAAGGAGAAAAATGTCAAATGTTAATACACAAGATACAACGAGCTAATTTCAAACAAAGATTAAAAAGCATAGCAACTGAAGCCAATAGCTATAGATAATCCCACCAATAAGTTCACCCACCTGCTTAGATTCTGTAACTGAGCTACTGACTGAGGAAAGCTCTTCATTCAAATTGCTCGAAGACCTCTGATATTTGACATCAGATAATGGGTCCAATGGATCTGACAGAGCAGAAGATAGAGAGTCCTTCAGGGTGCCCTCACCTTCTAGCAGTGGTGAACTCTCACGCAAAATATCTAGTTTCTGGAATAAAATATATGTACAAAGTGGTTAAATTCAAAACGATATGGTTCACAATTTAAAATCATGTTGCTTTCCATGTCAAACAGAAACAGATTCAACATTACTCAAGTTGCTATTCAACATATTTAATACATATTGATGATATTTGCAGAGGATTAGGGGGCAAAGGTTCCAAAAGAATCATTGATTGCTATGGCAACTCCAGGGAAAAGAATTTAACGAAAACTAGGACATGGTTAAAAGTCCAAGGATATTGTTCAGGATGCAAAAAACTAATAATGCCTACTTGTTCTTGTTTCAATTTTCAGGTTGGAAAAACTCACATCATCTTCTCCTAAAGACTGGCGGTGCTGATGACCAGGCAAATCAGACAAACAACCAGGAATCGAGTTTTTGAAGAAACGAGTATCAGCTTGGTCAGCCTCTGTATTCTACTCATCAAAGCAGCTTTTGCTTCCTCTTCCTCCTCTAGACGAGACTGCATTTTAACCTGACCTTCCTCTAGCTGCTTGTACAACAGCAAAGCATGATCACTACTCCCAAGTATTAAGAGTAAGATGACATTTCAGTGAACAAAAATATTTTTCTATATACAAACTTCAGAACAATCAATAACGCAAACTGTAATATGATGTAAAGTTATCCATCTTCATATAATAAGAGAGCATAAAACCTGTAGTCGCAAGTTCATGATTTCGTCCTGATTGACCCCAGTAAGCATTCCTTTCTTGAGATGGTCAAGTTCTTGCTTTAGGGTTGATATTTCCTTTGATACTTTTTAATCAATGACTTTTCATCAATAATCTGGAACCACAAAAGTTTATAAAATTAACAATCACATTTGCTACAAAATAAGTATTGGACACTCCCCTAGAAGTCAACAATTTATATATACCCTATTTCGAGATGCATAAATCTCAACTCGCTTTGCCCTGCTCGCAAACTTCAATGTGTTGTGAGTTTCTTCCACATTACTAGATGCAGGAGTAACCGTGCAAATGAGCTGTATAAAAAAATATTAGAATTTTTCAGCATGACCCGTAATTTGCTTGACAATATACCAAGAAAAGCATGCAGGCATACATTGACACATGCACCCAGACACAAAAAAGCATACTACCAAAATATAAAAGAGTATGACATAAGAAACGCAGCTATCTTTTCATACGGAAACAAGAAACATTTCAAAACCAAGCACAATAAATAAATAATCACATACAGGAAGCAGGAAACATGTTAATAATTGTTCATAAACAAAACATAGACTTACCGATACAAGACTGTGCCCACTCAACGAAGACTGCAGAAGCCGAGTCAACTTAGAATCTCGATAAGGTATATGAGTAGCTTTTCCTTCACTAAGCTTTCCAATGACCTTCAATTTTCATAATAAAGTTAGCCTTCAGCTCAAAAAAAAAGAGTGAATCAAAAGTTATAGGATTATTCATAAGACAGCGAGGTGTCTCACCGTCCTCAGTGTTGGGACAGGATTAGTTGAGAAAAGAACCTAGACCAAAGTGGAACATCCACCTGTCTCGAGTGTCAAGATGGGAGGCATCCGGTTTTATAGAAAAACTAGGATGACCCAGTCCCATAATACTTAAAACCTTTGCGATAAACATATACTAAAATAGATTCCCTAATGGAGACCAATCTCTTTATTTAAGGCTAGCTACATCACCCTATGTTGCTACATAGACAACTTGATCATCGCCGATAATGATGTTTACCAACTTGATTACCAGTCATCAGGACAGATAATAAGAATCTTAAGCACTTGACAATTGAGATGTCTATTGACAATGAAGATAACATGACAAGCAATGACACAAATGTAACAAATAAAAGCTACAATTTCAAAACACTTCCACACAAAAAGTTGAGATGAAATTGAATGCAGAGTATGTCACTTTTAGTCACAAAATAGATTTTGCATAACATTTTCTTTGAAATACAAAGGGTAGGCAGAACCTACTGTTCCAAGAGTCAGAAGACTTTTATTATATATGATCCTTCCTTTCTCCGCAGCCCAGTTGTTTCAGTCTTAGAACTCTCGGAACCTGCTAGATCAATCAGATTCTAAAGAAGAAATATCAAGTGTGAGAAACTAAAAATATAAAGCATGAAATAATGTAAATTCATAAGATTCTGAGCATACAAGTTGAGAATACATCACTCCATCATACTCGTCGCCATGAGCACTGCTTTCAATCATCTGTTGAAGTAATTCAGTAAATGAGATAAATTAAAAGAATGATAAACTGGGAGGTCTATGTAAAGCAAGATTAAGCCAGGTATAGGCTTAAAACATATAAAAGTGAATAGAAAAAACAAGAGACAACTAACAGCATGTAAATGGATATTAACAGAAAATTGTAAAACAGTAAAGTAAATCACAGCCAGAGTATACACCAAGGTTCACCATACTAGGATATACTGCCTTGCACTAGGCATGTCGCGCTAATTCTACTGAGTCCTGGTACACATCGATACCATATTGCTAATGGCACCAGTACAAGATCATACTGAGATAGTGAACAGACACAAAAAAGTGATAATTATTTGAAAAGATAATTTTACATGTCAACAACACATATATTTGTGAGCTTACACCATACACTTTAATTTCCACCCAAGTCATAGATTATGACACCTACATTAGTTTAATTTCAACCTAGATAGTTGGCTGATCAGGAAAGAAGTTATTGTTTGCTGAGGACATCAGGAATGAAACATTCTTAAAATATGAGGGACAATACTGTAATAATTGAAAGTTTGAGGACCAAAAGTACATGTCTATAATACAATATTATAGCATGGTATGTCATATTGATGGTTTTGTACCAGTACAGGGTACTGAATGTACCAGGTGTATGACACTGCTAGAATTTTACCCGTATAAATACTGAAACAGCGAACCATGTATTATAGTACTATTTTCATACTAATATAATCTGTGCAAATTATTGTTAGTCTATAATTTATGTATTATAATAAATAATACTATAGTTTAATTTAAATATTATAATAAATATTATAAAATAACAATAAAGAATCATGGTAGTTGTAAAATATATAACATAGTTTTGGTATTACACAATCAGTGATTGAGAATTCCATAGCATACCAAACAAGTTAATGTAAGATACTCGGTGATCTCTAATCACTAGTATGTTAGCACAAAAAATACAGTGATTTTAGATCACTGGAAATTAGATCGTCTCAAGATAAAGATTACTAATAATCTAAGATCACCATGGTGATCCCATTTGGGTTACCAAACACAACCTTGATGTAAATCTAAGAGAATCGATTAAAGAATTGGAGGGTTAAGTTATAAGGGAAAAAGGAGAAAAAAAAATCATAATGGTGATCAACTAGTTAAAAAGAAAAGGCAAAATATATGAAACAAGTCAAAATAAAAAAGGCATAACATTTTATATAACAGGACCAACTACCTTAAGAATATTGCAGCATATTTTTTTTCTTTTTTATTTGTAAAAATGGTAGCAACATACCAGTGTAAATATTGTGTGGCTTCGGCTACTGAACAAGTTAAAATTATTGGAACCAACATGACGATGCTCTGCAAATGTAAAACGAAACAAATTACATATTGCAAACCAGAATCTAATAACGAGGAAGCAAAGAAATAACGGAAAAATTCACAGGATCAAAGGCTTTCAGAAATATTTGCAAAAAAATTTTAAAAAAATTCAGAAATAATGAATTGACAATAACGTGCAAAAATATAAAAATTGCAGAAACCACATTTCTAGTGCATATGCAATTATGATTTTGCAAGATGCATACAAGCACAAGACCCGCATACATTTATCAATATGTTTGTATTATCACAGATAAAGCCAAGAAATTGGAAGGAGGAATCTTAAAAATAATGGTTTTGCTTAGAAGCAATGTATGGTTGAAATGGACGGTCAATTAGATATGTTCTAAAAGTCATTGAAAATACAGACTGCATGAATTAATTATCTGGTAAATTCTTGATAATTGCTCAATTTTAATCATTGCATCATCGTAAGCATGGGGACTCAATAAAATAATAATAATATTGCAATCCTTTAACCAAGCACAGCAAAAAGTAATCTATGTGGCTCATGCATCAATTAAAAAGGCACATGATATACAGAGCACCAAATTAGTTGGGACGCTCAAGTTTCACAATTAATTGTTAACATCACTCTAAGGAAAAGAATGTCTCTACGGGTTCCAATTGCCAACAAGCAAAGACAAGCATACCATCACAGCAAATTTATAGTAAACGATTTTCTTCATTCATGAAGTGTTCAGGTGCTATAATGGTTAAAATTCCCATGCAATGAATATTTTTACATAGCGGAATTTGAAGAACTAATAGCTGAGATGTCTATGTGACAACAATTAAAAGTTTCTTCTTTAAAGAAATCAATGAACCACAACTAAAGATTTTACCAAGATCTTAGATGTCGCGACTCACTAGGGGGAAAGCAAGACAAAAATAATGCAGGAAAATTTTTGCAGAATATATAGTCAGTAATTTAAAACATGGCCACCACAAATAACTACGTGAACTGACACCATTATGTCTTCACAACAGTGTTTCAGAAAGTTTGAGCCAGTTACGAATTTAGAAAGTAAATGGCAAAGAGTCACAGTTACTTGAGGGATGATGGTACTGCTAAGACAGTTCAGATTGCTTAACAATTGTGACCATATCTACCCCTAGTGCAGAAAGTCATTTGGAAGTAAGACACTGAATCACAAAGATCACTGAACTGGAACATCACTTTGCCCCCACACAAATAACTGACCTTTTGCAAACAAGAATGCTCAACCTATGAATCTCAACTGGTACATAAAAGACCTAACTGGCCAGCAATTTGGGTAGATAGATCTAAATATGAGCATGCATGTTTCATTAAATATATGTTGGATGGCAAATCTTTTAGCATTGCTCAAAGAAAATATATGATATATTAGTCCATGGAACCAAAAGAGCAAAGAAAGAAACTTCATTATTCTCCAAAAACTTCATTATTCTCCAAAAGAACAAACAAAGAAATTTCATAATTCTCCAAAAGAGTCAAGGAACAAGAGAAACTTAATACCCTCAAGACAATTTCAAATAGTCACCTGGTATTAAATTAGATAAATTATGAAAATAATAAGAGACAAGTAGAACATATTTTGGCCAAGAGAACCAAGTTTTCAACTCAGTGTCCCACTATGCTAGCTAGGCATAGATATGTAAATATGTAGCATATGACAATGAGCAACAGTAAAAGGCCTGCCAAATCAATATAGAGCATGGTTATTTTAATGACTTTTAAATTAATATCAGAACTCAAAACCGCTTGGTCCCTATCAACAATCTAATCCAACTTAAACAGTAGAGAAAAGCAATAAATTCATGTTTCCCAAGAATAAGAGAAAACCTCTTTTATAAAAATCGAAAAGTTTCATCAAAATGGTTAAGTCTACACTGACCGCACATTCAGTTTGACGGTTGATAGTTAAAGATCTAGGAAACAATTGCTAATTATTGTCCTCCTTTTTGATATGCTGGTATTTAATTTCCTAAATTGACGGGGCAAAAGCATAAAACAAAGCAAATAAAAAGAATTGCATACTATAGAACAGGTGTTTTAAATATGCATATGGGACCCCGTACCAGTACCAGATTAGTATGACTTAGCATGCTGTGACATGGTCCCCAACCAAAACATGGCATGCTGTTGGAGTTGGCACAACATCATACCATATGCCAGTACAGTGGCACACGAAGCCCCATACAATGCTGCTACGATACCAGGGCCAGTATAGCTCACCCCATATCAAACTAATATAGGCTGGCACTTAAAATCATGACATAGAAGTTATTAATAGAACAATGAATAGTCTCAGTGGAGTATCACCTTCACCAGCAGCGATGAAAGAAAGTGCATGTCCAGGAGATAAAACAACTTCCTCCTTGATCCCCTCAACATAAGTTCCCTGCAAAATTTTAACGCTTACTGCATGAAAAGCAAGAATTTTCCTGGCAAACTGAGAAAAGAAGAGTACAAAGTGATATTTTAAGGTTCAAATTCAAGAATGGAAAGATATAAGCAGCAAAAAAGTGACTAGCGATTTTTAATTCAATAAATCCAAAGTTCCAGAGGTCATAAGAAAGTAAAGTTTTAAAAGCTCACAATAATAATAATTACAATTTGGATGGATTTTCCTCCCATTTTCCTCAAAAAGATAATAATGAATAAAGGACTAATTATATCAGAAAAATGCAAATATGTGTTTCTGTTGTCACACTTGTTTTCGAAATATTCATCATTCAAATATTCACAATGGCGAATATTCTATTATATTGAATAGCAAGAATCTTTGCAACACTCATCACAACATCAAAGCTGAAATTTGTAAGTCCTCCCACCAGACCTCCAGCCATCAACCAGAACAGATGATGTGTATCCAGTGACAATATGTGGTTTCTGTAACATGCAATATTGATAACCATGCTTTTCAGAAGTTACTTTAAGGCTACTTCATATGCACAAGCATTTGGATTGTCCCAATACAATATATTATCACGCATTACCATCTCAAAATACTTATTTCCATGATGCTCATTTATTACATGACCAGGCTATTTGACCATCAAAACTAATCTGTGCAGACTAGCTGTTTCATAGTGCTGACTTCTTGTATTTCTGAATATCCAAATTTGTTTTTCTTAGCTTGTACTGCCAAAAATGAGACATGCAGACCAACGTACCCAAACATAGAATTATTATTCTAAGAATATTGAAAAGACTTGGGGCCAAAAACTAGCCCCATCGGTACCACACAGTCCAATATGAAATCAAGCAAATGTGGAACCTAGACAAATTAAGGCCAAAAGACATACTTCAAATCACACAATTTAGCCAATAAAATTCAAAACTAATGGATCCAGTCCAGTCAAGAGTCAAAACTAAGAAAGATTCCATTAACTAGTTAGAAATACAATCTGCTAGTATACAATCTCCCATCCTTTCACATACTAATGCTGTGGACCAATTAAAAACACTTTAATATTTCTTCTTTTAGAATCATCAAAGGAAGATTTCATTATAAGTTCTCCTGATGTTTACAATTTAAAAATCGGTTTTAAATTGTAAAGTTACTGTAAAATATAAATAATTACTACCTCATTTTTCCTCAAAGATTCACATGTAGTAGACAAGCTGCATGTCATCTGATAGTATCCAGCCCATCATCCTGTTGTATTTTACCACCTTGCTTTTGTACTCTAGCATTGTGGACCAAATATAAATACCTTTCCTTTAGAAATTAACAGGAACATTCCATTGTGGGCTTTCAAGGCTTTTTCTTTAGATAACTATGTTGCATGCCAAGGTTACCATAAACAATTACTAGTTAATTTGTTTTCAAAGATTAACATGAAGTAAACACCACCTCTTCAATGCATGCCCATGGACACAAATGAGATTTAGATATAAAGTAAAGTTAGCCAAAGGGTACATTGATGCTGCAGATTGTAATTCAAGGTTGTCAGCTTGGCACTTAGCCATATTTTCGGTCACATCTACTGTGCACTCAATTACAAAGCAACGGCCAATGTTTAGCCATGTTTCAAACCTGACCGAGCCCTGAACTACAACAATTCAACCTATTGAACACGTTCCATCAGTACTCAGGGCACAAAAATGGTTAAGGCATCAGTCTAGTCTAAAACTTTCTAGAGTTTCTAAGAAAAAAAAATCCTAAGAAAACATGACTGTTATCCGAATTAGTCAATACCGGTAATATAAATTTAAATTTTACATATCAGCAGTAATACTACAAACCGCATATCCTAAGCATGTAAATAGATATAACAATGAATCTATTTGCCTAGAACCCTAAACATCTAAGCCCATTCTGAATCAGCATTTGTTTCAAAAAAATACCATATAAGCCAAATATAACAAGAAGAATAATGAACAAGACTGGATGAGCAATAAGATAAAAATAGACAATTTTACAAATCTTAACCACAGAAGTAATGATGATATCAATTTTGTATTAGCATTGGATTTAAACACACATCAGCACATGCATTTGGTAAATACACTGATGGTAAAGAGGGAACAAAAAATTGCAGATCAACAGATTATAACACGGAGCCATCCACATTGCATAGTAAGAAAAGAAGAGGTACCTAAAGCAAGAGTAAACAAAATAAGTATAAAAGTCCATGCATAGGCGCATCCATTACTTGGGTTAGCCTTTGAATGTGTAATTAAGATTAAACTCAACTCATCTAAGCATTTTCCCAACTACATGGGGCCGGCTACATAAATCTACTTCCTCCACTCTACTCTATTCAGGACTGAGTCGACACTCAAATTACAAATAATTGTATATTTTTTAATTATTTCTATCCATATTAATTTAGGTCTACCTCTACCTCTATCATTACCATGAAAGGTCTAATTAAGATTGATTAGCAATATTAACAAAAAAAAAATTTCTTGAGAAAGCTTCGAACCTGAGCATCTTCTCTGACTCGTAAATTCTGGCCAGTAGGATCAAGCAAGTCATTTATCACCTAGAAAGACAATTATGCAAAATGCCCAAAAAAGTCAGTAATTATGGAAAAAACATACAATATATTTAAAGAATATGATGACTGTGAACATCAAGACACAGATAAGAAGTAAAAGTTGCAAATTTATCACAAGCATGATAATATTATACTTCTAAAAGTCGATATGGAAATCATTTAATTGATTATTCAGCAAGTAATTGATCATATGCCTGTAGGAAAATTATATATTCTAAACTCCATGCATGTATGAGTATGATATGCTTAAGATATGAACATAGGAAAGATTTTAAGATTGACAAGATTCTTAGTTCTAACATAAGAATGAGTGAATGTTCATTCGCATTATATTAAGTTATTAGGAAATACTAACCTCATTATAAATTTCAAGATATGATACACGAAGCAAAAATTCTCTTCCAGGAGTCTGCCACAAAAAGACAAGTGTCATGCTCCCACATATCCAATGCTTATGGAATACTAAACATATTAATGCAAAAGGGGGGGAAATATTACCATGTTAGCAACAAAAAAATCATTATTTTTTTGAGGTCATAAAATAAATCAGAGATGAATATTGCTGGATAATGCTCAGGATAACGCTGTACTTCATTGGGCGTTAAATATTTGTAGACCATACAACATGTCCTGTACTTACTGCAGGTCTGGGAGGTATGCCGCTATATTGGACTACCATACAACATGTCCTGTACTTACTACAGGGATGGGGGGCACCCTGCTATATTGGACTACTGCCTCCGCAGTCTACTGCATCATTGTTATTTATCCAACTTGTTCATCGAGTTGAAGGGTGTGATTAGCATCATGGTTTTGAAATAGTCATCCTCATTTTGAAAATTTTAGATGCCTCATTTTTATAATAGGTTACAATTAGCTAACTCTACTTTTAGATTTGGCAAAAGTTCACATTCAAAAAACATATGACCATCATTCTAGATAGTCCGAACTCCACCAAGCCAAGCTCCAACTGGAAAAATATGTATTCAGGTAATTATTGCTGAATTTCTTCACTTTCTGCCAGCACAGGCAACCAAGACTAACTCCATGGCATGAACTAGCTATCCATAGGTAAGCCTACCCCTTTTTTTTTTAATTATATCACCGATTATGTGGCTACTGTGCTTATAGGAATAAAATGGGACTTTTGAAAGTCATCAAAGAATGCTTGTTTTCTTACCACTAAGTTCATCTTTAATCTTGTTGAGTTTATTTTGGGCATATGGTTACATATTATGCTCACTTCTCCCTACACCACAATTTAGTCCGTCGCTTTCCTCGTTGTAAACAACCTAAGAATTAAATCAAGTTTCATAGGCCCTGATTGCAGCTTCTGAAATTCCTTCTCTTGTTTGTTTTCATTGTCTTTCTCCTGGCTTATTTACCAGGATTATTTTGGCCCTTTCAACTCTTTTGGCAATTTAATTCACATTCCTCATCTATTTGATCATTTCATCATTCCATTGATTTACTTTTCTTCTCCCTTCTAAACTCCTGTTCCTCTTGTCATCAGATTCGCTAATATTCAGAAGTCAGCCTCTCCAATTCATACCCTTTGGCCACTGTAGTCATGCTTACCAATTGCTCATGGTTGTTCATTATGATGTCACAAGTTCACAGGACAATCTGAAAATAAGTTCAAACAGAGAAAACAAATTAAAACATTACAACATGACAAGCAAAATTGAAGAATATGTTTGATTTCAGGTACATTTCTAAGTTCACCTATACTTACGTGCAATCTAACCTTATAGTGGTAATTATTAACTGATATCGAACTCTATTGTAGCACAAGTAACATACTACAGTATAACCATCTATGAAGCACCTTAATCAAGCAAGAAAAGGGGTTGAGTATGGTTGGGTCCTTTCTCAAATCTGACACTGCTTTTGTTTGAGTCCAAAATTTAGGACATCCGTAACGCATTTACAGAGTGGGGGTTGAGTGCAGATTTAAGTCCTGATGAAGCTATCAGGTTGGATAGAGCCAGATCAGGTCAAAATTTGACACCCTAAATTTGGGTGTTGGCTTGAGGTCATCTTTGTATCAGGGTCATTATCATGAAAGCATTTACATGTTATCTTTGGCATATATGTAAGAAAGCAAAATCATCAATATTGCCTCAACCAAGACTATTTGAAAATATATCATTTGCCTTTAATTTGCTAGCAAGTGATACAGGATAATACAACAGAACGTCATCAAATATCATGATGCAACAAAAAGCTAAAGATCAATGCAAAACCATATTGGCATAAAATATGCATCTTCACAAACACTTGCACTCACACACCAAAAAATCTAGGTTCGATCAAGTCTCATCAGATTGAATTTGGTGGGGTTTAACACTTTAGATCCATTTTATTAAAAACCATCAAGACCGAACTTGATAAATACTGACTCACATCATGGTTAATCCAAATTCATAACCACCCAATCCAATCCAAAAGTCAAATGGACTTTTGGGTCGTATTGGGCTGAGATCCATATTCAATTAAAGAAACAAGTCTATCATGTCAATAACCATGTGGCATAATGTGTCAGACATCACATGATGCTGTAGACTGGCACTTATATTCTAGGCTTCACTATCTGCTTCATTTAAAGGTGTAACTTACAAATGTCCACCTAGAGGTCATGTCAACCAAATTGATAAATGGAATGAGCCAGTTTATCAAATATCAATGCACGTCACTTCATTCACCAAACAGTGGCCACACACTATGTTTAATATCCTAGGGCTACAACTCACTCTTCATATTCTCTCATGTTCCTACACAAGAGCTCAGAAACTTCCCTTGTTGCAAAGCATTTTGCCACCAATTTTACGATCTTGCTTGGAAGTTTCTTCATTCAAGTTGCTATCTCATTCTTCAAAAATGCAGAATGAACATTAAGATCAGTTGCCACATCACCTGACCCTCTCAATATGGCTATTCTAAATGCATTGCATCCACCCTTCACAAGTAATAAAATTTTCACTAACACAGACTAGCATGCCCTTCAAGAATCAACCATAAGTGTTCTCAATGATTCATCAAGTGGGAGGCATGTTGAGACATAAAGTACCAGCATACCTCATTTACAATTTACGCTAGTGTATAATTTCTATATGTATTGTACATGCAACATGTAATAGCATATCCAAGTGTAAGGTTCATGTTAGGTTACTGCATCCATTAGTGAATTCCACTGCATATTGCACGCAATAGCTTCCTTTAAGTCACAGTTTGCATCACATCACTCCATTTTTACATCAACCTGATTGATTTTTTTATGGTTTCAAGATATGACACTGCAAATTTTGTCAAAGGGCCAGTTCATTGGATTACACCATAAATATGAAGATCAATTTAGAATAAGACACATTGAAACAAGGACCCACAGTTTAAGACTAATCAGTAACATTAGATACTGATTAATTATATAAGCTTTTCAAATTATAATACAAATACATAATTATTAAAAGGTAAGTTGTGCAGCAAATATCGGTTGTCCAGAAAATCATAGCTTAGAAATTGTTGGGCACCATTTGTTTTGACCAATTTGAAAGAAAAAAAATGCAATAGTTCATATACATTTATGTAAATTTTGTATGTATAATGCTCTTCATACATCTTGGATAATGCTGAAGACATCCTTGATGGCCAATGGTATGATTCCAGGAGATTTCTGATCGCCCTACAATATGCAAATATCAACAAATAAACAAGTCAATAGTATGATAGGCAATGGATGACGTTCCTGTTAAAATTGGTTTCAAAAATAAATGGTCAAGACATGGAAACGCAAGGAAAAATGAAGAAATGATAGGCAATGTCCAAGCCTAACAATTTGATAAGTAACCACCAAGCCAGATTCATATACATCACATTTAAAAAAGTAAAAAATAAAAAAATAGATGAAATAATGGTGGCAGCAGGAAACTGTTGTTAGAGCATGTAATTCCAAATTTTGACCCTATTGAAGCATTTATGAAAAACAAAAAGTAAGAAGATACATCTGGTAATGCCATGCCACAGGAACAAACATCCATTATTAAGAAGTTGTAATGTGTATCCAAAATGATTATGAAGGATAAGATAAATTCATTAACATCTTGCCAAGTGAAACAGCCATATTTGCAATATTTTTACTAGCAAAACAATACCAACAAGTTAATATCAGAAAAAATGTGTGATTGCAGATAATTTTATTTGAAACAAGACCCTTAAAGTAAATATCAGCAGCTTAATTTGTTGGAGGGAGGAAGATAAATTGATTTGCATTGATGTGCCATTCAGCATCCTGGGTTAGCATGCAGCATACCATGGTATGCATCATGGCAGTCAATAACCAGTACAGGTCTACACCTCTGAATTTTAAGCCTTGGTCTTCAAGTTAAAAAATCATAGACATTTCCATTTTCAAGTTTCAGAGTGATGACAATGTTCAGATGATAAACAATATATACAGCAAACCTGAAAATTAAGACTAGAGAAAACTTTGTTTAGCTTACAAGATTACAGACTTGGAGAAGCATTTGAAATAAGAAGCACTACCATAACCAGATTGATTTATATGCATGTGTATGAGGAAGCAAGCACCAATTAACTTGCTATGTGTGCACTGATTAGCAAAACATGGAAATCTACTAGTTTGTTACAAAAGTCATGCAACATTCTCAGGGTTGTCAGGTCAGGTGAAAGACATCAGATTTGAGAGCATCAGATTAGAGAATTATTAACTTACATGCATGGTGTGGGTTTTCCCACTACTAGTGACACCATAGGCAAAAACGGTTCCTACAAGTTAACAGAGTTAACATTAGTAAGGTTTTCATTTACAGTTCAGTTATTAAGAAAGCAGTAAAATGAAGTATGATGCAGTAAAGCAACAACCAATCACACAATCAAACTAGCACAAGATATATGAGATACTGTAAATAAAGAAGGCCCCTTTCACTGGGACCCAAAAAGAATCATAAAAAAGTAATAATAAAAAAAGATAGAATATAAATGAATATTTATGATTTTTTAGTCACCAACAAGGGCATGCACTAGTCAAATTTCTTACGATAGCCAATAATACCATTGGTCAAGAACACCAGATATACCAACCAAAAGTCCTCAGATTTGGATTTGAATGTCAGGTCCAGGCCTTATAAGATCGGATCTGGATTTCCATATAAGAGCTCAACTACCACTACTGAAATTTGACTCCATGGGTATGTACTTTATGGAATGATTTGAAATTGTAAATTGCCTTCTAAATTGGTAAAATATTAGCAATAAAAGATTTTCAAAATTCTACGTACTGTTGATATATGTCAGCAACACCAACCAATATCACATGGCAATCTCAAACGCTAATTTGGCTTTAATTTAATTTTCTTAATGACCCATCTTAAAAAGGGCATATGTTGCAGCAGTTCCATCAATATGTGCAAGAATAGTTTTCGAAAAGATGTTTGCTGGAAAGCATGGTTTCAAGTCCTAGCAAAACATCCAATGGGATGTTAGGATGGATTACCATCCCAAGTGGTGGGACGGGACTATCCTCCTCTTGTCCCAGTATCCTAATCAACACGTCTTAGAATAGCTCCCATCCCAAGTATTGGGATGAAGTGGGACAGCAATGTGTTCCATTCCAATAAAAATATCAGGATAGCCCTATCCAATGGAATTTAAAATCTTGCTGAAAAGTACTCGCTAACAGTATGGCAGAATAAAGTTGATAACATGAAATTTGTGGGTCCT
This sequence comes from Calamus simplicifolius, assembly GCA_900491605.1. Classification (NCBI taxonomy): domain Eukaryota; kingdom Viridiplantae; phylum Streptophyta; class Magnoliopsida; order Arecales; family Arecaceae; genus Calamus; species Calamus simplicifolius. The sequence continues at coordinate 307,143 of UESW01004642.1, read as the reverse complement.
AGAACACATCGTGGGGATGCTGATGTTTCATTCAAAGATTATAACATAATCACTAAACATCAAGCTGGACTTTCTTTTAGTACAGACTAACACAATTTTAATATATATATATATATAGAATAAACAATAACATATATAAAAGGGAATATTAATAATGTCTTTAATTTGTGCACTAAAATCATTAGCATTAATTTTTCCTAAAATTCTTGCTGTGAATATGCAAATCTACAAATTCAGCATACGACAAAAACTCAATTTGAACCCTCTGGGACTATAATAGCATCTAGATGAAAGGAAATCTCCGTTTAGCGTGTGTCCATCAGTCAAATTTAGCAAACTACAAATACAAATGTAAAAGGTGCTCATTTACACATGTTGTGCTAAGGTCTCCTCACCAAATATCCTACAAAGTTTCATAAAGGCCAGGAACTAACAATCTTTTAAAAGGTTGGTATCAAATTTTTAGCCGATTGGAAAACCTTCATGAAGTTTGCTGGGTCAAATTCCTCTTGACTTGACAAAAGTCTAAAGGCCTGTTTGGATGAAGGGATATATTATCCATGGTTAAACTAAGTGTATGGCTGAAAGTGAGGGGAAAACCAGGAGAGAAGAATTTTGGGTAAGAAACCACCAGACTGCAGCATCCACAGCACCTGCAATCCAGAAGAAAAGCAATAACTGATTCCACTAGAAACATGATTTTCTTTATCCCAAATGTTTTAGGATATTACGGCCTAAAGTTTCTTCAATCAGGAGGTTTTTCCCCCCCTCAGTTAACTCATTCCAAGCAGCAACCTTACAAGGAAAAAATTTGAATTATTTTATATCGACATCCAAATGGCCCTTAAACAAAGGGGAAGATGATAATGATAAGTACAATACACATATGGTCACTCATCTGGTTAGCCAAACTTAAACTTTTTCATTGCCCACTCTTTCTGTACCATTGACTAAATTAACCAATTTATACAATGCACAGCAAGCAGAATCAATGCATATCATTAACTAACTAATTCTTCCTCTTTTAAAAGGAAAAAGATGTACAATGTAACACCAACACAGCACACATTTAGTCTGGCTAATGATTAATGAATCCACACTTATCCATATAGACCCAAATATCAATGCTCAGAAAACAATAATATAATGAAAACATTCATAGGAAAGCTTTGAAGCTAGACTTTCTCCTCTCAGAAAACCCAAATCCTGCAACAATGAGTCTGAGTCAAAACTTAAATTCACTTTTCCATTACTAATTATGCATGAAATAAGATTGAAATGCACTTACAGCTAGATATCAGAACCAAAAACTAAGGAGACATACCATTGATGCCTTCCATAGCAGATTTAACAACAGGACGAGCAGCCACATCATAGACCGCCTGAGAAGTAGTGGCAGGACCAAAAACTCTATCTAAATAAAAAAATAAATTAATTTAATACCATGAGTGCTTTCATTGTACCATAACTAGATATTGTGGAACTAACTATTTGGACGTTTAATAAAAGACATAAGAGAAAATAACATCACTACTAGCAGATTGGCATCTTTTATTAAAGGAAAAAACTGAAAGCATATTTCAACTAGGAAAAGCCTATGCATTTGGATCTTAATCACATGCACGAGATGCAGCACTGTTCCAAGCACTAACTGCAAGAATCTCATGAACTAGAAACAGCAGGAAAAAAGAATATTCAATTTTTCCCAACAGAAGATGATGATGGCATTAATCAAACTCTGGGTAAAAGAGGAAAAAAAAAAAAAGCACAAATAGAAAAGGATCTAAAGTGAGATCCAGCTATGAGCACCTCAAATATGAAATGCTCATGAAATAAAGTAATGTGAATCTTTGATGACCTTCAATGTCCACGCCTGAATCAAATTGCAGCATGCAACAGACTATCAGGATCATCTGCCTATCATACATTTGCGATGTACGAATGTCTGATACCCATATTCAGTCTATGAATAAATTATGTTGCATTGGCTATAGATCAAGCTCAATAATTTGAATGTGCAATTTTGCTCCTAGAAAGTTGAAATTCACATGGCCAGCATAAATCTAGGTTCAACCAATTTACAATGGCTTATTTCATTGGTAAGTTATAGGACTTCATTCTAATTTTAATAGCAACGGTTTAGTTTGATCAGCGAGTCAAACGCATTACTGTTTTTGATTTTATTCAATAAGAAGATACGGTGTGAAAAGGTTCAAAAACTCAACGAAATAAAAATAAGAGCACTTAAAAGCAAAGTTCTTGCTCAAAAGCATTATAAAAGAAAAGGCGCATTCATAATATACAAAAGAAGTGCATATAGTCTAGATCAGATATCGCATTGCTTCTTAAACTGAAACCAATTAGCTAAGAAACATTACCAAAGGCATAAGCAGTGGCAGGATTGTACTCGCTGCGGACTATCTTATCTCCATCAGCATACCACGCAATCTCATCCCCACGCTGGAATTCCCGTTCACTGCAATCATGCAATCGCCACAGCAAAAAAAAACTAATTCAAGATCCTCAAAACCTAGACCTTGAAATCCATCCCAAGCAATCCAAGAAGCCGCAGATCCATCTAGACTCGACTAGATCCGACCTCCTTACCTTAACGGCCTAAACCTAACGGTCACCGTAATGCTATCGCCGGATCTCGAACCGTCGGCCGGTTCCACGATAAGCTCCTCCGCAGGTAGGTAGCTGATAGGCGAGCGGCCCCTGGAGGGATCGGAGCGGCTGCGGCTGGGCGTCACCGATCTCGGCATTCCCTTGACCGAGCCGTAAAAGTGGGACGAAACCGACGAAGGCGAAGACCTTGGGATCAGCCGCCCGTTCATCAGCGAGGATGAGGAGGACGACGAGGAGTAGGAGCTCGAGAGAGACTTCCGGTAGCCGAAAGGGGAGCTGCTCCTCCCCCTCGACGACGACGACGGTCCCGCCATGGCCGACGCGATTCAAGCTCTCGCCCCTCTCTCTCCAAGAGAGACGGAGAGGGAGCGAAAGGGGTTGGGAATATAACGGGTGGAGTGGAGCAAGGAGGATCCGGGTGGTCAGACGTCACATGCTTCGCTTCTAATAAAGAAGAGGAAAAGGAAGAGAAGGCGAGGAGAGAGAGAGACGAGGACTCGGTTTCCCCTTTTTAAAGCAAGCAATGTGGGTTAACGGAGAGAGGCGCCGGCGTCGAAGCAGAGATCACGGGAGAGGAGAGAGGCCGAGGGGAAGACAGAGGGAGACGACGGGGGATTTTTGTGGGCAATTATTTTGGGGGGGAGGAAAATTTTCGGAGGAGTCGATACATGGACTGGTGGTGGTGGGGGAGAGCGGTGCGGGGATTGGAGAGCGGGCTTGGGTTTGGCTGTGACGTGGCGGATGGTGGAGCCAGCGTGGAGAAATTTGGAAGCGTCGAAACTATGAATGCTAGGAAGCCCCAACGGATCACCCTTTAAGTTCTTCCAGCACAAGTTAGCGGGTGCGTTTGACGAGGAACTGCCAATCTTGCCGTCAAACGTGGCAGCAGAATCATGTTGGTAACAGACGGGTGCACGAGAAATTTTAGAGTTTAAATTAAGGGTAGGGCGGCCGGCCGCGCCGAATTGAAAACTAAACTGAGCGAGCGGGAATAACCACAGGGTATTTTTTATTGGAGGAAAGTCTTAAGCGGTAGAAAAAGGTGAGAGCGGAGTTACTACTGCAGTACTTGCCCATGGCCAGAGACAGAGGAAGTGGGCCGGGGCGGCCGGGAAGCGACGGGAGGATCCACTGTTGTTAATGAGACTGGATTTATTGGACACCAGGTTAGTACACCCGAGGCTGTGCACGATTACTGATGCACCGGGTCTGGGCCCCACTCCATGTGATCCCTGCGAGGAGGCGAGGAGGAGGGTGTGCGGTTGGGTGGCTATCCACGTGGTTGCGGTCAGTGGCTTGGTCCTGTTCTCGGCCGGCTTAGATCCAGTCGAGCGGGGCATCGGCGAGACGCGCGCCGGAACCGTCAGGGATGCGCGACTGCTAGCGTCCTCTCGCTCGTGGGACTATGCTTCCGATCTAGCCATCACGAGATGGCAATTGGCTCAGGTTGAACGAAATACGGGTCATACGTCGAATACGTATTAGACCAAAATTTTGTTAACCTAAATGTTACCTATTTATTTAACGAGCTAAAAAGTTATGTGAGAGCCAGCGTCTATTTCCAATGAAGCCTTAAAACCCTGATTATTTTAAGTAATAGATATTCCGATATAATCTACAATTTAGATAGATTGGATGGGTAAGCGTTGCCGCATCCAGTTGCTAGTTGATTGGCTCGCCTGCAGGCAAGTACAGAGAGGAGGCCCATTTTCCATCCTTGGTGGCAGGAATGCGTATAGGTGGTGTGTTTTTCGTCCATGGTGCATGTGCCATGGGGCCACCCTGGTCAGATCTCTTTACCCAATCCATCTGTCCAACAATGGGCTTTATAGCTCCTCAATCCATGCATGCTCACTGAAATATCTCTCTGACCATGCTAATTCGATGTGTTTTTTTTTTTTTTTTTTTTTTTTTTTGTATGGTCTTCTATTAGAAAAACTCAAGTTGGTAGTCCAGAAAACCGTTGTTAAAGGAGCCCCTTGCGTCCTGAGGCAACGACGGAGACGCCTTGTCGGTGAAAACTATTGATCAGCGATGAGAGTTTTCCATGGATTTCTTGGCTGGACAATGCTCCCCTCTTGGGTGTATGATGAAAAGAGGTTAGACGATGCACTACGTAAGATGGAAAACTACTGCAAGCTATACGAGGACCTTTGGTGTGAACGCGTTTTCCTTCTTAGTTGTTTTGATTGAAGGAAATTCCAGTTGCACCTTCGCTTCTAACTTCACAAGTGATCTTTTATTGTATTTTTTACTAGCTGGTCAGTATTAACTTGTGAAAACGGAGGCCTCGCTGTGATCAGGGAATTGCAGGATAATCGATCTCTGTTCTTTTTCCTATGTCACAAGCCTAGTCTGCCATGCAAGTGAAATTTAGCCGCTCCGTAGACCATTAGCATCATAACAAGTTAAAATTTGAGTTATAACGTTCGACTTTGGTAGCTGCTGGGACTCCGTTTGTTTTGCTCAGGAGCTTTCAGGTTCAAATCCTAATGGCGGCATTACCGCCGTAACAACGTTATTGATTTTGTTCTTGTGTGCTTTAGATAAGATTCGTGCGGTTCTGTAACGATGACATGCAATGTTTTGAACACCGGATCGAACAATGAATCGGCTTAATATTTGGATCACAGATCAGATGAATCTATTTGATCGGACCGAATAATATTATAATTAAATTTTAATTTAATAATATAAAATAATAAAATATAAATATAATTTAAATAAAAAATTAAAAAAATTCTAAAAACCAAATTGGATTGGTTGAAACCCGGCCGGTTCAATGGGTTTTTTAAGTTTTTATCTGGTTATATAAAAGTCAACTTTAATAATAAAATCGGATCGAACTGATGATCGATTTTTGATTGGATCGTTGAACCGATCGATCTAATTTGGGTTTCAAAACATTGACATGTATACTATCATTCAATTTTAAAGCGAAATTTAAGAAATGTGTTGTTTTTTAAGCAAGATAACGGCATATATGCTACATGTTAAGCGAAGCACTGAACAAACCATACCTAAGGAAGTCCCATCGTATTTTTAAAAAATGGTACAAAAATTATTTTCCTAGCCTAAATTTTGGCAGTGATGTACAATTATATAAACCCCCAACAGTTAACTGAGTAGTCCATTACAAAACTTATGACTAATGTGTAGCGATTTATGTGTATCTATTATTTATTATATACGGTGAAGATTTTTCTTGAACTAGCGGTTTATATGTATCTCGATGTGGGATAAAATGTTCTCGCATAAATCAGCTATAAGGACAGATGATGAGACCTGCCTTTAGGCTACGAATGATTGATCCTTGCGGGCCGAACGATATTTTGTGAAGCTATTCCATTAGCATCTTTGACCAAGCCTCAGCTAATTGACCACCAGCTCTATTCGCTGCTCTCAAACTAGGGTTGCCGAACTTCAACCCTCGAGAGTCACCTGACCAATTATTCCTTGTACCGACCTTCTGCCCGTGCTGAAGGGTTTCGATGCCAAATTACTGAAACATTGAGATAAGCCTCTTTAAAAAGAAATAAGAGAAATAGGAACCAAATGTAACCATCTTCATGGTTAGTGGGATTTGAAATCAACGTTGAAATCTGTTTTATCCTTCTTTAAATTTTATGGCTGCAATCAAAGAAGTAGGTGATTGTTGGAAAAAAATGTTTAAATTAAAAAAAGACCCATGGGAGCGAATGCTCGCATAGGTTGCTGGCTTTGCGCTCGCGAGACGAGCATTCCGCTAACGCTCGCGAGAGCGTGAGTTCATTAACGTTGAGCGAGCTTTTGCAGGCCAACATTCTTTAACGTCCAAAAAACGATCTAAATAATTTATTTTGTAAACCGTTTCCAGGGCTATCAAGCCTTTAAGGTCATTATGGCTGAGCCGTTGAGGCTTTTTTGGGCTAAGCCTATAGATAGACTCACATGTTTGAAAAATGGATCAATCAAGCCTGAATCTGCTAATAAAGAAAATTATTTTTTTATTGTATTATTATTATTATTATTATTATTGATATTGTTATTCAGCATCTAAGGAAGTCATTGGGTTGTACTTCCATGCGATCGTGCTTGTGGTAGGAGGTTTGGATCGAATCGGATCATTATATCTTAGGGATGGATTGCCTACAACATGCATGAAGGGGCAAAAATTAGTCCTTAAAGCAATATCTAACACTCTTCAATCCAGGCACGATTCCTATTTTCTTTTATTTTTTAATTTCTTTATGCATTTAACATTTAGAGTGAATTTTCTAGCAATTTCTAGGAAGGAGTTTTTGTAAAAATAAAAATATTTTTCAACAGCCAAGAACTAGTTTTCTTTTTTTTGTCATTAGAAATTGCTAGAATCTTCCTTGTAAGTTATTTTTAAAAATATATTTTTTCTTTATTTTTGAATCCATGCAGAAGATTAACAAGAAAATTTAATCTTAGAACATATAACATAAATTACAGCAATTTAAACATGACATCCATGTTTTAACACAACTGGTTAGCATTTGTATCTAGTGTAATGCCAAGCTTATATCAGTGATGCGGGGATCATTTTTATTTTGTATAATATAGGGATTTTTTTTTTATGAATGCATTTTAATATTATGCTGTTACATAGGCTTTATATGTCAAGAAAATGTAATGTGTTTGTACGAAGTGTGAAAATATTAAATTTTAAGGGCCAAATTAATATGTTGCCAGCTAGGAAGCATGGAAATGGAAATTATTTTCCTTTTGAAATTAGTTTTTGAATTATCTAGCCTATAAATTAAGATTTTAAGACAGTGATGAGAACTCAGTTTTAGGGCCTTGATGTTTTAAAGAATTAAAAAATCTTTACATAATTAATTTGGTATATAAAGTTAAATTTATTGGTACTTACAGTTATATTTGTATATTTTACTAAATGATGCTTTGCCCTTCTATGTTATGCGTTGTATCATTAATGTACACCTTCTATTGTTCTCAAACTGCAACTTGATTTTGTTGGTCTAAATTCGAACCATTTACGATGCTAGCTCAATTCCTTTGCAAAATTATGACATTCTGTTCTCATTTTCTGTCTCATGCTTGTTTCCGTATATTTGTTGGTGCCCCATTTATTTTTTGCAATCACTTTGGATCATCACCTTAAACAAAAGGCTTTTTATTTTACGGTTCATAATTAAGGCAGTCAATTGCATAATTTAAGATATTTTACTCCTTTTTTCCTGCTGAGGTATCTGTCTAGTATCTTTGAAAGTCTCGGACATTTTCGCATTGCACTATTATGGTTATGGACTTAAGGATTTGGGTGCTACTAGCATGGGGCGTGGTGAGCAGTGCCATGCGTGGAAGAAGTTTTTTTTTTTTTTTTTCCTCGACATCAAGTATTGCCTAGCCATATACGGCTTCATAATAAGTCTATAAGATAACATTAAAAAAATTATATTATCGTCTTGAAATTTATCAAGTCTGACAAGAATTTAACAAATCAATTAACCAAGAATTATCTAGGAGTGAAGTTCTAAAATCATCAAAGGAGATGGGGCTTAAGCCATTATTTGGTCAACAATCGTGGATGCCTAATCTCCATGATTAAAGATCCCATGAAAGAGGTTCAATATGGTAGAAACAAAACTGATTGAGTGGTCGTGTTAGAGTATAATTTAAAAAAAAAATCTCATCCTATCCTTATGATGAGTGCTCTTATAAAGTGACAAAATAAATATGTGTAAGGTTGAGTCATACTCTTAATGAATCGAGGTAGATTATTTGCAGGGTATTAGTTACAAATACTTTTGGAGGATTCACCTATATAAGAATCGTCATATTAGGCCATAACTAAAGGTTTGAGCTAATCTTAAGAAATTCTTATGAAAAAAATCAAGGTACTAAGCGCAAGCCTTTAATATGTGCTAACCGCTTAAACCAATTGATCCATACTGTGTATATAACTAGTACAAGTCCGAGTTAAGGACCTATTTTAAAGTTTAATTCACTATAGTTCTTTCAAATGTATACAATTAACACTAAGTGGGATTCAAGTCCATAGGATACTTATCTATTGCGCAGTATAAGATGCTCAAAAAATTTATTATATTAATTTTATTTTTTTTTTATTTAAAACTTTTGTGAGGGATTATTGGAAAAAAAGTTAAATTTAAAAAAAGAAGGAATTCATGTGATCAAATGCTCGCGTGGGTTGCTGGCGTCAAGCGTTCAGCGAATGCTCGTGAGGCGAGAGTTCGCACGTTTGCATGCCAATGTTCGCGAACATTCAGAAATGACCTAAATAATTTATTTTTTAAATCATTTTCGATGTGATTTGGGGTTAACGGCTATTAGACCTTTAAGGCCATTATGAGCTGAGCCGTTGGGGCTTTTTTGGGCTAAGCCTATAAATAGGCTTATAGATTCATGTTTAAAAAATGGATCAATTAGGCCTGAATCAGTACAAAAAGAAAATTTTTTTCTTATTATATTATTTTTTATTATTATGGTTGATCTTGTTATTGGGCATATGAAGGAGTCGTTGGGTTGCACCTTAATATGATCCTGCTCGAGCCGAATTATTGTACCTTAGAGATAGATTGCCTACAATCTGCATAAATGGGCAAAAACTAATCCTTAGGATAATGTCTAACATGCTACTATCTAGAGGCATGATTTTTATCTTCTTTTTATTTTTAAATTTCTCTATGTATTTAAATTTTAAAGTATATTTTTTTAAACAATTTCTAAAAAAAAAATTTACAAAAACAAAAGTATTTTCAATACTATCCTGCTGCCTTTAAATATCAGGTCCCATTGCCCTTTAGGTGCTCATGCAATACTCCCCATAGGGCCAAGGATTTTAAATCCCTCCATAAGGACACCACACAGGCTCCTAGGTGCGGTGTCGCATCGTTTTAAGTCGAAGAACAAAAAATCCCGCATCGTTGTTAAGTCGAAGAATAAAAATCTATAGTAACTTATTTATTATTTAGACAACAAGATAGAAATTCACTTAAAGTAGATATCTTTTTGATTCACGTGATTAATAAAGAAAGAGGTATTTGCCATACGATAATTCCCTTTTTTTTTTTTTTCCCTTCTCGTCAATCTCTTTCCCCTTTATTCCAGATTGCACGTGCACGAGTAGCACAATGCGCGACAAAGTTGCGTAAGATCTTCGATCCTTGGAGGTGCCAACCTGGTTATGCGTACAGTGTGACGAGTCCTGAAGTTTTGTTTCTTTGGAGCAATAATTGCCTCCTCTTCGTTTAATCTGAGTTGGATTGAAAACTAACATGTTACTTATCCTCTCGGCCGGGCTATGTTTGTCTTGTTTCAGACTAATAAAACAAATTCGAACGCTTTAAAGTCATGCTCTCGGATCTGTTTAGATTGGCTTTTGGAAGACATTTGATGAATATGTTTTAATAAAATGATTAGTTAAACGATTGTGTTTGTTGCCATCGAAGTGTTAAATGAACAATAACAGTGTGTGTATTACATGATACGTTATTTCTTATTATTTTATTGCTTAATAAATAAATGAAAATAAAAGTTAAAAGATTAAGTAATAAATAAGCAATTCGATGCCAATAAATAATAATTAATGTAAATTTAAAACATTTAAATTTTAACTTTTGTTTTCATCAATTTTATTATATAATTTATTTATCTGAGCGGATTATACCATTTTCTCAACTCAACTCAACTCAACTCATCTAAGATTTTTTCCAACTACATGGGATCGGCTATATGAATCTGCTTTCTCCATCCTACTCTATTCTACCTCTATCTCTATTCTTACTATAAATTATTAAAAGATCACTCTTTCTAACTGGAGCATTTAAAGGTGTACGTTGTATATGTGCAAACCATCATAATCGATTTTCTCTTATTTTATCCTTAATTGGGGCTACTCATATTATTTCTCTTATATATTTCTAATTCTATGTTTTAAATGTTAACATATTCATCTTAATATACGCATTTCTGTTATACTTAATTTATTCACATGTTGTTTCAATATTGCCTAACACTCTATTTCATGTAGCATAGCTGGCCTAATAGCAATTTTACAAAATTTTTCATTCAATTTTAATGGGATGCGCCGATCATACAATACTCACGAAGCACTCCTCCACATAATCTATTGTGCTTTAACTCTATGATTCATATCTTCACATATTCCACCTTCTTGCTGGATAATTGATCCCAAATACCTAATTTTTTTACTCCTTGATATCTTTTGGCTTACAATCTTCATCATTTTTTTATTTGTATTTCTACTCCTACTAAAATTATATTTATGTATTTAGTTTTAGTTCTACTAATTTTAAAACTTTTAGATTTTAAAGCTTCTTTCCAAATCTCTAGCTTAGCATTTACTTCAGTTTTAGTTTCATCAATCAACATTATATCATATGCAAATAACATGCATTATGAGATATCATTTTGAATATATTTGATTAATTCATCAATAACTAATACAAAAGATATAGACTCAAGGCAAATCTTGATGTAAACCTATAGTAGTTAGAAACTGCTAGTTTCTTCTATTGTTATTTTAACAATAATCATTGCTTTATTATACATATCTTTTATCAATTCTATGTACCTTTTGGTAACTTCTTTTTTACTCTAAAATCCACCATATTATTTCTTTAGATACTCCATCATATGCTTTCTCTAAATTAACAAAGACCAGGTATATTTTTCTTTATATCTCTCTATCAATTTTCTTAATAAATAAATAGCTTCCATGGTCGATCTTTCAAGCATAAATCCAAATTAATTATTTGACACCAAAGTTTTAGCTTTTATTATATTTTCTATTACTTTCCCCCGTAATTTATTTTATGACTCATTAGCTTAACCCCCTCTATAATTTGTATAATTTTAAATATCTTCTTCATTTTTGTATATGGGTATTAATATATATTTTTCTTCAATCATCTAATATTTTTTTAGTTGCTACAATCTTGTTAAATAAATTGGTTAACCACATGACTCCAATTTCTCCTAAGCCTTTCCAAATCTCAATAGGAATCGCATCTAGTTTTAATGCCTTTGCATTTTTATTTTACTCAAATACTTTTTAACTTCAAGCATGCTAAATCTGTGGGCTATACTATTTTGATAAATTTTATATTAATTATTTTTTTTTATTTTAAAATATACTATGTGTCATGAAATATATATTTAATCAAATATGATAAATATCGACTAACGGAAGAAAGAGTAAAAAGCAGAAAGTTTGAGAAAAAAAGTTGCTTACGAGAAGGAAGGAGATCATGATATAAGGTTATAGGGAAAAAATTGCTTGTAAAACAAAAACCTTGTTGAAATAAAAGAGATAGCGATGAAGAATTTGAGCAAATAAAAAAGATAAAATTTAACTTGACTAACAGAAGATTTACAACTTTATATTTTTATTTTGAGCCAACTGTTTTAACTTGCTAATATCAACAATCAATTTTTAAAAATTTGGCTAGAAGGCTATCAAATATTTTTAAATCAGCTGAATGCTAATTACTGTCAATTAGCTTCTAATAGCTAACCCAAACAAGCTATCACTCATTGTTGATTTTCAAATCTCTGGCTGCTTCTCAATTTTTTCAACTTTCCAAATTTTAACCTTTATATTTTTATCTCGCATGACCAACGAAATTTTCCGTGCTTATGTTGCAATCCTCAGTCCCTTCCCTGAAAAAGTCAGCAACATTTATAACTTTTTTTTTTTTTTTTTGGTACAGACGATGATTCACACCACCCTAGGTCAGAACGGACCCGTTACATCTGAAACTAATAACTGGGACATAATCAGAGGGCAGAAGTCACCCGGTCTCCATATCCAATGCCCAGAGTGAGAGGCCATCCTGGCCGCAATCTAGTCCGCAACAACATTGGCCTCACGATAGACATGGCGGATCTGAATGTTGGAAGCTTCCAAGATCATAGCTCGGATATCAAATAAGATAGGAATATAAGGCAAATGGGAACTATACTGCTGACGAATCCATCGAATAACGATAATGGTGTCCCCTTCAATGATGAGCTTGCGGGCGCCAAGAGTCCGAATGGCGAAGGATAAACCCGCCCAAGCCGCATAAAGCTCAGTCATTGGAACCGAGGGATCAAGAAGGCTAAATCCTCCAGCCGCCAGCATCCTGCCATCAGCATCACGAATAACATAAGCAGAGCTAGCACTTCTACCCCAGACACTCCCATCGAAGTTAATTTTAACAAACCCTGGAGGAGGGGGCTCCCAAGAAATGAAAACCGTACGCCGGTTCGCTGCTGCAGCAGCAGGGGAGACCCAGTGTCCAAGGTTCGCAAAATCAAAGGACTCCTGATGGGATGAGTACTCAGCAAAAGGGAGGAAGCCGTCCTGAGGATCCTACGAGGAGAATGAACCGTATCTGAGAACACAATCTGATTCCGGGAAAGCCATATCTGATAAGCAATATAAGCCCAGAGTGAGCCCGTTGGTGAGTAACCCCTCCTAATCCCTGCTTCAGCAATCTCAGGAAAGAAATACGGTGGGGGCAGAACTGTCCATCCAGGGATAAGTACCTGAGAGTTGCCAAATCTGACGAGCCCTAGCACAATAGAATATAGCATGATCAATTGTTTCCTCCTCGGTACCACACACCGGGCAAGTAGGCTGAATACTCAAACCACGATGCGAGAGAAGGAAGCAGGTAGGAAAAATACCCTGAGCAAGTTTTCAGATGAAAAGTCACACTCTAGGGTGAACAGACAGTTGCCAAATCCAATCCCAATCCCTCGAATCCTAAGGATAAGTTCTGAACATAGAGAGGAGGTCCCTCATGGGAGCACGAGACAAGCATGATCTCCTCCAGACCCTGGTATCAAAACTAGCAGATGGAGACAGAGGTATGGAGAGAATACGCCGACAGAGTTCAGTCCCGCAGTAACTAGCCACCTAAGAATACGACCAGGAAGGGCAGTCGACGGATATAAGGTCACTGACATGCATACCATGAGGATATCAGGGCAGATAAAAGTGGGCCAACGCGACAGAGGAAGGTCAGCAATCCATGCATCCTGAATGGCATCCACCGAAGAACCGTCCCCAATGATCCAAGAGGTACAATCTAGGATAGTCGAAGCATAACGACAAACCTCTCTCCAATAAAAAGAATGCCCCCGGGTAGCCTGAGAAATAGAGAAAGAATTCCAGCTGCCATACTTGGCACGCATAAATGAGCTCCACAGGTAATTCGGATCAAGAATGAACGGGAGGCATGCCTAGCTGTCAGAGCCTCTCTCCTGAGAAGTAGCGACTGGATACCAAGACCACCCTTAGCCAAAGGCAAGCAGACAGAGTCCCAAGCCAGAAGATGAATACCGTGGCCATCTTGACTCGAAGCCCAAAGAAAGTCACGAAAATATCTCTCAATCTTCCGCAGACAAGCCAACGAAATAGCAGTGTTAGATAATAGATAGGCAGGCATCGACGAGAGCACAGAGCGGATCAGGGTAATCCGCGCCATCATAGAAAGACCAGACACCTGCCAGCCGTCCAGACGATCACGGATCCGCCTCACCAGATAGCTAAAGTCTGAACACCGAGGCCGTCTCCCAGAAATAGGAATCCCCAAATAGGACATCCGATCGGACTGAGTAGGAATGCCCATAATCTGAGATATAGCCCTCTTCACAGAAAGGGACGTCCTCGGACTAAAACAAATAAGCGATTTGCTGAGATTGACACACTGCCCTGAGGCATGACAATAGGAGTGAAGGATGGAAGCAAAGGTGGAGGCATTGCTGGTAGTAGCCCTCCCCAGCAGGAGACAATCATCAGCAAAAAGTAAATGGGACAGCGAATGGCCACGGGGGCAAGCAGCATAAGGGTCAATGTCAGAAGTCCGCATAGCCAAAGAAAGCTCCCGGGATAGAGCATCGGCAGAGAGAATAAACAAGAATGGAGAGAGAGGACATCCCTGTCTTAAACCCATCGTCGAGTGGAAGAACTCCGTACGACCGCCATTAATCATAAGAGAGAAAGACGGCCTTTGGACACACTCCATCACCCAGTCGACAAAACCTCATGAAAGCCAAACTCATGAAGAGTACTGCAAAGAAAGTCCCACCTCAGTCTATCATAAGCCCTCTCCATATCAAGCTTAATAGCCATGAGGCAGTTACGTCCCGACACTCGGTGAAGGTCATGCATAAACTCTTGGGCCAATAGGGCGTTATCCGTGATACTGCGACCTCTAAGAAAAGCACCCTGCTCCTGAGAGATAAGACGAGGCATAACCAAAGCCATACGAGTTACTAAAATTCGAGCACAGATTTTGTATAAAGTGGTACACAGACTAATGGGCCGGTAATGTATAGGGGAGGAAGCCTCAGGACGTTTGGGAATCAAGGTAACAAGAGTCCGCTTCCAGTCAGAAGGCATATGAGTGACCAAAAAAATAGACTGGATAGCAGAGACCACATCCGAACCAACAATGTCCCAATAATGACGGAAGAACAAGGGCGGAAACCCATCAGGTCCCGGGGCCTTGTCAGGACCCAGCTCCCATAAAGCGAGGCGAATCTCCTCCATAGTAAGATGTCTGATAAGCTGTCATTCTCCACATCAGAGACCTTATAAGGAGGCAGAACCGGAGAAACTGGGAACCCAACCCCTGACATCTCAGTCCATCTGGTCCAAAAGAAGTTAACGAACTGATCCCTGATCGCCTGCGGATCCTCGACAGAATGGCCCTCCTCATCATCAATGCATCTAATACGATTCGCCAATCGGCGCCGCAGAGTAGTCTGATGAAAGAATCTCGTATTACGGTCACCCTCCTTAATCCACTGAATACGGGACCTTTGCCTCCAATAAGTTTCCTGCTGCAACATAAGAGAATGTGGACAGCTAGAGTGGATCTGAGAGTCGACAGATCCGCATCAAGGAGAAAGCCATGCTGATCCTCCTTATCTTGCAAAGAAGAGATAATAGACTCAGCATGTTCAACCTGCCTCAAAATATTTCCGACCTCCCTCCTGTTCCAGCTAGAAAGCCTACGACTGACAAGAAGGAGCCGTCTAGAAAGTCTGTAAGAGGCACACCCTCTAACTGGCAACCGCCAGACCTGAGAAATGATATATCTCGCAGAAGAATAAAAGGTCCAGAACTTTTCGAACTTAAACTGTCTAGACCGCTGAAGAGGCAATTCATAGAAATGAGGATAGGACAATGGTCAGACCCGATCCTTGGCAAATGAGTAACAGTAGCAGAAGGAAAGAGTTGAAGCCAGTTGGCAGAAACCAAAGCCCTATCCAGTCTCTCCAGACTCTAGCAGAACCCTGACGATTATTGAACCAGGTGAACCGGGGTCCAGTAAAACCCAAATCCAAAAGATCTGCCGAGGCAATAAAGTTTCTGAACTCAACAATGCCCGAGGAAGCAACAAATTGTCTACCTCCTCGCTTCTCAGAGGCCCCCACAATACAGTTAAAATCGCCAGCAATGAGGGAGGGAAAACCCTGGCCAAGAAGCAGTTGATCTCATCCCAAAGCACTCGGCGCATCCTAAACTCAGTACTGGCATAAATTCCCGAAAGTAGCCAAGGTGCTGAGGACCCTTCGGAAACAACTAAAGCAACCTGCTGGCCACAATCATGAAAGGCATCCATACTGACTCTATCCGATCTCCAAAGAACCAAAATGCCTCCAGAAAGACCAACATAATCTATAGCATAAGAATTCCACAATCTAAAAATCTGCCTCCGAAGGCGATACAAACTATCCCCCGAAAGATGAGTCTCCGTCAAAATACAGATGTCAAGGTTATGAAGCTGCTGAAGCCTTCCAAAAGAAGAACGAAATGAGGGTTTCAGGGCCCCACGAACGTTCCAAATAAGAATCTTCATTTAAGAAGTAGAGGAAGAGGGACCCCCAACAGTGTCCCCCATAACCTTCTCGCCAAGGAGATCATTAAGCAACATGGGACCCTCAGGTCCGTGACCAGCACAGTCATCCACCCTGGACGAATCCATGATCTCAAGAGGACGATCCTTCTGGATGGCTGCCTTAAGAATGGCCACAGCCTCGTCATGGTCAGTGCCAGTCGAGAGAGACGGCTGGACTGACACTTCCGTAGACTGAAGGGCCAGGTTGTCTTTACGACGGGACTTTTGCTTCCTCGACCCCACTGGACCAGGCATACCCCTAGGGGAGTCAAGCGAAGTCGAGAAAGCAAAGGATCCATTCTCAATATCCTTATCCTTGTGGTTAGCTTTTCCTTTTCCTTTGGATGCCTTGGACAGAACCCGTTGCGACACAGGCTCAACAGGCCGAACCCGTTTCGACAGCCCAGAAAGGCAACCTTCAGTAATATGAACCTGGCCCCCCAACTTAAAAGGACTGGAGCATAAAACTCCAGGATTCCCTAAGAGCACCGGGACTGAAACTAAACATTCAGACTTAATATTCTCAACTGTTCCTTTGTCTCCAACCGGCACGCTGAGAATTGACCGGCACGCAGGAGCTTCTGAGTGAATAGGAGGAGGCTATGAAAGAAAACGGCTCGCTCGGTTAACAACCCTCCCATCCTATTCAACAGTCGTCTCTCCCACAGCCGCCGGCACAGAAGGGGGGATCCGGCTCTATTGCATTCCAAATAGAGGAGAAGGACCAGGGGAAAGAGATGAAGGATCTACAACAACAGCAGGCACGATATGCAAACCATTCGTTCCTTCGTGCAAATTTCTTAAGTGTTTGCCATTCATTCGATAAGACGAAGGTGGAGAAAGAAGATGTACCCGGAACAGAGGATCTCTGAGACACCGAAACAGAGGATCTCTGAGACACCAGGGGAGAAAGACGTACACTTAATTATTAGTGCAGCAACCAAAAGGGCTAAGAGTCCCTCTACTTAATCAGCGCAATAAAATATAAAAATGTGAAGTCTAGTTCCAACTCTTTTGAAAACCCAATATTCGCATCTAATCAATGCAATCCAACGTCACAGTCCGGTTCTGGCTTTCAAAACCTCAAACATTGCATGCAGTGTTTTGAAAGCGGATCGATCTGCTCGGTCTAATTCGTTCAATCAAAAATTGATCATTAGTTGAATTTAATTTTATTATTA
>UESW01004642.1:145082-284698 GCA_900491605.1 Calamus simplicifolius | reverse complement strand
CGACATGCTTCATCGTTGGAGGTCGTCGGGTCAGCGTCCTGCGCACGTGCCAGAGGGTATTTGGCACGAGTGGCAGCAGGCCTGGGAGTCCGATGGCTGGCGCAGGAGGTCCGCATCAGCCAGCACGAACCGCCGATCTGAGAAGGGCGGTCGTGGCACGGGTCTCTCCTGTCATACATCGGGCTCCATTTCGATTCAGGAGCACAGACGGCGTATGGTAAGAAAACATATATATTTTATTACTATTTTAGTTCTTTACAAATATTTATTAATATTATTTTTTTATTATTATAGACTGAGCAGGAGGGCGGAGATCCTGGTGAGTTTCGTCTATTTAGGGCGACACACACCAGGAGGGACGGCTCCTGGGTCGATACGCGATCACGGGAGGTTGCGGTAAGAAATTAGATTTATGTAGTATCTGTTTAATTTTTAAAATTTTATTTCTAGAAATTTATTAACTCATTTATTATTGATTTCATAATTTCAAGGCACGAGTCGACGAGCTTCGATCCCAGGCATCACAGGTCGACTCTACTGATGGGGAGACGCCCGTCGAACTCTCAGCAGATGAGAGTCGACGTGTGTTTTTGGAGGCTGTTGGTGCCCAGCCACGAGACCGCAGGGTCTATGGTATGGGCACTAGAGCTTCTACTTTTTTCCCCATCAGGCCTCCAGCTCGCGAGTTCCTGTTGATCTTCCTCCCGAGCGTTTAGAGGAGCTTCGCAGATCTATTGCAGAGGAGCTTCGCCAGGATTACGAGCAGGATTTTGAGGATCGTATGCGAAGCCGGGATCAGGAGGTTGCTGACATGCAGGATCGTATGCGAGGCCGGGATCAGGAGGTTGCTGACATGCGAGATGAGATGCACTATTTGCGGGATATGGTTAGACGCTTGTCGCAGAGTCTTCAGCCTCCACAGCCTCCACAGCCTTCACGTGATCATTCAGATTCTTGATGTATTTTTTTTTTTGTTGTAAAAACTTTTAAATTTTAATATATAAATTATTTTTGAAATTTATTATTGTTTGGATTGAGTGAAAAATGTTTGTATCAATATTTAGATTTAACGAAATTTTATTAATCGTTTTAATTTTTAATCATTTAAATATTTTTTAAAAAAAAATTTTCGACGCTCTGCGACGCATAAAAATGCGTCGCAATAATAAAAATTAAATTTATAAAAAAAATTAATTATTAAATATTGCGACGCAATTTATTGCGTCGCAATATTTAAAATTAATTTTTAAAAATTTATTAATAAATATTGCGACGCACCTAATTGCGTCGCAATATTTAAAATTAATTTTTAAAAAGAAAAAATATTATTAAATATTGCGACGCATTTATTTGCGTCGCAATATTTAATAAAAATTTTTCTGTTTTAAAAATTAATTTTAAATATTGCGACGCAATTTGGTGCGTCGCAATATTTATTAATAAATTTTTAATTTTTAAAAATTAATTATTAAATCTTGCGACGCAAATAAATGCGTCGCAATATTTAATAATTAATTTTTTTATAAATTTAATTTTTATTATTGCGACGCATTTTTATGCGTCGCAGAGCGTCGCAATTGCGTCGCAATATTGCGACGCAATTGCGACAAAAGAGTATTGCGACGGGGAGTTGAGCGACGCCATCATTGCGTCGCTATTGCGTCGCTAAACATGGTATAGCGACGCAATAGCGACGCATTTTGGCGTCGCAATATTTTAAATTTCTTGTCGTGTTTTCTTCTTCTTCTTCTCTTATTTTTCTTCTACAGCACCTTCACGTGATTCCTGGAGTGGAAGTCCTCCCACGTAGTCAAGCACCAAGCAGCAGCCCTTCCTTCTCTTCCCCTAGCAATCCACACTCCTAGAAAAAGAAATACCTGCTACCTGCTTTTTCTCTTTTTCTAGACGGCTGCTCCTTGAAAAAGAGAAAACCAAAAAAAGAAGGCGGCTGCTCCTTTTATAAAAGAGAGAAAATAAATCCTGGTAGAAAAAGGAGTAGCGCTCCCTTTTGCCCTAATGGGCTAAATAAGTGGGCCATGGGCCCAACAATTTATTTGTCGGAAAACAAAATGACAATAAGTTGACATGAACAGCAAACCACCTATACGCGCGATATGGTTGTTAGATGTTCTACTTCAATATAACTACGTGTGAATCCACCATTGGATCCATAACCTCTACTTACCTTTTCTCTCCATTCTCGCTCCTCCTTGAAGTATTAAAGTTTAGATAGTTTTTGTCTTTCACATAATAAAATTCAGATAGATTTGACACACTCATATATTATGTTAAATATGTCTTGAATTTTATATATCGGGCCCAGTTTTTTGACCCGACCCGATATTCTTGTTGGGCCCGGACCAAACCGGTCCGCTAGGGTTTATTTTATGGAAGTATTTTTTTGGGGCGTATATATATAGATATACATGTGAAACTTCTGTAAGGGTTTGAGACCTCCTCCTCTCTTTTGATAATGGAACTTTGTTTGCCTTGCCCGTGGATGTAGATCACCATGATCGAACCACGTAAATTCTTGGTGTTCCTTTGTTTGTTTATTGCTTTGATTTGTTTATTGATCTAATTTCCGCAACAAACTAGTATCAGAGCTTTTGGTTTGAAAATTTTGTTGAAAAAAAAGAGGGGATAAAACCTAACCCTAATTTTTTTTTTTTTTGGTTTTGTCTTTGTCTGCCTACTCTATTTTTCTTCCGACGGCTTGCTCTATCTCTCCCCCGTCTCCTACGAGCCTTGATCTTCTTCATCTGGGCGGAATGAACACAGAGGAAAGGGAGGAAATGACGCCTAGCGGCCTTGATTCACACCTTTCTCTCGATCGGCCTCCTCGCCACCGTGCTTCCTCTCGCCGCCGCCCCAAGCATCCTCCAGTGGTGGGATTGGACCGGACCAAGCTCGATCAATTCTCGATTCGATTCGTCTCTCTTCGGTAATCACCATCAGCAGCAGAATCTTCTCTATCTCGCAAGTAGTGGAGGGGGCCAAGCCGCGGATCTTCTGCTGTCAACTTGGTATCAGATCTGAAGCGTAATCGATGGTCTCCTCTGTTTCGGCTTGGAGGGCGACGACGAAGACGCCGTGGCAATGGACGGCGAGCAGATCGATCCTCGGAGAACCCTAGTCGCGGTCGCAGAGCATCCAAGAATTCCTGGTATCAGTTCCGAATCTCCCTGGTATCAGGACTAGGGAGAAACGGATTTGGAGGACGCTTAAAAGACGGAGGAGGGCGGGCTCGAGGTGGACGGCGAATTCCACCGCCTCCAAGTCGCCGGCTTGGACGGCGCTGAAGAAATCATGCTCCTGGCTCGATCAGGCGCAGCTGAACTCCAAACCCATCTGGCCAAATCACCCGTTCGAACCCTCCACCGGTTGGGGTGCGTAGGCGAAGACAAAGGCGGAGGTTTCGAATTCTTGCGGCGGATTCATTGATTCAGCGGATTTTAGCGCACGGATTCGGTCCGTGACGTTCCCCGCACCAATCACTGGAAGGCTCTGTTCCTTGAAAAAAGGAAACAGAGTTGAAAAAAAAAAGGAGGCCCTGTTCTTTCCACAGAATAGGGAGTCCCGGATCCGTCTCGCTTCGGCAATGCCTAGGGTCTGTGGAGGGTGCTTTGAGTTCCCTCGGTTTCTTTCTCGAGATCTTTGTTTATCTCTTGTCTGCTTGGTTGCTCGACTTGAAATTATAGGGCTTTTGCACCGGATTTCAGCCTCCTCTGTTCCTTCCGTGAAGCGGCTATTCCGTCCGTGAAGCTGTTCCTAGGATCTCTTCTTCTTCTTTAATCCAAACGGAAAGATCGTTTCGTTCTTAGGAATTTTTGGGATGTCATCTTTGAAGTTTCAGATTGCACCATTTGATGGACAGAACAACTTTGGATTATGGAGAATAAAGATGAAGGCTTTATTGAAGCGAGAGGGTTCTGTTAGGGCACTGGATAATAATTATTCAGATGACATGACCACGGCTGAGATTGAAGAGATGGATGAGAAGGCATAGTGCGATCCAGTTGTCTCTAGAAGACAATGTTTTGCGAGAAGTCGCAGATGAGGAAACAGCGGCCGGTCTTTGGAAGAAACTGGAAAGTCTCTACATGAAGAAATCTTTAACATCGAGACTTTATTTGAAGCAGCGTCTTTATACCCTAAAGATGCAAGAAGGTACGCCTATTAAGGAACACTTGAATGAGTTTAATAAGATTGTTATGGATATGAAAAATATAGATATTAAACTCGATGAAGAAGATCAAGCTTTGATTGTGTTATGCTCTTTGCCTGCCTCATACGAAAATTTTGTGAACTCGATGCTTTATGGACGTGAATCCATAACTCTAGAGGATGTTAAAGCATCCTTGAATTCTGCAGAATTGAGAACAAAATTGAATGGAAATACTAGTGGAGACATAGCAGATGGTTTATTCGTGAGAGGTAGGGCCAAGAAGAAGGATAAAGCTTTTAGAAAGAAATCTGTTGGTCGTTCAAAATCTAGGCCACCTGGAGATACGACGAACGTTGAGTGCTACTATTGTCACAAGAAAGGACATTACAAGTCAGATTGTCCTGTGCTCAAGAGAAAGGATAAGCAACGTAGTCAACGCCAAGATGCGGCGAATATTGCTGAGAAAGATGAGTCTAGTGTGTCAGACAGAGTTCTTACGACATGCTCTGTTGTTAGTTTTTCAAACGATGTTTGGATAATGGATACAGGAGCATCATATCACATGTGCCCAAATAGGGAATGGTTCACCACATACGAACCATTGAATGGTGAATCAGTTTTTATGGGAAATGATGCAGTATGCCAAATTGTGGGAATTGGTACTGTTCAGATTAAGTGCCATGACAAAGTTGTGAGAACCTTGACTGAAGTTAGGCACATACCAGACTTAAAGAGAATCCTTATTTCTTTGAGCTGTTTGGATTCCATTGGGTGTATGTACTCAGGTGGAGGTGGAGCTCTAAAAGTTACCAAAGGCAATCTAGTTGTGATGAGAGGAAACAAGGTGAATCACTTGTATCATCTACAGGGTAGCACAGTTATGGGTTCTTCGATTGGCACAGCAAATTCTGTTTCTGCTGATGATAGAACAAAATTGTGGCATATGCGTTTGGGCCATATGAGTGAGCGTGGCATGACAGTTTTGAGTAAACGTGGTTTACTATGTGGTGAGCAGACATCCTTACTAGATTTCTGTGAGCACTGTGTTCTTGGCAAGCAGTGCAAGGTCAGTTTTAGTACTGGCACACATTCAACGAAGGGTACACTCGACTACATACATTCTGATTTATGGGGACCGGCACAGGTTCCATCTAAGGGTGGTGCTCTTTACTTTGTGACATTTATTGACGATTATTCCAGAAAAGTTTGGGTTTATTTTCTGAAAAGAAAAAGTGAAGTGTTTGAAACCTTCAAGAAGTGAAAAGCCCTTGTTGAGAATCAGACAGGGAAGAAGATCAAACGTCTGAGGACCGATAACGGTCTTGAGTTCTGTGGTGGTGATTTTAATGAATTCTGTGCAGATGCAGGTATCGTTCGACACCGTACAGTCAGGTACACTTCACAGCAAAATGGAGTGGCAGAAAGGATGAACAGAACTTTATTGGAGAGGGCAAGATGCATGCTCTCTAATGCTGGCATGGAAAAGGCTTTTTGGGCTGAAGCAGTTAACACGTCTTGCTATCTGGTTAATCGCTCTCCTTCAACAGCAATTGAATGCAAGACTCCTTTTGAGATGTGGTCAGGTAAGCCTTGTGATTATTCAAATCTAAAGGTTTTGGATGCCCTGCTTACTATTATGTTAAGGATGGTAAACTTGAACCTAGAGCAAAGAAGTGTATCTTTGTTGGTTATGCTGATGGCGTGAAGGGTTATCGTCTGTGGTGCATAGAACCTAATTCACTTAAATTCATTATTAGTAGGGATGTTACTTTTAATGAAAAGTTTATGCTAGATCAAAGGAATGTTCTTGATGAGTCTGCAGGAAACCATGAGAGTGATACAAATGAGGTGGAGGTTCAGGTCGAGCTTCGAAAAAAAGGCTCTCAAAATGATTTGAGCGAGCAAATTGTTACTATTGATTCTAGTTCAGATGAGGAAGCTCGAGATGAGGTGGAGCAGCCATACTCTATTGCTACTGGCAGAGAAAGGAGGGAGATTCGAGCCCCTCAAAAATATGGGTTTTCTGATCTGGTGGCTTATGCCCTTACGATAGCAGAAGATATGGGTATTCAGGAACCATCTACCTATACTGAAGCTGTTACTTGTTCGGAATCAGAAAAGTGGACTGTTGCTATGGCTGAAGAACTGGAATCACTTCACAAGAACCAGACTTGGGACTTGGTGCCATTGCCTAAAGGAAAAAGAGCCATTGGGTGTAAATGGGTCTTTAAGAAAAAGAAGGTATTCCAGGTGTTGAAATTAGTAGATGCAAGGCAAGACTTGTAGCTAAAGGTTACAATCAGAGGGAGGGAATTGATTATGATGAAGTGTTCTCTCCTGTTGTGAAACACACTTCTATTCGTGTGTTGCTGGCTATAGTTGCTCAATTTGACTTAGAGCTTGAGCAACTTGATGTGAAGACAGCTTTTTTGCATGGTGAGCTTGAGGAGACTATTTATATGGCCCAGCCTGAGGGCTATTATGTAGAAGGCAAGGAAGACCATGTATGTCGATTGAAGAAATCGTTGTATGGTTTGAAGCAGTCTCCAAGACAGTGGTATAAAAGATTCAATAGTTTTATGATACGAGCGGTTATCATAGGAGCAGCTATGATAGTTGCGTGTATTTCAGGAAAGTTTCAGATAAATCCTTTGTCTATCTCCTTTTATACGTGGATGACATGCTCATTGCTGCAAAGAACATGTCAGATGTGTTGATCTTGAAGAAATGTCTCAGTAAGGAGTTTGAAATGAAAGATCTTGGTCCTGCCAAGAAGATCTTAGGAATGGAGATTTAGAGAGACAGAAAAGCAGGTAAGTTATATCTCTCACAGAGGAGATATATTGAGAAGGTACTTAAGAAGTTTGGCATGCAAAACTCTAAGCCTGTCAGTACACCTTTAGCATCACATTTTAGACTCTCAGCTATACACTCACCTCAGTCAGAGGTCGAGGAGGCTGCAATGTCTTCTGTCCCATACTCCAGTGCAGTTGGTAGCTTGATGTACGCTATGGTATGCACTCGTCCCGACATTGCGCAGGCAGTTAGTGTGGTGAGCAGATATATGGCACATCCTGGAAAGGTCCATTGGCAGGCAGTGAAATGGATACTTAGGTATCTTAGAGGCTCTACAAAATTGGGCCTAATGTTTGATAGAAATAGTTCTAACTGTACTTCTGTTGTGGGATTTGTGGATTCAGATTATGCTGGGGATATTGATAAGAGAAGATCTTTGACTGGCTATCTTTTTACATTATCTGGCTCGGCTATAAGTTGGAGATCAACTTTACAGTCAACAGTTGCTTTGTCTACAACAGAGGCAGAGTATATGGCAGCAGCAGAAGCAGTAAAAGAAGCTATCTGGTTACGAAATCTTGTTCAAGAACTTGGGCTCAAGCAGGAAGACAATTCAGTTGTCTTTTGTGACAATCAGAGTGCTATTTGCTTGATTAAAAATCAAGCATATCATGAGAGGACTAAGCACATTGATATCAAGTATCATTTTATTCGAGAGGCATTTACTGAGAGAAATATTACAGTAAAGAAAGTTGATACTGCTGACAATCCTGCTGATATGCTGACCAAGATAGTTCCCGCCAACAAGTTTAAGCATTGCTTGGACTTGATTGGCATGCTTGTTTGAGGTTTGCTCCTTCTGGGGCTTGGTGGCGAGGTGAATGAAAGTTCTATTTTTGTTTTTCCTGAAGTGGATATGTTTTTCGCTGCATCCCTTGTTTCCTACACCGAGTTAGCTCACGTAGGCTTAGGGATGCTGGGAGAATATGTTCGACTTCTAGTTTGTTAAATTCAAGCCAAGGTGGAGATTTGTTAAATATGTCTTGAATTTTATATATCGGGCCCAGTTTTTTGACCCGACCCGATATTCTTGTTGGGCCCGGACCAAACCGGTCCGCTAGGGTTTATTTTATGGAAGTATTTTTTTGGGGCGTATATATAGATATACATGTGAAAACTTCTGTAAGGGTTTTGAGACCTCCTCCTCTCTTTTGATAATGGAACTTTGTTTGCCTTGCCCGTGGATGTAGATCACCATGATCGAACCACGTAAATTCTTGGTGTTCCTTTGTTTGTTTATTGCTTTGATTTGTTTATTGATCTGATTTCCGCAACATATTATTTGTCGGGAAACAAAATGATAACAAGCTGGCATGGCCAGCAAACCGCCCATACGGATACCTTCATAAGTTTTATGAGATATTTTTAACTAAAATATCTCTCTATTTTTTTCATCGCAATTTTTATCTTCCAAATCATAGAAACGCATACCAAAATGCATAATTAGTGAGTGAATGCCAATAATAAAAATTATTTAAGAAATTAGAAGCTATTCGGTGTCCAAATACTGGCTAAATAGAATGGAAATTTCAACTCCTATTCCATCGCATCAATCCATGAAAGGTCCTGCTTAATCGTCTGCAGCTTTTCCAATGGGTGCCTGCACGGTGCTGCACTATTTGCGCACCAAACTCTATGACTGTAGATAAGAAGGATAGCTTCAATGCGAGGACAAAGCCCCCCGTGATATGCGTGTAGCCCGCCTCAAGTCTCTAATCTAGATGTTTGGACCGTATCAGTGCCCATCGATTTTCACAGGTTATTATTTCTCTCCATAGGAAGGATGCAAAGGCAGCAAGATTCTAAGACCTTTGGGTTGGTCATCCACTCATAAGCTCTCAGAGGTGAGTTGGCATTCATATCTGATTCCAAGCTCATTTAAATCTGTTTTAACTGCGTATAGGGTTATTTTCAATGACCTGTGAGAAAGATTGATATAGTGTCACAACATTAAAACAAGTTTAGCATTTTTACTGTTATAAATTATCATTATTTATCTCAAGAAGTGACATTTCGAATGTTGTATTAAAATAATCACCAATACGATTATTGTTATACTGGTACTATTAACAGAAAATAATGGATAATAATAAGATAAATAATGAAAAAATTATCTTTCCAGTCACTTTTCCTTGGATGAAAATACATTTATTGAAAACATGAACATCAATTTATAAACAATCTTATGGTAGACATTTTGACTATAGGGAACTCATTGGAGATGGTAAGCATTTGACAACGATGAAAGGAAAAGACTTTGTGCACTGGAGGCTGCTGCACAAAGCATGCACCGGGTGCGTGGATTGGCCGTGCGCCTTTGCCACCGTGCGTGCACGGCCCAATGGGCCATGATGTGTACTGCACATGCTGTGGCACAAGCGTGTGGCCTATCTGCCTGCCTGCCCAATGCGCAAAGACTTTCCCATAATGAAAATAGTGAATATGGGCCTGAACACTGGGGAGAGCTGAATCCAGAATGTGCAACATGTTCTGATGAAAAAAGCAATCACCCATAAATATAAACCCTAAGAATATTCAATGGAATCCAAATATTGGAAGCCTGACTAACATTTACAATAGAACTTATGCGATTATGCGAAATAGGGACCATGACAAAATGGTAAGATCCAGTGATTTATTTTCTATTCCTTTCAGTTTTAAAGAAACAGATGGGGTAAAAAGTCTCTCCAAAGCTTCTCATTGAACAAAAGAAAATATATCGCTATCTTTTATACCATCTATATGCTCTAATTTACCTCTTCTTTAAATTATTTTTTTCAAACATATTCATTCAATTTTATTTGTATTTTCCTAATATGAATGTAGATTAATTAGACAGAAGGCTCCAAACCCGGTGCAAGATTTCTTTTTATTGATGGCAAGTCCAATGATCTTCAGCAATGCCATTGGCATTTTCCCTCAGTGTACATATTTTGGCCAGAGGTGCCCTTCTATTTCTTGCTTCTTTTTGTTACTCCATCTCCAACTAAGGATTTAAGTAACATAAGCCATTTGGTAGCTGTGGGAGGTATCAGAAAAGAGAGGGGTTTCTTCGGTTAGGATTTATGCATATTTATGCTCAACATACAGCATAGTGTCCCAGACAGCCCATACTTGATTTAGAAAAGGAAAAGTTTTCCTGCATTGCATTATGTGTAGGAGCACAAGCGGTGCTCACGCTGATTGCCCGTGCGCGCATGCAAACCGTGTGTGCAATGTGCAAAAGAATAAAATTATTAGGATTTATGCATATTTATGCTCAACATACAACATAGTGTCCTAGATAGCCCATAATTCAGAAAAGGAAAAGTTTTCCTGCATTGCATTATATGTAAGAGCGCAAGCGATGCGCACGCTGATTGCCCATGTGTGCATGCAAACCGTGTGTGCAATGTGCAAAATAATAAAATTATTTTTGACACGTGCGGCATCATGTGCGCAATGCGCGCCCTCGTGCACTGCATGCGATGCAGGAAGACTTTCTCTTTGAAAAATGTTTGGTGATAAATTTGGTCCTACCCATAAGTCAGACGAATCAGCCTAATAGGAAGGGCCCTTTTTTCCCGGCTCAACCTAGAGCAAGCCTTGAGCAAATAAAAGTTGGACCATGCTTAAAAATATGCATTAAAATTGGCCTTTCTCTAGATTGGGGATAAAAAATAATTTTAATATGGTATTTTTTATAAACATATCTTAAAATTATTTTATCTTTTCGAATAACATGTTTGATGGCCTTAAAAAAGCCAATGATTTTAGTCAATAATGCTTTATTCGATTTAGATGCACCAAAATCATGCAAGCTCCTGATGCTAAATACTTTGATGGGGAAATCTTATGCCAGATAGCAAGTAAAATAATCAAGAGTTTAGCATCTTGGCTGCTATGTTGCATCTTGTAGGGTGAGTGTGTTGGGTTGGCATCCTATAAGATGAGTGCACAAACTCACCCTTAGGATCCTTGGCGCTGCTATGTTGCATCTTTTACCTTCTTCCTTGTTGTGGTCTTGCTTGTAGTGCTTAGGCTACTAAAGATCGATGCTAGCACAGAATGAGATGCTTATTGCCCTTGTGGTCCACTTTTGTTAGGATACATGACTTCCCTATGTCTGATTGATCACATATGTTGTGATTCTCTTGATGAATGGATGGTATTACCAATGATGGGATCCACCGCACTTGAAACAATAGATATCAACCTTAGGCTAAAGTTATCGATAGTAAAAATAAGCAACCTCTCAAACTTTGGCTTTTGCACCCATATTGCTTTGATCCAGAGATTCACCAGGTCTAATCCTCCTTTTCATTATTTTTTTTTCACAGCTTAGGTTTCATGGAGCCCTTTCTCCACTAGTAAGGCCTTGCTGACTATCTCTTTCTCTATGGTCAGCTTAAAAGTAGACACACTTATTACCTTATTCAAATTTTGAGCTTACTTTTAAACTTACATGAATGCACTTTCTTTCTACTAAAATTATTTCCAGGTTAGTTAGCTAAGGATTGAATATTGATGGTTAAAATTATAATACCTCACTGCCTAGGTTTTGCATCAGATGAGAAAAGATCATTTAAAGAGCTTAAAGCTCAATTTCATATACTATCAATTAACATAGGCTTGACATTATAAGATCAGATCTGACCACTTGACATGTTAATAATTTTATGTTGTTGACTAAACACCAAAGTAAGGATTGAAATCCATGAGTAAAACAATTAAGGAAATAATAACCTATTTGGCATCTAAATACAGGCTAAATTGAGTGGGAATTTAAACTATCATTAAATGTTAACTCGCCCTTCAACGAGTGCCTACACGGCGTGTTATACCATTTGTTCATGGCTGTACCATTTGTTCACCTAACTCTACCTTGCTGATAAGAGATAGCCATCCGAAAGGTTATATTAATAGAGAAAGTCTTACTGCATCGAAGGCGGTATAGCAAGCGCGCTTCGGTCCCGGTGATTGATGTGTCACATGCGTGCACGTGCCATGAGCAAAACCATCTTTTTTTGTTTTGGCATGCGCATGCACATGATACATGCCAAACATTGGATGCGGTGCAGTTCTTATACCGTTTCGCTTCTGGTGCAACAAGACTTTCTCATGTTAATAAAGCCTAGTTTCTTCTTTCGCAAATGACAAAGAGAAGAAAGAGAGAGAGAGAGAGAGAGAGAGTACTAAGCAATGGCTTGAGTGCAATTGTACATCTCTGTGCCGTCCTTGTTCATCAACTTCCATGTGTCAACATTTCTCCCTATAAGAAGGGTCCCAAAATTCCCCCAAAGGAAACCACGTTTGGATCGGCCATCCACACTTGATTAAACCATAAGAAAGATGAGAAGTTTGTGGTTCCTTCTGTGGCTGTGCGCCTTCGTTACCCCACTCATCCTCCTTCAAGCAACTCCCTCGGCCTCTCAAATAGTCGGTAAGCGTTCTCATGAGAAAATGTTGGTTTTCGTTTTGATATAATATTTAGATCATCAATTAATTGGTCTAGAAAATGATGGCAAGCTTGAAATAGTGTTGGCCAATCTTGAGAAGGGATACAGATGGATGAACTCATTCATGAATCGATCGGCCTCAAAGCAAATTCAGGTTGAGAACGTCGTAAATTTCTGATCACTTTTTCGTTCACAATAAAAAGTTAACATAATTTAAATAACAATTACTTATTTCATGGTAGTCTCATAGGGGTGCAATTTAAGTTATCTTGTTAGCGTAGCCATAGGAGGTTTTAAATAGCGAGTATGGGTGTTGATCATGGGTCATATGCTGAAAATGCTTTGGCAAAGAAAGATTGGTCAGTCAACTTTGAATATTGTTTATGCAGCAAGCCTATTGAGGCATTTCCTCACCTTTTCTCTTTTGCTCTTGTGCCACTGATCTTTCATCTAAGATCTTTTCTATCCTTAATATTTTCTCGCACCTCATAATTTAAATCATGTATGGTCCTTTTGGAAATCCAAGTATATATTTCTTATCAGTGAAGATTAGCTTGAAACAAACTGGCTATAAGTATCTATTGCCATATATGAAAGGAAAGAAATTTTTGCCTCTTTTTTATGAAATCCTTTTGAGTGGTTGCTTTCTACAGAAGAATTTTTTTTACTTTTGACTCTTAAAAATGCTCTCAAAAGAAAGAGCAAGCATAATGCACTTAGCTCTCAAGGCTAGCTAAACTTATCTTGACTCTATCTTGTATATTATCTCCCGATATAGCCTATTTTCTAATAGAAGCGTGGAGGGTTTTCACTTCCCAATTCAAAATAAAAAATTAAAAAAAATGAGCTAATTAGTATATCTAATCTGACTTAAAAATTTGCAGAATTGAATATAAAAGTACATGCATAAATTGAGTTTGGATAGAAAATAGGTCCGATGAAAAATTTAAGCAATGCATGAAAAAATTACAAATAGCTATCCTAGTATCATCTCTCTAGAAATATAGATGGATCTCATGCTGAAAATATTTTGGCAATAAAAGATTGGTGGATCAGCTCTAAATGTTGTTTCTGCGGAGAGCCTATTGAGGCATTTCTTTACCTTTTTATTTTCTTTGTGCCAGTTCTTTGGTCCAAGCCTTTTCTATCCTTAATATTTTCTCGGTACCTCATAACCTAAACCATATATGGTCCTTTTGGAGATCCAGATATATTCCTTATCAATCAAGATTAGCTTAACACCAACTGGCCATAAGTATCTATTGCCATTTTTGAAAGAAAAGAAATTCTTGTTTATTCTCTATAAAATCCTTCCCAGTGGTTGCTCATTACAAAAGGATTTTCCTTACTTTTAACTCTTGAAAGCAATGCACTTAGCCTATTTTCTAATAAAAGCTTCGGGGGGTTTCCACTCCCCAATTCAAAGTAAAAAAGAAAAAAGAAAGAAAGAACATGAGCTAATTAGTTTGTCGAATATAACTTAAAATTTTGCAGACTTGAATGCTAAAAATAGATGCATAAATTGAGTTTGGATAAAACATAGGTTTGATAAAAATTTAGGCAATGCATGAAAAAATTACAAATAGTTATCCCAGTCTCCTTCCTCTCGAAATGCAGTTAAGTTTTGGATCCAATCAACCTTTCCACCATTAGATCCATACGAATCCTGAAGCCATCCCACCTTTTTTTTTTTTTTTTGAGATCCATGATTCATATGAATCTAATGGTGAAAAGAGTGATAGGACCTAGGCTTGGCAGTATTCAAATTTAGTTAAGTCCAGCTCTCTCTTTCTCTTTATATATATATATATATATATATATATATATAGAGTGAATTATGAGTGAAATAGCTTGATTGGCCAATTTAAAATTTCACAGGCCTAAGCACTAAAATAATTCTATGTAGATCCTAATTAAGGGAGAAAAATGAAATTTGGATTCAGCAAGTGAACTTGAAATTGACCTTATTTATTTTTTAGATTGAACTAGATATAAACGAGAAATATAGATATAATAGCCAAGTTAGACCAACCTAAAACATATGCATTAGATTTAACTTCGTTATTAGCCAGACATTTGACCAGCTCTAAGCGAGAGTAGGGTATTATACAATATGCAACCTTACCTAATTGGCATGTAAATTCATACTGCATCCATCCATGCCTTATTGAGATGTAAATTCTTTTTTTTTTTTTTCAAATTTAGTATGCTGCTTTCTTCTCTTTTTCTTGTAAGGGCTTTTTTTGTTTTACTACAGTTATCTCTCCTTCTTGCAATTTAAAAACAAAGTATTCTATTACTTTATCTGTGAATTAAATGATATGATAGCTTCTAAATTGGATTTGGATGATATTCCTAGGTTTAAACTCTAAATTTGGTGCAAATCTTCATCAATTTTAATGGTAGGAAATTCTTACACTTGAGGTTTGTGATGAAATTCTATTGAATATATAACTTGGGCCCATGACCAAATTAAAGCCGTTGGTTTTAAATATATGTTTAATTTTTGTTTTATCTATCAACATCCATCATATATGCAACTTAATATATTTTATAAGCCAGACTGTAGAGAATCCATTGCCCTTCAAAATTGAAGGATGATGCAGCATTGAATTTTTTAAAATTTTTGCAATCATTTATTCTCCATAATAAATTCATGCTTTAATATTATCCAATGCTATCAAATGCTTCTTACACTGTGACATGTTATACGTCATAACATCTAACAAATTTTAGGCATTATTTACTACTATAAATGATGGTTATTAATCTCAAGAAGTATAACATTTCATATTTTATATTAAAGCAACCAGCAAAGTAAATATTTCAGTGGTAGTGTTATTAATAAAAGAATAGTGGACGAGAAAATAACAAAATTATCATAAAATATTTAATTGGTGGAGACCCATTAATTTTGTCATCTACTATATATATATATATGATTTAAATTTAGCTGAATGAAAAAAAAAGGATTTATATTGTCGATCTTAGCCAAGTTGAGATTAAAACTTTATTGTTGTTGTTGTAGACTCATTAATTTTGTCAATTTAATACAGGAGATGAGAAGCATTTTGACTATGATGAAAATAGTGAATATGGGCCCGAACACTGGGGAGAGCTGGATCCAGAATGGGCAACATGTTCTGATGGAGAAAAGCAATCACCCATAGATATAAGCCATAAGAATATTCAATGGAATCCAAATAATGGAAGCCTAAGCAACATTTACAACAGAACTTACGCAATTATGCAAAATAGGGGCCATGACATAATGGTAAGACCCAGTGATTTCTTTTCTATTCCTTTCCATTTTAAATAAATATAGGGGCTAAAAAGTCTCTCCAAACCTTCTCATCGAACAAAAGAAAATATATCACTTTCTTTTATACCATCTATATGCTTTAATTTCTCTCTTCTTTAATTTTTTTTTTCAAACATATTCATTCAATTTTTTTTTTATTTTCCTCATATGAATGTAGATTAGTTGGACAGAAGGCTCAAGACCTGGTGCAGGATTACTTTTAATTGATGGCAAGGCCTATGTTCTTCAGCAATGCCATTGGCACTCACCCTCTGAGCATACATTTTTCGGCCAAAGGTGCCCTTCTATTCATCACTGCATCTCCAACCTCTTGTATGTAGCACAAACCATTTGGTGGCCGTGGGAGGTATCAAGGAAGAAAGGAGTTTCTGCAGTTAGGATTTATACATTTCATATGACTACATAATATATGTGATGCCTCATGTAGCCCAAGCTGGATCCACAAAGTGTTTTAACAGCACAAGTTTGGCCCAGCCCAATCCATAAGTATTTTAATATGGTATTTTATGAAAACAAATCTTAAAATTCTCTTAAAATACCAAGGATTCCAGTAAATAATGCTTCATTTGATTTCGAAATTTACATTTTATACTTGTAAAATTCAGCTTCTGAGAGCACAAAAAGCACAAACCATGCACTCATGCACGCAAAATACTAGTCTATTACAATTTCCAGCCTTTATCTTTAAGCAATTGAGACCTGAGAAATATATTTGTGCTCACAGGTATCCACTAGAGTTGCATATGGTTCACGTTACTTCAGATGGAAGAATAGCAGTCATTGGCATCTTGTACCAACATGGCTATCCTGATCCCTTCCTTTCAGAGGTTTGTCATCAAAAGAACTCAACTTCTTCCACCATATCCCCTCCACTCTAAGTCAAATAGGCTCATCTTTGTTGGCTCAGCTGACGAGGTACTTGGACTTCCTGATCTTGACGCAAAGAGACGAGGTTGTTGTGGGTTATCTATCTCCACCACCAATAAAATATGGAGCTCATTATTACACATACTCTGGTTCTCTAACCACTCCACCTTGTACTGAAAATGTTACCTGGATCCTGTTACAAGAGGTTTGTGGCGTTCTAATTTACCTATTGTGCTCGTCTCCTTTAGCCAAATTTTTCTTCTTATAGATCGACTCTCATGGTTTTAGGTGAGGAGTGTCTCAAAAAGACAAGTAGAATTGCTAAGGACTGCTGTGCATGACGTAAGTTGATCAGTTGGCTGATTGAGAATTGTGGTGGTTGCTGTTCAATGCAATGCAATTACATTAGATTACTTTAATAACAATTGTTGGTTGTTCTGATGGTCTGCTAACTGGGTTTGTTTTATGATCAATTTTACATTTCTGCAGAAGGACAATGCAAGACCAATTCAACCGATCAACGGACGCATAGTTTACTTGTACGAACCATGGCTGCACCAAAATCATGCGAGCTCCTGATGCTAAGTACTTTGATGGGGAAATCCTATGCCAGATTGCAAATAAAATAGTCGAGAGTTTAGCATCTTGACTGCTGTGTTGTATCTTTGTCGTCCACTTTGATGCTATTGGAACAATATTTACTTGCTGTGTAATACATAATTTTCCATCTGATATGCAATAACTGGCAGAAATGATGTCTTTACTTTGATCTCTGATTTTAATTTTCGGATTGCTTTAAGAGTTGTGACGGAGCTTGTCGAAAAAAGAGTAAGGTTTTGAGGTGTCCTAAATTGCTAACCTTTCTCAGACCATCTTTCGAGGCCAATTTCATCCCAGATTTCTTAAATAATTTATTTCTTTTCTTTCCTTTTCCAATTAGAAATCACACTCGGCTGAGTCTATTCAATCTAATTTGGGCTGAGTCTCACATCCTTCCATCTTTAAAAAGAAATTATCCTCAAAATTATCCGCCATTATCTTCATTGAAAATATTAGCCTGCTTCAAAGTAGGACATAATTTAATAATCTGTAGATTCTTGGAAACGTAGCATTGCCACAGCAGGGAGCTATGAATGAGATCTGATGGCCATGTAAGTTGCATCTAGCATAGAATCTGGTGCAAAGATTAATGAAGAGTTTCAAACTTTCAAATATCAAAGATCGGCTGTTGGACTACTACTTGGATGGCCTTTGATTCAAACATGTCTCCCATAAAACACAAAAATCAGTCAATTTAATCATAAGCCATTAATAGGGTTGTTAGATGTTCTACTTCAAAAGAATAAAATTATTAGGATTTATGCATATTTATGCTCAACATACAACATAGTGTCCTAGATAGCCCATACTTGATTTAGAAAAGGAAAAGTTTTCCTGCATTGCATTATGTGTAAGAGTGCAAGCGATGCGCACGCTGATTGCCCATGTGTGCATGCAACCGTGTATGCAATGTGCAAAATAATAAAATTATTTTTGACATGTGCGGCATCACGTGCGCAGTGCGCGCGCTTATGCACTGCATGCGGTGCAGGAAGACTTTCTCTTTGAAAAATGTTTGGTGATAAATTTGGTCCTACCCATAAGTCAGACGGATCAGCCTAATAGGTAGGGCCCTTTTTTCCCGGCTCAACCTAGAGCAAGTCTTGAGCAAATAAAAGTTGGACCATGCTTAAAAACATGCATTAAAATTGGCCTTTCTCTAGATTGGGGATAAAAAATAATTTTAATATGGTATTTTTTATAAACATATCTTAAAATTCTTTTATCTTTTCGAATAACATGTTTGATGGCTTTAAAAAAACCAATGATTTTAGTCAATAATGTTTTATTCAATTTAGATGCACCAAAATCATGCAAGCTCCTGATGCTAAATACTTTGATGGGGAAATCTTATGCCAGATAGCAAGTAAAATAATCAAGAGTTTAGCATCTTGGCTGCTATGTTGCATCTTGTAGGGAGAGTGTGTTGGGTTGGCATCCTATAAGATGAGTGCACAAACTCACCCTTAGGATCCTTGGCGCTGCTATGTTGCATCTTTTACCTTCTTCCTTGTTGTGGTCTTGCTTGGAGTGCTTAGTCTACTAAAGATTGATGCTAACACAGAATGAGATGCTTATTGCCCTTGTGGCTCTCTTTTGTTAGGATACATGACTTCCCTATGTCTGATGGATCGCATATGTTGTGATTCTCTTGATGAATCGATTTTTTTCCTCTCAAACTTTGGCTTTTGCACCCATACTGCTTTGATCCAGAGATTCACCAGGTCTAATCCTCCTTCTCATGATTTTTTCCTCACAGCTTAGGTTTCATGGAGCCCTTTCTCAACTAGTAAGGCCTTGCTGACCATCTCTTTCTATATGGTCAGCTTAAAAGTAGACACACCTATTACCTTATTCAAATTTTGAGCTTACTTTTAAACTTACCTGATTGCTCTTTCTTTTACTAAAATTATTTACAGGTTAGTTAGCTAAGGATTGAATATTAACGATTAATATTCTAACACCTCATTGCCAAGGTTTTGCATCACATGAGAAAAGATCATTTAAAGAGCTTATAATTCAATTTCATATACTATCAATTAACATAGGCTTGATATTATAAGATCAGGCCTGACCTACTAACATGTTAATAATTTTATGCGCGCTGTTGACTCTAGAAACACCAAAGTTAAGGATTGAAATCCATGAGTAAAACAATTAAGGAAATAATAACCTATTTGGCATCTAAATACAGGCAAAATTGAGTGGAAATTTAAACTACCATTAAATGTTAAATCGCCCTTCAACAGTGCCTACACCATTTGTTCATCACTGCACCATTTGTTCACCTCACTCTATTCTCGCTGATAAGAGATAGCTATCCGCAAGGGGCAAAGGACAAAGAGAAGAGAGAGAGAATACTAAACAACGGCTTGAGTGCAATTGTAAGCTCGGCGGGTTATGGATGGTAGCCGCCTCAAGAGCCGGTGATCTGCACAACTCTGTGCCATCTTTGTTCATCGATTTCCACGTGTAATCTTTTTTTTTTGCTGCAAAACATTTCCACGTGTAATGTATACGACGTTTGGACCATCTTTGTGCTCATCGACTTCGACGTGTAATGTTAAGGAAACCACGTTTTTGGTCAGCCATCCGCACTTGATTCAACGATTAAAAAGATGAGAAGTTTGTGGTTCCTTCTGTTGCTGTGTACCTTCGTTACCCCACTCATCCTCAATCAATCAACTCCCTCGGCATCTCAAATAGTCGGTAAGCGTTTTCATGAGAAAGTGCTGGTTTTGGTTTTGATATAATATTTAGATCGTCAATTAATTGGTCCAAAAAATGATGGCAAGCTTGAAATAGTGTTGGCCAATCTTGAGAAGGGATACAGATGGATGAAATCATTCATGAATCGATCAGCCTCAAAGCAAATTCAGGTTGAGAACGTCGTCGATTTCTGATCACTTTTTCGTTCACAATAAAAAGTTAACAAAGTTTAAATAACAATTGCTTATTTCATGATAGCCTCATAAGGATGCATTTTAAGTTGTGTTAGGCTTAATTTAAATATATCGATCCCTATCAAATATGCGGAAACATGGGATCAATATATTTATCATGAGAATAAAGCAAGTCAAGATCGATAAATACCTCCAGCCATTGCTGTTGATTTTCTTCCAGATGAGGGTAAGGATCTTGATCTTCCTCTCGATCTGAATCAGCTGCACCTCTCGGGATCTTGATCTTCCGCTTTGATCTGAATCAGCTGCAGATCTACCTCTCGGGATCTTGATCTATTGCTTCGAAAACCTTGATTGAGTGCTTGATTGAGTGCTTCCAATCAATGAGCTATCGCACACGATGGTGTATGCCCTCAGAAAATGCTCTTGATCAGGGACCCAATCTCTTTGGCTTTTTTTTGGTTTTTCTTTGATGATTTTTTTTGTTATCGAAAGCCTTAGAAGGGATCTATATTTAAACAGATATCTTAACTCCCTTCCACCGCCTACTCGCATCAAAGTAGGCATTTAAGCGTTTAACACTATTTAATCCACCGTCTACTCCCATCAAAGTAGGCGTTTAAGCATTTAACGCTATTTAAGAGATTTCGTTACCACTTATTAACTAGTGGATAGCGTAGAGAATTATCCGACGATTAAGCTATATTGCAATAAAATAGGACCATCTACTAAATTGGATACTACATTCTTTCACTTGGTCTGTATATTTTATCTTAATTCATAATTCTCAATACTGAACAAGAAACCAAATACATGATTGAGTATTATCTTCTATGTATTATCTTCTATGTATTACAATGCATTCAATTTCTTTACCACTATTCCAAATGTGACAACATAACATAATGAATAAACTATATGTTTATTCAGATTCCAAAAGAAAATTTTATCATTTCTCGAAAGTCAAATAATGTGTACACCTGAATGAGAAATAAATAAATAATTGAAATAAGAGATCACATCATAAAATTTTAAATACCACTGACGTGATGCTTGTTTCAATCCATATATGGATTTCTTAAGCTTGCAAACCAAATGCTCACTATCACCAGAGAAAAATCCTTCAGGCTGTTTCATGTAAACCTCTTCCTCTAGATCTCCATTAAGGAATGCAGTTTTCACATCCATTTGATGTAACTCAAAATCAAAATGAGCTACCAATGCCATAATTATTCGAAAGAATCTTTCTTGGATACATAAGAAAATATCTCCGTGTAGTCAATTCCTTCCTCTGAGTGAATCCTTTGGCAACGAGTCTTGCTTTATATCTTTCAATGTTGCCTTGTGAGTCTTTCTTTATTTTAAAGATCCATCTACATCCAATGCTTTTACACCATCAGGCAACTTAACAATATCCCAGACTCGATTAGATGCCATAGATTTCATCTCGTCCTTCATGGCATTGTACCATAAGTTTGATTCCTTAGAACTCATGGCTTGTGAAAATATTTTAGGATCATTTTTGGCTCCAATATTATAATCAGATTCATGTAGATACACAACATAATCACTAGGAATTGCTGATTTTTTTATTCTAGTTGATCTTCTTAATGTTGTGTCAATGACCTCTTGAGTAGTATCTTGCACAACTGATTGTTGATGAACAACATGATCTTCTAGATTATCATTAGCTTGTGAAATCTTAATGACTGGTTATTGAGCACTTATTTGAGTTTGAGGAGTACTATAAATAACAACCAATCCCTCACTTGAAGTAGAAGCTGGAATATCTGAATGATCTTTCGTAGAAGAAGCCAAATACTGAGATTGATCACTCCCACTGATCAAGTCATTCTCAAGAAATTTTGCATTTCTTGATTCCACAATCCGAGTGCTGTGAGATGGACAATAAAATCTATAACCCTTGGACTTCTCAACATATCCAATAAAATATCCACTAATAGTCCTTGGGTCTAGTTTCTTTTCTTGTGGATTATAGACTCTTACTTCAGATGGGCATCCCCAAACACGTATATGTTGCAAACTTGGTTTCCAACCTTTAAATAATTCAAATGACATTTTGGAAATAGCCTTGGTTGGAACCCGGTTTAATATATACGCAGTTGTTTTAAGAGCTTCAGTCCATAAGGATTTAGGTAGGTTGGAGCTGACAATCATGCTCCTTACCATGTCCAATAATGTCCGGTTTCTCCTTTCAGCTATATCATTTTGGTCAGGAGACCCTGGCATGGTGTATTGTGTAACAATTTTATTTTCTTCAAGAAACCGAGCAAACGGACCATGTGCTTGTCCATTCTCAGTGTATCTACCATAATATTCTCCACCTCTATCTGACCTCACGACCTTAATTTGCTTCCCGCATTGTTTCTCTACTTCTGCCTTAAATACCCTAAAGGCATCTAATGCTTTGTTCTTATTATGAAGCAGGTAGAGATACATATATCGTGAATAGTCATCAATAAATGAGATGAAGTATCTCTGACCATACGAGTCCATATCTGAACAACAGATATCCATATGTATGATCTCCAGTACTTCCAAACTTCTCTTGGCATCTTTCTTGGACTTGTTGTTTTGCTTTCCCTTTATGCAGTCCACACAAGTGCCAAAATCAGCAAAATCAAGAGTATCAAGTACTCCATCTTTTACTAATCTTTTAATTCTCTCAATGGATATATGACCTAATCTCCGATGCCACAAAATAGAGGAATTCTCATTCATAATACATCTTTTCATACCAGTTTGGGCGTGCATCACATTATAGGAAGTATTATTTTTTAAATTAATTTAGAAAAGATTGTCGGACAATGTACCATTCCCAATAAGCTTGATTTATAAAATAAATCAACAGAGCTTTTATTAAAATTAAAGGAATATCCTGCTGGTACAAGCCTTGACACTGAAATAAAATTTCTAGAGAAACTTGGAATATAAAATATCTTTTTCAAATTCAAAAAAAACCAGAATCTAAAATAAGTCAGCACGTCCCAATCGCTTTCACATGTGAACCCATCTTATTTCCTGAATAGATGTTTTGTTCACTTTCTAATGGTTTCCTTTGATTTAGAAAATCCTGCAAGGTATTTGAAACATGGATTGTAGAACCAGAATCAATCCATCATGTGTTATGACATATAACCAAATTGGATTTATGACATACGAATGAGGTTAGAGTACCTTTCTTGCCATGCCAAGCTTTGAATTTGAGGCAATCTTTCTTTATATGCCCTTTCTTTTTGCAAAAGAAGCACTTAGACTCCTTCTTGTCTTCTGTATGGATGGATACTTTACCCTTTCCTTTGCGTTTGGCTTTGGGAGCTTTAATCTTTCTCTGAGTGACTAAATGTGCACTTTCTTCCATTTCTAAAATAAGCCACCCTTCCTCTTAAACACACATGGTTAGAAGTTCATTAATTGACCATTTGTCCTTATGTGTGTTGCAAGATATTTTGAAGGGACTATACTGTTATGGGAGTGAGCTCAAAATAAAGTGCACCAAGAAAGATTCTGACATCTCAACCTCTAGGGATTTCAATTGAGCCGCAATGTCCCTCATCTTCATGATGTGCTCACGCACACCTCCAACCGTAGTGAGCTTTATTGATGACAATTTTATCATTAGGGTGCTAGCCAGTGCCTTATCTG
Source organism: Calamus simplicifolius (assembly GCA_900491605.1). Lineage (NCBI taxonomy): Eukaryota > Viridiplantae > Streptophyta > Magnoliopsida > Arecales > Arecaceae > Calamus > Calamus simplicifolius. The sequence continues at coordinate 260,878 of UESW01004642.1, read as the reverse complement.
AAGACTCAAATTGTGCATCAATAGCCTTCAGAAGTTCCTTGACATTTTTGCACTCAAAAATTGAACCATATATACTAGCAGAAATCTTAGTACGTATGAACATCATACTAAGGCGATTGGATCGTTCCCATCGTTCATACACAGCAATCTCAGCATGAGTGCTAGTAGATATAACTGAATGTGGTTCTTCCTTCTTGATAGCATAGTCAATATCTATGCACCCTAATTGAAGAAGAATTCTCTCCTTCCATAATTTATAATTATCACCACTTAATCAGGAACATCACATTTCATATCAGAAATATTAACAGGTAAAATAGTTGCATAAAAATAAAATTTATGTTCATGTAACTGAATTTGAGGCATATAACTTGATGTCATATCTTACCAATGTAAACATGCAATAACATGAATCAATAACATATAATAACTACCTGTGGGCTAAGTTATTATACTTAAATAGACTCATTAACTTAATGATGCGACTAACAAATCATATTCCTTTCTTAATTTCTGTGGATAATTAAGAAAATAATTTGTTATCCCATCCTAATTAATTATATCAGTGCAATAAAAATTCTTGTGGGATAAGATTCATTGCATTAATATAATTAATCACAATTAATGTCATCTAACCTTATGTGATCTTTGCAACTCAATATATAATTTTGATTAATTAAAGATGTTGTGGCTACTCCTCAATTAATCAAAATCATATTGATCACATGATATTTGAACTCCATTATATGCATATAGATTAACCAATTTAGCATGATTATTAGGTAGTGATCTTAATCAACGTAACATTTCCAAATCAAGATATGAATTAATCAAATTGGCTAGGCCAGTGAAAGAGAAGTGGGGTCCCCCGTTGCTTTCCTTAGGTCAATCAACGGAACCAATTAAGTAACCACAATCTCTTTACCTTTCTAGACACCAATTGACCAATCAAACCTTGAAAGGATTTGCACTGTGATTTTTCACACTACCACCAAATGTAATTTTATTCATGCATATAATAAATCTATATGCAAGATAGGAGATAGCATATCAATTATCTATTTAATGAATTGTTAAAATTATCATCTTGAGAAAAAAAAATTTATTAATTAAAACACGTCCGGCCGTAGCTCATTATTCCCTTGGGCCAGTCTATGCAAAACACCATAGGCATAGAGACTCAGGAGGCGTATTTTAATACAAAAAATTTTAAACTTAAGAAATAAATGATAAAACCAATCATATCATATGATATAATATTAAACATATAATAGCATGCATTTAAAATTTAACCAATCCAATCTGATTTTAAATCCCATGAGAAAACCAAAAGACCCATAGGCGAGAAAATCGAAAACATATGGTTATGGAAGCCACGTTTCCGCTATTTTTCCTCTCTTACATTTTCTCTCTTTAACAGGCCACCGCATGTGGTTATGGAAGCCATGTTTCCACTATTTTTCCTTTCTTTACGTTTCCGCTTCACTCAAAGTTCCGTGAGCAAAAATTGAAACCTGACGGAAGAAAATCGGAACGGCCAGGAAAAATTGGAACAGCAGAGGAAAAAAAAATGGCCACTGTAGATTTGAACCTGAGATCTCCGCAAGCTTCCTTTTTTTAATGCCAGAGAGAAACCCGAAAAATCCGTGATGTGGCAAAATCAAAAATGCACAAAATTCTTTACATGAACATCTTTAACAGAAGAGGAAGAGGCCACATTTTGTTTCCACAAAAATTATAACCTTATATCCAAAAAAATGAAAACGGAAAATACACGGCATAAATTGCTTGAAAAGAGGAACCTTGATGGAAACACTCACAAAATAAGGCAAAGGTTTAAAGGCTCTGATACCAAATATTAGACTTAATTTAAATATATTGATCCCTATCAGATATGCAAAAATATGGGATCAATATATTTATCATGAGAATAAAGCAAGTCAAGATCGATAAATACCTCAGCCATTGCTGTTGATTTTCTTCCAGATGAGGGTAAGGATCTTGATCTTCCTCTCGATCTGAATCAGCTGCACCTCTCGGGATCTTGATCTACCACTTTGATCTGAATTAGCTGCAGATCTACCTCTCAGGATCTTGATCTATCGCTTCAAAAATCTTGATTGAGTACTTGATTGAGTGCTTCCAATCAATGAGCTATCGCACACGATGGTGTATGCCCTCAGGATATGCTCTTGATCAGGGACCCAATCTCTCTAGCTTCTTTTTGGTTTTTTCTCCGATGACTTTTTTTTGTTATCGAAAGCCTTAGAAGGGATCTCTATTTAAAGAGATATCTTAACTCCCTTCCACCGCCTACTCCCATCAAAGTAGGCGTTTAAGCGTTTAACACTATTTAATCCACCGCCTACTCCCATCAAAGTAGGTGTTTAAGCGTTTAACACTATTTAAGAGATTTCGTTACCACTTATTAACTAGTGGATGGCGTAGAGAATTATCTAACGATTAAGCTATATTGCAATAAAATAGGACCATCTACTAAACGGGATACTACATTATGTTGTTTGCACAATCATAGGAGGTTTTAAATAGCTAGTATGGGAGTTGATCATGGGTCTCACGCTGAAAATGTTTTGATGAAGAAAGATTGGTTGATCAGCTCTAAATGTTATTTTTGCGGGGAGCCTATTGAGGCATTTCCCTATCTTTTTCTTTTATGTTCTTATGCCACCGCTCTTTGGTCTAGGACCTTTTCTATCTTTAATATTTTCTCTGCACCTCGTAACCTAAGTCATGTATGATCCTTTTGAAGATCCAAGTATATTCTTCATCAGTGAAGATTAGCTTGGAACTAACTAGCTATAAGTATTTATTGCCATATATGAAAGGAAAGAAATTCTTGTCTTTGTTTTATGAAATCCTTTCCAATGGTTGCTTTCTACAGAAGGATTTTTCTTACTTTTGACTCTTGAAAATGCTCTCAAAAGAAGGAGCAAGAGCAATGTATTTAGCTCTCAAGGCTAGCTAAACTTATCTTGACTCTAACTTGTACATTATCTTCTAGTATAACCTATTTTCTAATAGAAGCGTGGAGGGTTTCCACTCCCCAATTCAAAGTAAATAAAAATAAAAAAAGATCATGAGCTAATTAGTCTATCTAATCTGACTTGAAATTTTGCAAACTTGAATGCTAAAAATAGATGCATAAATCGAGTTTGGATAGAAAATAGGTTCGATAAAAAATTTAGGCAATGCATAAAAGAATTACAAATAGCTATCCCAATCTCTTCTCTCTTGAAATATAGATGTGTCTCATGCTGACAATATTTGGGCAAGGAAATATTGCTGGACCTCCTCTAAATGTTGTTTCTATGGAGAGCCTATTGAGGCATTTCTTTACCTTTTTCTTTTCTATCCTTATGCCACTGCTCTTTGGTTTAAGACCTTTTCTACCCTTAATATTTTTTCTGTACCTCGTAACCTAAACCATATATAGTCCTTTTGCAGATCCAAATATATTACTTATCAGTGAAGATTAGCTTGGAACCTACTGGCTATAAGTATCTATTGCCATCTCTGGAAGGAAAGAAATTCTTGTTTATTTTTTACGAAATCATTCCAATCCATTGCTCTCAACAAAAGAATTTTTCTTACTTTTGACTCTTGAAAATGCTCTTAAAAGAAAGAGCAAGCACAGTGCACTTAGCCCTAAAGGCTAGCTAAACTTATCTTGACTCTATCTAGTACATTATCTTTCTATATAGCCTATTTTCTAATAAAAGCTTGGGGGTTTTCTACTCCCCAATTCAAAGTAAAAGGAAAAAAGAAAGAAATAAAGATCATGAGCTAGTTAGTTTGTCTAATCTAACTTAAAATTTTGCAGACTTGAATGCTAAAAATAGATGCATAAATTGAGTTTGGATAAAAATTGGATTCAATGTAAACTTTAGGCAACCCATGAAAAAATAACAAATAGCTATCAGTCTCCTTTCTCTCAAAATGTAGATGGGTCTCAAGCTGAAAATGTTTTGGCAAGGAAAGATTGGTTGATCAGCACTAATTGTTGTTTCTACAGGAAGCTTATTGAGGCATTTCTTTACCTTTTTCTTTTATGTCCTTATGCCACCACTCTTTGGTCTAATACCTTTTCTACCCTTAATGTTTTCTTTGCACCTCGTAACCTAAACTATATATGGTTCTTTTGGAGATCCAGATACATTCCTTATCAGTCAAGATTAGCTTGGAACCAACTGGCTTTAAGTATCTATTGCCATATATGAAAGAAAAGAAATTCTTGTCCATTTTTCATGAAGTCTTTCCCAGCGGTTTCTCTCTATAGAAGGATTTTCCGTACTTTTGACTCTTGAAAATACTCTCAAGAGAAAGAACAGGCACGGTACACTTAGTTCTCAAGGCTAGCTAAACTTATCTTGACTCTATCTTGTACATTATCTTTCTATATACTAATAAAAGCTTAGGGGTTTCCACTCCCCGATTCAAAGTAAAAAAAAGAAAGATCACAAGCTAATTCGTTTGTCTAATCTATCTTAAAATTTTGCAAACTTGAATGCTAAAAATTGATTCATAAATTGAGTTTGGATAAAAAATAGGTTCGATGAAAAATTAGGCAATGCGTGAAAAAATTAAAAATAGTTGCCCCAGTCTCCTTCCTCTTAGAATGCAGTCATGTTTTGGATCCAATCAACCTTTCCACCATTAGATCCATACGGATCCTAAAGCCATCCTACCTTTTTCACTTTTTTATTTTTGAGATCTATAATTCATATGAATCTAATGGTGAAAAGAGTGATAGGATTTCGGCTTGATTGTATTCGAATTTAGTTAAATCTAGCTCTCTCTCTCTCTCTCTCTCTTTATATATATATATATATATATTAGAGAAAGTTATGAGTGAAATGGCCTAATTGGCCCAATTTGAAATTTCACATGCCTAAGCACTAAAATAATTCTATGTAGATCCTAATTAAGGGAGAAAAATAAAATTTGGGTTCATGAAGTGAGCTTGAAATTGACTCTTTATCAGATATAAACAACAAATATAGATATGATAGCCAAGTCGGACCAACCTAAAACATAAGCATTTTAGATTTAACTATCAGTATTAGCCAGACATTTGACTAGCTCTAAGCAAGAGTAGGGTATTATACCACATGCATCCTTACCTAATTGGCTTGTAAATTCATATTGCATCCATCCATGCCTAATTGAGATGTAAATTCATTATTTTTTTTTTCAAATTTAATATGCTGCTTTCTTCTCTTTTTCTTGTAAGGGCTTTTGTTGTTTTACTACAGTAGTCTCTCCTTCTTGCAATTTAAAAACAAAGTATTCTATTACTTTATCTATGAATTAAATGATATGATATTCCTAGGTTTAAACTCTGAACTGGATGCAAATATTTAGCAATTTTAATAATAGGTGTTACAGATTATATTTTTAGAATAGAAAGTAAATATATTCGATTCTGATTCATAGGGATTATTTACATATTGCATTTTTAGAATAAAAAGTAGACTGCATTTTTATAATAGAAAATAAATATATTTGATTCTGATTTATAGAAATTTAATATAATTAGTTTTTCTTTCTAACATAGGATTTGTAGCTTGTATATATACCTAAGAGATTAATGAATAAAAATATATAAAATTACTTTCTTCTTTCTCTTTTCAGAGTTTTAATTGTGTTTCATGGTATCAAAGCTTTCGAGCTTATAACTCTAAAATAAATAAACAATGAGATTTTAGGGTTTTCTTGGGTTTCCACTTTTGGCAATTTTTTTTTTCACCACATACACCTGGGGAAGCACCACTCATCGATCAACCTTCATCCAGAATTTCAATGCTGAAATCTAGTCCTTTTTCGTTCATTCTGCTTGCCTCAACTTTCACAATAAGTTTACTATCTATTTGGATCAACATATATTCGGTGCGGGATCAACTTTGGGACAAGTTAGGATTCTTTGGGTATTTTTAACTTTGTTATAGTATTGGCTCTATTATTTGACTGATATTTGATATGAAGGAAAATAAGTTTGTTGTTGTGTCTAATGTGGTTCCTGTAATATCAAAAATCATATAATATAAATTTAATAGATCTAATTATTTAGATTGAAGTAAAACTGTTAGACTTTATTTGCAGAGTGTTGCTATGGATAATTATTTAACTGATGAGCCATCGAGCGACTCAAAAATCTCGTGGCTAAGAGAGGATGCCCATCTATTTTTACAAATACATAATTCTATTGATGGTGAGGTGGTTGGTTTGATAAATTATTATGAATTTATGAAAGAATTAATGAATTATTTGAAGTTTATATATTTTGGCAAGAAAAATATCAAACGCACTTATGAGGTATGCCAAGCCTTTTATCGTGCAAAAAAATATGACAGATCCCTCACTGACTACTTTATGGATTTTAAGAAGACTCATGAGAAACTTAATATTCTACTTCCATTTAGTACTAATATGAAAGTTCAGCAAGCTCAGAAAGAAAAGATGGTGGTTATGAGCTTCTTGGCTGGTCTTTCTTCTGAGTTTGAGTGGTGGGGGCATCAGGATCAAACAGAGGTTACTAAGCTCATTATGGAATTTTTACTTTATGTTGGTTTGACTTTAAGTATTGTAATCAAGTTTTGTCAGTCCAAAAATTTTATTTGAATCAAGTATGAGTTCAGTAATTTTATTTGAATCAAGTCAAGATTTATTGAGTCAAAGTATAAGAAGTTAACAACCCAAGACCATAAAGGACCATATTCAGTGAGCCACCTCAGTCCCACATGAAATTTTAGTCAAAGTAGGCACCATCTACTCAATTAGGGCATCCCAAGATTTTTATAAAGTCATCTCAGTATAAAAGAAAGTAAATAAGCCTTCTATGGAAGGTGACTTGCCATCCACTCCTTATGAAAAGCAGAATATAGCGCTATCCCCTGATATCTTTTCTTTGTTTCAAAATGCTGCCTATCTCCTTATTTGGAAAAGCTATTCCCTGATTTCTTTTTCTTATTTTAAGATGCCACCTATCTCCTTATTTGGAAAATATGTCCTCTATTTTTTTTTCTTATTTCAAGATGCCACCTATCTTCTTATTTGAAAAAGTTATCCCCTGATCTCTTTTTCTTGTTTTAAGATGTCACCTATCTTCTTATTTGGAAATAATATGGCACCCTTATTTTATTTTTTTCATGTAAATCAAGGGTTAGGGTTTATTATAAAAACCCCTCCCTTCTTTTTATTAAGAACAATTGATGATTAATGAAAAAAATCTTTTTCTTCTATTTTTTTGTGCTCCTAAGCATTGACACTCTGTGAGAGAGAGGGTGAGAGGCCAAATAAATACACATTCCAACACTTGTTCCAAGCATCCTAGCCTCAAGATGCCAAGGTGTTACGATCCTTAGATGAAGTCCTCCTTGTCTTTAGAACCATCTGAAGGAAGGCCGAAATATTTATGGTAGCATAGCTTCATCTTTCAGACGCTCATCCCGAGAGCTGTGTGACCCAATCTTTTAGGACAAAGATCATCATTGCCTATAACTAGACCCATCATTTCTCATAAGTTCTATTTTTGTTGAAGAAAGAGCATGTTCTAAGTAGTGGTCTTAACCCTAGGTCTTATTTTCTTTATTACTTAATGAATCGTATTATGTGGATAGTTACTTTACTCTTCGCATATTAATCCTTAGTTTATTCTTACTTATTTTGAAAAATAAAGTACCTTAAAATATAAATCATTGCTCTACGTTAATCTCTTGCATGGTACATCCTGCATCAATTTGGTATCAGAGCAAGCTAGGACATGTTCATACATAGTGTTAAAATTTTTTAATCATCTAATTAATCTTTATTAAATCAATAATTTTCTTCTTATTTTTAGATCTATAACATAAATTATATATATATATATATATATGCATATTTTACTTTAGGTTTTTATATGTATGTGCATGCATCACTGAATTCACTTAATTAGGTCCCTGCGAGAGCGGGGGGAGCCTCCCATAATTCCACCTCTTACCTAGCCAGTGGAAAGGATAATTGTTGAGTTGATTGTAATTTAAGTTGATTCATTCTACTTGAGCTTTTAGGTCTAGAAACCCTAGAATGAATTTATGTATTGCATGACCACTAGTTCAGGAGCCCATTACCAACATCCCTAAACACAACCAAGTTATACCATAGATCCCAATCTTGAAACTCTAATGAGAACCATGATTGAATAATTTAGATAATTAAATAATAGGTTTGACCAAATGGAAGAGCGAATCGAGACCCTTGCAGAAAATTGATTGAACCACACTGAACCTGAATCACCTAGACCAAGTCTCCTTGGTCCAAGAGCCCATCATCATGATCTCACCCCTGAACATAACCCTGGATGCCCATACCAAGACTTTATGGATTTGAAGGAAAGAGTCTTTAGGAACATACGACTCGATGCACCTACATTTAATTACAATCTTGACCCTAAGGTATATACTGATTGGAAAGAAGATAGACGAGTACTTTGAGTGGTATGAAATGTCTGAAGAGAGAAAGTTTAAGTTTGCTAAACTTAGGTTAGTTGGCCAGGCTAGACTATATTGAAGGAATATTAAAAGGATAACTAGGCAAAGGGGAGACATACCCATAGCTAACTAGAGAGCCATGAAACTTAAGCTTAGGAAAAAGTATCTTTCCCTATCCTATCACCAGAGACTTTTAGATCAATGGCAAAGGCTAAGTCAGGAAAGCAAGACCGTATCTGAATACATAGCCAAATTTGATGAATATGTCATGAGGTATAGCATAAATGAATCTGAAGTTGTGACCCTATCTAGATTTAGGACTGAACTACTTGAGGACATTCAGAGAGAATTATTTTTAAGAAAGTCCATGATCTTGAATAGGCTTATCAAATAGTTAGAGACTACGAGAGATTCCAAAGGGGACCCATAATCCATCGACCTGAATCCACTAGGAATGGATTCTAGTGCATCCAAGCCTATTCAAGAAACTAGGGTCTAGTCAAGTGCATCCAAGCCAACCTACTCCTAGCATCTCATTGACCCACAAGGAAGATAAGAGTAAGTTACCTGAAGTTCAGAGAAATCCTAATCCTAATGCTCCTTGTTTTAGATGTCATAAATTGGGACACTATGTTGGTTAATGCCCAACTAGATCCCTACATATAGGAAAACTAGAGGAAGAAGATCCTAAACTCACTAATGAGCATGAAGGAGAAGTATATGAAGCTGAAATACACTTAGTGGATGAATATGAAGGAGAGAAGAAAGTCATTGAGTCATCTAATTTATCAAGAGTTGTTAGATGTATCTTAACCCAAACCAAAGAACAAGAGGATTGGTGTAGGACCCATATCCTAAAGACATTTGTGAAGTTAAGGAAAAAGGTATGTAAGATCATCATAGATAGCGGGAGCTGTGTTAATGCCATCTCAACCAGTGCTGTCAAAACCCTAGGTTTATCTACGATTCCCCATCCCAATCCTTATAAGGTATCCTGTATAGACTCAACTTTCATCCCCATTAAACTAAGATGCCAAGTCATGATCCAACTACAATCCTATCAAGAAAAGGTATGGTGTGATGTATTCCTATGGAAGTTCGCAGTATAATCTTAGGTCGACCTTGGTTATATGATCATGATGTTATCCTGTATGGTCGATCCAATTCCTGCTCCTTTAACCACCATGAAAGAAGCTTGCGATAAACCCAACTCCATCTAAGGATCATATTAAGAGGAAATTTAGTAACCTAAAAGAGAAAAAATCAGGATAAATTTGATCAGCGCTAAAGAAGTGGAGCGTGAGATCACCGAGGGTTCATTAGTTTGGATCTTAACTACTAGAAAAATTAATGATCAAACCCAAAAAGAACACCCTTAAAAGATAGTAGAATTTTGGAAAGAGTTAGAATTTTTGAAAGAGTTTCAAAATGTATTTTCTGAAGAACTTCCTGATCAATTACCATCTTTAAGGAACATCCAACATACTATAGATCTAGTCGCAGAAGCCACTTTGCCTAATCTTTCATATTGTAGGATGAATCCCACTAAGCACTTCCCACTGAGCCACTTTAATGCCTCCAAGGTAGCCAAACTTTTCTTAGATAAAGTGGTTAGGTTACACGATCTACCAAAAATCATTGTATATAATAGGGATGTCCAATTCATGAGTTACTTTTGAAAAACCCTCTAGCACATGCTAGAGACTAAGCTCAAATTTTTTACTTTCTACCACCTTCAAACCAATGGCTAGACTGAAGTAGTGAACCAAATTCTTAAAAACTTTTTGAGGTGTCTTGTAGGTAAAAACATTAAAAATTAAAAACTTTTGTTACCTAGAGCTGAATTTGCCTACAATAGTTCAGTTAATAAGACCACAAACAAGAGTCCATTTGAGATTGTCCATGGTTATAAGCCTAATAGACCCATAGACCTAATTTCTTTGTCCATACATGCATGAGTCTCTGAGTTAGCTGAATTATTTGCACAACATGTTAGAGATTTGCAGAAAAAAATATCAATCAGACTAATTTGAGCAATGATACTTATAAAAATATAGCTAACTTCCGAAAGAGAGTTAAAGAATGTGCTGAGAAAGATGATGTGATGATTAGGCTTAGACCTAAGCGGTTTCCTCTGGGGACCGTGAAAATGTTACATGCCCGTAGAGCTGAACCCTTCAAAGTAATAAAAAAAATTGGACCTAATGCCTATGTGCTCAAGTTACCATCCAAATTTGGCATTAGCTCAACCTTCAATATCTTAGACCTAGTTGAGTATAGGGACCAGCAATTATACCTAGTGAGCCATTTGGATCCGACTCTATTCTTGAAATTACTTTCTTCTTTCTCTTTTTCAAAGTTTTAGTTGTGTTTCAATGGGAAATTCTTACACTTAAGGTTTCTGATGAAATTCTATTGAATATATAATTTGGACCCAAAACCAAAACACGAGCCGATGGTTTTAAATATAGGTTTAATTTTTGTTTTACCGACTATCAACATCCATCATATATGCAACTTAAGATATTTTATAAGCCAAATGGTACAGAATCCAGTGCCCTCCAAAATTGAAGGATGATGCAACATTGAATTCTTTTTAATTTTTTTAAATCATTTATTCTCCATAATAAATTCATGCTTTATAATATTATCCAATGGTATCATGTGCTTCTTACACTATGACATGTTATACCGTCATAACATTTAACCAATTTTAGCCATTATTTATGCTAGAAATGATCATTATTTATCTAAAGAAGTAACATTTCCTATTTTATATTAAAGTAACCAGCAATATAAGGAATTTTTGTGGTAGTGTTATTAACAAAAAAATAGTGGATGAGAAAATAACAAAATTATCATAAGATATTTAATTGGTGGAGACCCATTAATTTGTCATCTTATTATATATATATATATATATATATATATATATCCAATGGTATCATGTGCTTCTTACACTATGACATGTTATACTGTCATAACATTTAACCAATTTTAGCCATTATTTATGCTAGAAATGATCAATATTTATCTAAAGAAGTAACATTTCCTATTTTATATTAAAGTAACCAGCAATATAAGGAATTTTTGTGGTAGTGTTATTAACAAAAAAATAGTGGATGAGAAAATAACAAAATTATCATAAGATATTTAATTGGTGGAGACCCATTAATTTTGTCATCTTATTATATATATATATATATATGTTGAATGAAAAAAAAGATTCATATAGTCAATCTTAGCCAGTTTGAGATTGAAACTCTGTTTGTTGCTGCTGCTATGGTAGACTCATTAATTTTGTATGTTTAATGTAGGAGATGAGAAGCATTTTGACTACGATGAAAATAGTGAATATGGGCCTGAGCACTGGGGAGAGCTAGATCCAGAATGGGCAACATGTTCTGATGGAGAAAAGCAATCACCAATAGATATAAACCATGAGAATATTCGATGGATTCCAAATAATGGAAGCCTGAGCAACATTTACAGCAGAACTTACGCAATTAAGCAAAATAGGGGCCATGACATAATGGTAAAATCCAGTGATTTCTTTTCTATTCCTTTTCATTAATTTAAATAAATAGAGGGGCTAAAAAGTCTCTCCAAACCTTCTCATTGAACAAAAGAAAGTACATCACTTTCTTTTATACCATCTATATGCTTTAATTTCACTCTTGTTTAAATTATATTTTTCAAACATATTCATTCAATTTTATTTTTATTTTCCTCATATGAATGTAGATTAATTGGACAGAAGGCTCAAGACCTGGTGCATGATTACTTTTAATTGATGGCAAGGCCTATGTTCTTCAGCAATGCCATTGGCACTCACCCTCTGAGCAAACATTTTTCGGCCAGAGGTGCCCTTCTATTCATCACTCCATCTCCAATCTCTTTTAAGTAGCACAAACTCACTACAAGAAACTATGGTATTTGTGGCGAACCTATTATGGCAAAATATTTTCGTCGTTATAGGTTTATTTATAACGGCGAACTAAAAATTAAATTCATCATAAAAATTTGTTATTACGGCGAAACATATTTTCACCATAATTAAAAGACTTATTACGGCGAGTTTAACAACTCGTCGTAATAAATCCACATTTTATTTTATGTTTTGATTTTTTTTAATCTTTCTTTTTATTACGGCGAAAATATATTTTCGCCGTAATTAAAAGACTTATTACGACGAGTTTAAAAACTCATCGTAATAAGTCAATATTTTATTTTACGATTTTGATTTTTTTAATTTTTCTTTCTTTTTATTATGGCGAAATATATTTTCGCCGTAATTAAAAGACTTATTACGGCGAGTTTAAAAACTCGTCGTAATAAATCCACATTTTATTTTATGTTTTTGATTTTTTTTTAATCTTTCTTTTTATTACGGCGAAATATATTTTGTCGTAATTAAAAGACTTATTACGACGAGTTTAAAAACTCATCGTAATAAGTCCATATTTTATTTTATGATTTTGATTTTTTTAATTTTTCTTTCTTTTTATTACGGCAAAATATATTTTTGCCGTAATTAAAAGAATTATTACGACGAGTTTAAAAACTCATCGTAATAAATCCACATTTTATTTTATGTTTTTGATTTTTTTTTTAATCTTTCTTTTTATTACAGCAAAATATATTTTCGCCGTAATTAAAAGACTTATTACGATGAGTTTTTAAACTCGTCGTAATAAGTCCACATTTTATTTACGATTTTGATTTTTTTAATTTTTCTTTCTTTTTATTACGGAGAAATATATTTTTGCCGTAATTAAATGATTTATTACGATGAATTATACAATTCATCGTAATAATTCCACAATTTATTTTAAGATTTTAATTTTTTTAATTTTTTTTTATTACGGCAAAATACATTTTCACCGTAATAAATATACGTATTACGACGAATTTAAAAATTTCGTAATATAGTGAAAAATATCTCTCATACCAGATCTTATTACGACGAAAGTGATTTTCGCCGTAATAAGGTCCCCTTAATCCTCTCTAACCCTCGCGCGATTTTTTTTCTGTGAAACTCTCCTCCTGCCGTCTTCCGTCTTCCCCTCGCGCGATTTTTTTTCTGTGAAACCCTCCTCCCGCCGTCTTCCTCCCGAGCTCGTCTCCGCCGTCAGCCTCCGAGCTCCTCTCCGCCTGCGAACGCCGAGCTCCTCTCTGTCAGCCTTCGGACAAGGTGAGTATAAGGGCAGGCTTGTTTCATTGGATTTTTTTTTCGATTTCTCTTGTTTTCTGATGATTTGGGGAGGGGCAGGGAGAGAGAGACCGCCGGGGGTGATTTAGGGTTTTCAATAAACGTACGTAACAAGAGGGGCTTTGAGCAATGGCAGGACTAGGATTTAAGGGTGACGTGTCCCCCACCACTCCCATAACCAGATCCGTAGCCAGAACCATACTCCGCCGTTTGCACCTCCTCCCTCACCGTATCCAGACCCACCGCCGGATCCATACCCGGACCCGCTTCCGTTTCCACTCCCACCGCCGGAGCCGCCTCCACCTCCACCTCCACCACCTCTTTCGTACCCCCCACCAGTGGCCCCCGATCCACCTCCTTCTCCGTAACCCGACCCGGAACCATAGCCCGAGCCGCTGCCTCCTCCTTTGCCACCTCCACCACCGCCTCCACCACCTCTTCCATACCCTCCACCACTGGCCCCCGACCCACCTCCTTCACCATAACCGGATCCGAAACCATAGCCGGAGCCGCTGCCTCCTCCTTGGCCACTCTGCCACCACCTCCACCACCTCTTCCGTACCCTCCACCACTGGCCCCCGATCCACCTCCTTCACCATAACCCGAGCCCATGGACGAGACAGAGGGGTCGGGGACACGTGGAAGATATCACATTTAAGGTTGTAATAGAGATTGAAGATCTTGAGAGAGTGTTTGTGTGGAACACGTGGTTTAGTTCTTCCATCGATCAAGATGCAGGAACATGTGGGGAATGACAAGTCGTGCGTGTGGCATGCGGTGAATTTTTCTGATGGGGAATTGAAGGAGGAGATGTTCTGCATTCGTTTGGTTTCTGTTTAAAGTGAGGAGATGTTCTGCATTCATTTGATTTCTGGCTTCTTCCTTGTTTTCTGGTTTATTGACCACTGTTGGCTGCCTCTAGCTTTATTTCGTGTGATGATTCAGATTTTTATTTTGGAAAATTGTTTGTGCTTCCTTTTTCCTCGAAGATATGGTGATAGGACTGTAGCACAGTCATTGCAAAAGAACATAAAAGACATGCTTGGTCAATCTTGATTTGAAAAATTTAACGTTTGGGTTACTGTCATTATGCATACACACACAGAGATAGAGAAATACAGGCCATTGTTTTCTTTTTTTTTCTCTGGCCACAGATTGCTTCAATGCAGCCTTTGGGTTACTGTTTCCTTCAATTATGACCACCTTATACAAGGATGAAATCTGAAATCTAAAACCAGATCCTAATTCTAAGTTCTGAAGTAAAAAACTATGTGCATAATTTTAACTTCAGTGGAGACTGATGTGTTAGGAAGTGATGTGGAGGGATTTAAGGATTGGTTCCTCTTGGTACGGCACGGTTGGGTGGAGACTAGGTAGGATGGAGGGAAGAAGGGGAAGTGAGGGGAGGGGAGGGCATATGAAGTTGAGAGAATGGCCATATTACCACTCTAGATAATTAACGATGATATGTATGGTAATCAGGGTGTGTGAAAACTGTCTAAGGCACATGTTTCACAAGCACAATAGATGTTTATTTTACATTATTTATTCTCTCTGGTTGTCCCGATTGCTCTGTTACTATATATTTTTGGTTTTATGATACGTGATATTGTAATTATCTATGCATTCAGAATGTGTATTCTATATTATTACTTGACCACCAAATTAATGGAAACATTGTTGAGAGGTTCACAAACTTCTGATATTTGTTTTGCATGTAGTTATGAAGGATAATATAAGCATTTTGGAGCTCGTGTTAAATATCAGAGGCTTTTGTAATCCGTGTTATTGCTTGAAACTTTCAGATATTCTGTGCATCAGATATTTATCACTAAGCATGGACACCATTTCTTTTTTAAAAAAAATCTTGTCTTATGATATATTAGTGCTTGTAATGAAGACAGATCATGCCATGGTTACACTCAGTCTAATACAATTTGTCAATTCCCTGTTATGTTCATGATTTTACTCCTGCTATTCATGTGCTTTCAGTTTACTTGGGTGTTTGTGCGCGTGCATACATGTTTAGACTACAACCATGGCAAATGTAATGAGAAGCAGATTATGGATGAGAGTTGCTGGACAAGATTCAGCATCTTTAAAGTATTACACTAATTTCTAAGTGCAATTCATAAAACCTATGCGATGCATTGGGTTAGCAAACTTATTTAATCCCTCTATTTTATCATTTTGCTTTCTATTTTAATATTAATGGGCTGTGGTCCAGACTACTTGCCTCATATTCCTATGTTATCATTATCGATATGCCCCATGCAAAGTGTATGAAAGAACCAGGTAAGCCACCATGCGATTGGTGAGCTACCATAGTTGAAATTAACCGGATGATGCATTTTACAACCTTGGGGCCTCAGAATCATGTGGTAAATCTGCTATTAGACCGGTGTCCTGTGAGAGCAAGCATCCGCATAAGATCCATTTATGTGTGAAGATGTTGTAAAGAAATCTAAATGATTATCTGTTTTATTCATATATGCATAGTTTCATTTGTGCAGCTTCTTACTTTTAATTTTTCCATTGTGGTTGTCTTGTTGCAGGTAAAGTTGGAGTTCCTAGGCAACTAGTTGTGACTGGAGACCCAACATCCATCCTTGAAGCTGTCATAGAGGCTGGACTAACATTACCTTTAGGTAGCATGCCTATCTGTATTTTCAAATCTTCTCTTATTTCCTAGGTAGATAGTTATCAGGTTATGTGGTTAGACATATTTACCATAGATGGCTAGTAGATGATTAATTCTATTTGGATTCTATTGCAACATATTGGTTAGACATATTTACCATAGTTGCAATTAGAATGCTGCATTTGTGTTTGCAAGTGTTTCCCTGCATCTAAAGACTGCATTCATAACTTCTTGTATTTGGTTGCTGAACATGGAGAGATTATGATACCCTGCTAGATATTATTATGTAGTTGGGAAAAGGCTTAGATGAGTTAAATTGCTATGTTTTTTATGCCTTTGATTTTAAGAAAATTCAGCATACTAACTGTTTGGATTCATGATGTTATAGTAGGACAATTTACTGAATAAAAAAAGGGAAATTTTATCACTAACATATCCTTGCAACAAACAGCTGTTGTACGTCATCAACGATGCCGATTGATAAGAGTTGGATACATAAGAAACGAAATTATCCAGAATATGATGCCGGTATTAAGAAGTTCATAGAAAAGGCAAGGCTTCATGTTAATGAAGAAGGGAAGATACGTTGTCCTTGTGTGCGGTATTATAATGGCAAATGGCATAAGCCTGATTTAGTTAAATTACACTGTATGTTAAAGGGTTTCTCGAAGACGTATCAGACGTGGTATTTTCATGGAGAACAGTTTGGAAGCAATGTCTCAGATGAAAATGAGAATGAAGATGATGACCCAGAAAGGGAACAAGATGAGATGGTCGAAGCATTGCAGGACATCGCTGGCCCAAGTGGTGCTCACACTGAGGTTGGCAATGATGATGACAATCCGATGATTTCTGACCATAAAAGGACAGATCACAGTAAGAAATTGGATGATCTTTTCAATGAGGTGGAATTCGAGCTTTATCCTGGATGTGAAAAGTTTTCTTCTTTGACATTCTTAGTGAAGTTAATGCACATTAAGGTCCTCAATCGGTGGACAAATAAGTCTTTCAATATGTTGCTTGAACTATTAAAAGAGGCATTTCCGAATGGTACTAGAATACCATCTTCGCACTATGAGGCCAAAAAGAAGATGAATGAGTTGGGTTTAGGCTACGAGAACATACATGTATGCAAGCATGATTGTGCTATCTTTTGGAAGGAGAATGCCTATTTAGAAAAATGTCCGGTATGCAACGAGCCTAGGTACCAACTGGTTAAAGACAAAGGTAAGAAGATACCTTATAAAGTTATGCGGTATTTTCCACTCACACCTCGTTTGAAACGTCTATATGCCTCAAGATATACAGCTGAAGATATGAGGTGGCACTATGATAAGCGACCGATCACAGATGGGGTGTTACGGCATCCAGCAGATGGAGAAGCATGGAAAGATTTTGATCAAAAGTATCCTAATTTTGCCAGTGAACCAAGAAATGTAAGGTTAGGTCTTGCTACAGACGGATTCAATCCATTTGGGAACATGAGTAATGCATATAGTATGTGGCCCGTCATTTTAGTACCTTATAACTTGCCTCCATGGAAATATATGAAAGAGACATTCTTTATGATGTCGTTGCTTATCCCC
This sequence comes from Calamus simplicifolius, assembly GCA_900491605.1. Taxonomy (NCBI): domain Eukaryota; kingdom Viridiplantae; phylum Streptophyta; class Magnoliopsida; order Arecales; family Arecaceae; genus Calamus; species Calamus simplicifolius. Next base: position 242,950 of record UESW01004642.1, on the reverse strand, counting down.
GTCCTAAATCTCCAGGAAGGGATATGGATATATTTTTAAGGCCAATAGTGGATGAACTTAAACAATTATGGACCGAAGGTGTTGATGTATATGATGCATCTACCAAAGAGAGTTTTCGGATGCACGTAGCTGTTTTATGGACTATAAATGATTTTCCAGCATACTCGTTATTATCTGGTTGGAGCACAAAGGGTTATAAGGCATGTCCAGTTTGTAATGAGCAAACCTCATCCAAAAAGCTGAAAGACAAGATTTGCTATATGGGACATCGCCGTTACTTGCCTATTTATCACAAGTGGCAAAATAGTAGACTCCATGATGGAAGTAGAGAGCATGGAGTCAAACCAAAAATGTTGACCGGAGAAGAAATTTTAATGCAATTACAACACATAGCTGCTGAACAGTCCGGAAAGCATCCAAACAATAAACATCGAAAGCGAAAGCGTGCACCAAATGAGTTGAATTGGTATAAGAAGAGCATTTTCTTCGAGTTGGAGTATTGGTCATCATTAAAATTGAGACATAACTTAGATGTAATGCATATTGAGAAGAATATATGTGACAATGTCGTGGGAACTTTATTAAGCATCGAAGGTAAGACAAAAGACACATATAAAGCAAGAGAGGACCTGGCTTCAATGGGGATCCGAAGAGAGTTGTGGTTACAAACTCAAGGTAATAGAGTTTATAAGCCTCCTGCATCTTACACCTTAACATTAGATGAAAGAAGACAATTCTGTAAGTGGCTAAAATCTGTGAAGGTGCCCGATGGATATTCTTCCAATATTTCAAGGTGCGTAAATGAAGGTGATGGAAAGATATCCGGCTTGAAGACACATGATTGTCATGTACTACTTCAAAGATTGTTACCTATTGGCATTCAACCATTCTTGCAGAAACATGAGAGTAGTACTTTAATTGAGCTTTCTAATTTCTTCCAACAACTTTGTTCAAGGACATTGTATGTTAGGATTTGGAGTTGTTACAAGAGCAGATTGTGGTGATCTTATGTAAGCTTGAACGAATTTTCCAACCAGCATTTTTTGACGTTATGGTGCACTTATCAATTCATTTGCCTTACGAGGCCTTACTTGCCGGACCTGTTCAAAGTAGATGGATGTATCCTTTTGAAAGGGCACTTGGTACGTATAAACAATACGTACGTAATAAGGCTCGTCCGGAAGGTTCAATTGCAGAAGCTTATGTTGTCAACGAGTCTCTAACATTTTGTTCAATGTATCTTCGAGGCATAGAAACAAAATTCAATCGTCCGAAACGAAATTTTGATTCGGATAGCCATTTGGACAAGCAATTAAATATATTTGCAACTCGTTGGCGGCCTCTTGGAAAAGGAAGAATGGTGCATTTAGATGATAAAACTTTAAAACAAGTACATTGGTACCTCATCAATAATTGTCCAGAGGTGCAACCATTTCTCAAGTAAGTATACTTGTAAAATTATTTCTTCATATCATGCAATTTTCTATAGTGCTCATTAGCGTAATGTTCTCTATAGCCAACACATTGATCAGCTAAATCCAACTGGACCGGAACAACTGGACCAATTACAAAAGGAAAGATTTTTGGAGTGGTTTAAAAATGAAGTAAGCCCGTAAATTCATTTATATTGTCAATTAATATATCATGTCTTTATTTCAAATGACGTTGATGTTTGGTTTATCCAGATGTTAAATAAGCATTTTGCTGGGGCATCTGAAGCTACTGATGAGCTTTATTCATTGGCTATTGGTCCCGACAGTCGTGTGTTCTCGTATACTGGCTGTGTGGTGAACGGCGTTAAATTTATCACTGTTACTCGGGATGTCGGCCATAAAACACAGAATAGTGGCATTTGTGTTCCCTCTACTCATCTAGGAGAAGAAATTACCTTTTACGGTATATTATTAGAGGTCCTTGAATTTCATTTTGTTAAAGGTTGTAAGGCGATAATGTTCAAGTGCAAATGGTTTGAAACTGAACCAAAGCACAGGAGAATGCAACAACATTATAATATTACAAGTATAAATATAAGTTCGGAATGGTACAAACATGAGCCATTCATTTTAGCATCACAAGCTGAAAAGGTTTTCTACTTGGATGATTTGAAGAACAATTCTAATTGAAAGTGGTATACAAGGTTAGTCATCGTCATTTGTGGGATATTCCAAAAAAAGATGATGATGTTCAGGAAGAAGTATATCAAGAAGATGATTCAGCAGCCCTTCGATTCACATGTGAGCAACCTAACATGGACTTAATAATATCTCGGTACGACACTGATGCTGAAATAGTTGCAACTCAAGAAAACATTAGAGGTCATAGTGATGTCGGTCAAGAAGACTTTATATGCGAAGATGTTGAGGAGGACGACACACTAGCTGATTATGACAGTGAGGGATCTATACATAGTTCTGATATGGAGGATGATGAAGAAAATGAGCATATTAGTGATGACAGTGATTAATTTGGTAGCATTCATTTTTTTTACTTATTATAACTATATGTTCTTATACTTTCTTATTTGTTAATTCTAGTTTGTATGTTTGTTTGCAGATGTCTTCGAGAGATACTCCTGCTACATCGAGCGAGATGATTCTCCTTACATTCCAGCTCTGACAGAGGGGTCATCTGTCGGCGCATCAGGTAATAACTCTATTTTAAACTTATATTATTTGGCTATGTTTCTTGATGTTATTTTGCACTAATTTAGTTCATTATGTTTTGTAGCTACATCATCAAAGAAGAAGGGCCGAGGTCCTGCTCGCGGATACAAGTCCGCACATCTGATTGATACGCATCGTGGACAGAAGTTGCCTATTCTTCTGCCACCTGAGGTTGGACGACCATTGGGTGAGTTTCGCTCTGAGTTTTTGACCGAGATAGGAGTGGTTGTACGTGACATGGCACCACTTACGGTCAAAAAGTGGAGTGAGATCACTGATGCACAAAAAGCACCTATGATCGATCGACTTCTGGTCAGTATAATTGTATTAGATTACTTTAGATTACGTTTAATGTACTTAATATACCTTATAACTTTTATAATTTATATATATATATATTTGCAGGAGAAGTTCGATCTTGATATGAATTTAGATCATATTAAAAAAGGTATTGAGTTTCAAATGAATAAATTTTATCGAGAATTTAGATATCGGCTTCATATCCACTTCATTAGTAACGGTGGGGAAACAAGTGTGAGCTTAGCAAAACAAAATAAGCCATCTCGTGTCTCGCAGAGTGACTGGGACTTTCTATGTGATTACTTTTATTCAGATGATTATAAGGTAAATACATCCATACAAATATTTTAATAGTTTATATTTTTTATAAACTCATATAACCATTTTCATTAATTCTTTGATGTAGAAAAAATCAGAAACAAATAAATCTAATCGGGAATTGCAGCCATATGCTGCTCTCACTGGATCGAAGTCTATACCGGCTCACTCTTATGATATGGTAAGGAATACTGTGAATCTAGTGCTTTTATATTCTAAGCATGAACCTAGGTATTCGATGCATGGGTCTAGTTGGTCTGAATTTGTCATCGTGTTGTAATGCCTGCGTATCTTATTGATTGAGAATGGTTGTTTTATGTTGGTTGTAGGTTTGTTTCTTTATGTTTGAATATGCCAGGAATTGGTTTAGATTACGTGGAAATTTTATTTTTGTATTATAGAAGGCAATGCAAGCAATCCAGTTATAAAACAATTTATGGGAAAGAAATGTTTAGATTAATCTGAAAATAGGTTACGGATCAATCTTGAAGTGAGATTGATGATTTATGAAGGGTTATGATTCATAGATAAAGAGATCTCATGAAAAATTATCTCAATGCACCAGTCAGTGAGTCTGAAGGAGACTCTACTTGATATCCCTCCTACTCTGCCACAGTTATAAGAGAGTGGGGAAACCTTCCCTTATCACTAGCGCTATGTACCATTTTTTCAGCCTCCGTCCTCTCTTCTCTGATATCATTGAAGTTCATCACTTCCTTACCCATGGATTTGTGCCATAACATCATATTTCAGAGGCTTACCGCTCTTTGCAATCCTTCATGATCACATCTGTGGGTTCTAATGGAACCCCAATTTTAGCTTAATTCACCTCAGGGATCAAAATGATTGAAAGTGGAGTCCCCATGGGAAGAATCAACCAAAATTTTGACATAATAGGATCATGAGAGCAGGACCTAAAATTGCATTAAAATCCCTTGAAATCACGATCCTAATGAGTTTAATACTTTTATAGTTCAATGACATTACTACTCAGAATGACTCAAAAACTGACCATAAACACAGATCCAAAAGTATGAAAATCTATTGAAAATAGAAAATCCTGGTCTGTACTAACAGACTTTAACACAAAACTCCTAAGAATAACAATAAACTAACTAAAAATAATGCCCAAAGAACTACAACTGTCTAAATCTAAACTTAACTCAAACCTGAACTACATCGGTGGGCCACTTCAAGAAACATGCCTTAACATTCAAGTCCAATCAATCACAATCAACATTCTATCTTTCTACATCAGCAAAGGCAAACTCCTTCAGCGTATTAGCTACCTAGGAACCTCTAATAGCAACTTCTATTTATGTTTTCCTACTCCTGTCAGAATTTTGACATAAATTAGTGCCATCTTTTGTATTTCCTGGTACTCGATTTAAATCAATTCCCTCCATTTTATTATCAAATCAGCTAACTTCTTAAAGTTTTTTTCCAAATATGCATCAGTTATAGAACAAAGGCCAATATGTGGATGTCAGATGATTGGATTATTTTAAGTTGAAATAAAATAATTTTATGTCTAATTTTTATGAACAAAAACAGGGAATAACTCCATCATAATATCATGGTTATTTACTGTTGCAAGAAAAAGATCTTGTTGACTGTGGTGGAGAGAAGTAAAGATATATAAATTTGCCAAAGGAAACAACTACTGGCAAGGATGTTCTGTGAAACAGTTGAATTTTCCTCCATAACATTGGTAGCTAATATTCAGAAGAGGAAAGAAATACCAAATATCTTATGGTAAATAAACCTAATATTATCTTTTCAAATTTAGAACTTTTGGGTAACTGCAATGCTTTTGTGACTAAACCACAACATTGACACAAAAAATGAAGCAGGTCAGGTTCCTTGGCCTCCACGAATACTTCCACATGGAAAGGCACAACAAGAGACACCCTGTCTGCAGTAGTAAATGCTATTTGCACACTAGTTGATTATGGTATGCAGCAAGCAGAAGTTATTATATAAAAATCCTGATACACGTCTATACAAGTAATGGAAAGAACCAAAAAGTGAAAACAGCAGACTAACTAATACGATATTAATGGAAGATAAGAAAGGCAAGCTCACCATCGTGTTGGCCTCTGTGCCATTCACATGATCATAATCATAGTTTGTGTGACTGGAAACATTAATCACAATAAATTATCAGATAAACTGCCAATGAAAATCATGTGGAACAAACAGTAGCATGATCAACTCTTTGAACAACATTTAATCTTTTTCATATTAGACACATAAATGATAAATTATATAACAAAGTACCAAATTCATGTAATGAAATTGTGCTTAAGTAGTGTGCCATAACCTTTGTGTAGAAGGATAACCATTCAAGCTGAAAGCAGAATTACCCATTCCAGGCATGTGAATATTGCTTCCAACACCTGTCAGTTAACATTGAATGCAAGGGATTTTGGGTCCAAACGGATCATGTATTGTGTTATAGGGCACTGCTGTTTGAACATGATCTGCCGATGCTGGTGTCTGTTTTTAAATTTTGATGTTAAGAGGGATGTCTCTCCAGGTTATGGCTCATGGCCTGTGTCTCCCAGATTGCAATCGTAAGCTTGGTGTCCGTCGTTTGAACTTGGCCAATTCAGATTGTGTCTGATCCATACACTTGGAGGCACTACCTTTGGTGATGCCGTTATGCTGGCTGTGGTTCATGTTGAACGGTCTTCTATCTCGTATCCATATCGTTTTTTTTTTAAACGATTTTTGTATGATGACATGGAGTGGTGTGTGAGAAAATTTGGCCAGAACCCTGAAATGTTTAGTCATCCTAAAGCCTCCAAAGGAGATGAGATGTTGATTGTGGAAAAATGGGGGGGGGGGTTGCAACTGGAGCCGTGTTCAATCCTAATTCGGTCCGTCGAATTCGATTTACAGTCGTGTTTAAATTCATTTGTCCAACTTGAACTGAAAAGATCTGGGTTTAACCCGGGTTAATTTAATGATTATTTGTTAACAATTGATAATTGTATTAGATTATTCCATTGATACATTGATAATTGTATTAGATTATTGTCTTAAATTATTGTTTTAAATTATTATTATTTCTTTTCAGAGAGATCCTGTTACTGGAGAGGAGCCATCAAGACTTCATATGTGGAATACTCTTCATTTTGATAAAAAGAAGAATCAATGGATAAATGAAAAAGCTGAAGAAACCCATGTAAGTTTTATCAATTAAAAATACAATATTATTGAATGTAATGTTTTATACTAAACATATTGAATTTGTTTTCTTTTCATTGCAGGCACAGTTAATAGAGCGACTTTCCTTACAGGACTCTACAGTAGAACCAATCAATGAGGATGTCATTTTGGAGGAGGTTTTAGGCTCTAGATCTGGTTATAAAAGAGGATGGGGTCCATTACCGAAGGGTACATCGAGAATTAGAGGTAGTTCTTCATCTTCTGAAAGCTCACAATTAAAGGGTGAATTACATGAGTGCCGAGAGCTCATCGCTCGGCAAGAGAATAAGCTTGCTCAACAAGAAGATAAGCTCGCTCAGCAAGAGAAGACTATCCAGGATCTACAGGCGACGACTGCTGAGCTCGCTGCTTTCATGCGACAGTTTGTGCCTGGATATCATCCTAGTGGATCCCAGCAGACTTCACCTCCATAGCACATGTATTTTTTTTTAAATTATGTATTTTTTGAAACATTGTATATGATGATTTTATTGAAATGAATGAAAACTTTTATTAAATTATTTTGTAAAACTTTTATATTAGAAAATTATTTCTAGTATCGTTGCTTTAATATTATATTATTGTAACAGGTGCAATACAAAAAAAATATTAAAATAAAATTTTAATATTTTTAAAATTTGATTAAATTTTATTACGGCGACTTATTTTGCCGTAATATCAACCTATTACGGCGAAAATAAACCTATTACCGCGAAAATACATCGCCGTAATAGGTTTTTAATTAAATTTTAAAAATTAATTAAATACCTATTACGGTGACTTATTTTCGTCGTAATATCAACCTATTACAGCGAAAATAAGTCGTCGTAATATGTTTTTAATTAAATTTTAAAAATTAATTAAAAACCTATTACGGCGACTTATTTTCGCCGTAATAGGTTGATATTACGACGAAAATAAGTCGCCGTAATAAAATTTTAATATTTTTAAAATTTAATTAAAAACATATTACGGCGACTTATTTTCGCTGTAATAGGTTGATATTACGATGAAAATAAGTCGCCGTAATAGGTTATTACGACAATATTTTACTACGACGATTTGTAATGTATTACGATGAATTTTTTATCATCGTAATAATTTATTACGATGACTTTTGTACCTATTGCGACGAATTAATTCGTCATAATAAGTCATTTTTTTTGTAGTGACTATTTGGTGGCCGTGGGAGGTATCAAGGAAGAAAGGAGTTTCTGCAGTTAGGATTTATACATTTCATATGACTACATAATATACGATGTCTCATGTAGCCCAAGCTGGATCCACAAAGTGTTTGAACAGCACAAGTTTGGCCCAGCCCAATCCATAAGTATTTTAATATGGTATTTTATGAAAACAAATCTTAAAATTCTTTTATCTTTCGAAATAACAAGGAGTTTGGTAGGCTTAAAATACCAAGGATTGTAGTAAATAATGCTTCATTTGATTTCAAATTTTACGTTTTATACTTGTAAAATTCAGCTTCTGAGAGTACAAAAAGCACAAAGCATGCACTCATGCACGCAAAATACTAGTCCATTACAATTTCCAGCCTTTATCTTTAAGCAATTGAGACCTGAGAAATATATTTGTGCTCACAGGTATCCACTAGAGTTGCATATGGTTCACGTTAGTTCAGATGGAAGAATAGCAGTCATTGGCATCTTGTACCAACATGGCTATCCTGATCCCTTCCTTTCAGAGGTTTGTCATCAAAAGAACTGAACTTCTTCCACCATATCCCCTCCACTCTAAGTCAAATATGCTCATCTTTGTTGGCTCAGCTGACGAGGTACTTCGACTTCCTGATCTTGATGCAAAGAGACGAGGTGGTTGTGGGTTATCTATCTCCACCACCAATAAAATATGGAGCTCATTATTACACACACTCTGGTTCTCTAACCACTCCACCTTGTACTAAAAATGTTACCTGGATCCTGTTACAAGGGGTTTGTGGCGTTCTAATTTACCTATTGTGCTCGTCTCCTTTTGCCAAGTTTTTCTTCTTATAGATCGATCGACTCTCATGGTTTTAGGTGAGGAGTGTCTCAAAAAGACAAGAAGGATTTTTTTTTTTGGTACAGATGGGTGATTACACCACTCTAGGTCGGGTCGGGCCCGAAATATCATAATACAATAACTGGAAGAGAATAAGAGGGCATGGGTCACCCTGACTCCATCTCCAATTACCAGAGTGAGAGGCCACCCTGGTAGCAATCCAGTCAGCGACTCCGTTGGCTTCATGATAGATGTGGCGAATCTGGATATTTGTAGCTTCCAAAATCATAGAGCGAATGTCACAAAATAAGGGAAGAGTAGGCAAATGGGATCTGAGCTCCCCTTGAATCCAGCGAATCACGATGATAGAATCACCTTTAATGATCAGACGACGAGCGCTGAGAACTCGAATAACATAGGATAACCCTGCCCAAGCCGCAAGCAGCTCAGTCTGAGGCACAGAAGAATCTAGCAAACCAAACCCTCCAGCCGCCAGCATCATCCCACTCGCATCACGAATAACATAAGCTGATCCAACACTTCTACCTCGGACACTCCCATCAAAGTTTATTTTGACAAACCCTGGAGGAGGGGGCTCCCAAGAGATAAAAACCATATGCCGGTTCACTGCTGCAGCAGCATGGGAGTCCCAGTGGCCAGGGTTCACAAAATCCATAAAACCGTGATGGGAAGTGTACTCAACATAAAGGGAGACAACCATCCTGAGAATCCTACCAGGAAGAAGGACCCTGTCCGAGAATATAATCCGATTCCGGGACAACCAGATCTGATAAGCAATGTAGGCCCACAAGGGACCTCTCTGATGAATACCCCTTCCCCTGCCCTGCTTTAATAGACTCATAAGAGAGATACGATGGGAACCAGGCCTGGATACCCAAGGACAAGCACCAGATAATTGCCAAATCTATCTAGCCATAACACAATCAAAAATAGCATGATCTATCATTTCCTTCTCAGTACCACACAGAGGGCATGTAGGCGAAATACTCAATCCTCTATGAGACATAAGGGAGCAGTGATGGGGCACATAAAAAAAATTGGTGGAATGAGGGGATGGTGATGTGTTATGTGATTACCATCCTTAATGAACATTTGAGCCCAAGCTATGGCTGAATTCATGCATGGAAGAAATGAAGAACATCAAACCGGAAGCAGAAATCTAAACATCCTTGTGCAAGCTTCTTTCAAAGAAATAAAAATATTAGGATCTAAAGGTATGGAAACCTTCAAACTAAGTTAAGCCACCTTTAAAACTTCAGATCTAAAGGACCAAGAGGTTTTTTTTTCTCCAACAATGAAGTAAGATCTTAAAGTGGAAGGGATGCACTCAACACTCAAAGAATTAAGGGTTGGTTGACAAGATCTACACTCCTTACTTAAGAACTCACCTTGGCACTTGATCCTTGATGTGGAGCCATCATCCTCAACTCTAACATCCTCAAGAGAACTTGGGTAGCATGTGTCCTTCCTGAAACTATTATGGAACCTTGGTAGAATGGTTTAGAGTAGCAAATTGGGCCTCTCAACCTCTCCCTCAAGGAGTGACCTAGATCTAAGACTAGGGAAACACGAGCCTCAACTCAAACTAAGAGCATCTCACCCTCTTCATACTCATAGATGAACAAGGCACTTAGCAAAAGAAATCAAATAAACTTGATTTTATTTCTCAAACTTCATATCTACAAGAGGGAAAGCTTGGCCTATTTATAGGCCAAAGGACTTCCAGAAATTTCAGCCAAAAAACTAAAAGATCATAACAATCTAAGGATTAGTTATGATATAGCTAACTAATTACAACCAATCCCTAACAAATTTCATTGCACAAGCTTTCATGTGGCACCTCCTTAGTTTGTCATGTGTCATCATCAGATACCTCCATGTGTCTTCTACGTTGCCATGTGTCATCATCAGATACCTCCATGTGTCCTCCAAGATTTGACTTCCAAAGAGAAGACTTGATGTCTTAATAGCAGTGTTGACTCAAGGCAGGAAGTGTCGATACTTTGAGACTTGGCAGAAGTTAAAATTTTGCAGCATGAGTTGCCACTTGAGAAATTGAAACTCTTGGCTCGAGTAAGTGAAACCTGCAGAAAGTGGATTAACTACAAAACTAAAGAGTGTCAGTCTGCAACCTTTTCTTCTTGCTAATGTCCCCATCAATTCTTTCCGGGTGAAAAAAAACTCGGCCCTGACGAGTATGGATCATTTTGGCTTTGGTAATATTCAAGCAGATCTGGATCGATCCTTTGCAGTTCTTCTTGAGTGATCCATGAGTCTTCAGAATCATGTCTACCTTGCCAATGGACCAAGTAGCGTTGATAGTCTTTATTTTGGGTAGTGACAATATTATCATCTAATATCCATTCAATTCTTTCTTGCTTTGTGGCTGGTGGATACTCTGGGATTAGTTCACTCTCAAAGGATGGATCAGGTCCTAAAAACTCACTGGGATTCATTGTTGGTTCCTTGTATTCTACCAGATCTAAAATATTAAAGGTGGAACTAATACCAAAGTCAGAAGGTAGGTCCAGTATATAAGCATTAGGTCCAATTCTTTTTATTATTTTGAAAGGACCTGCACCACGGGCGTGTAGTTTCTTCATAGTTTCCTTTGGAAACTGTTTAGGTCTGAGCCTTATCATGACAAAGTCTCCTACATGAAATTCTTTTGCTCTTCTATGGGAATTAGCCATATGCTTGTAACTCTCATTGCTTATATGGATTTTCTCGCTAATTTCTTTGTGTAAATCCCTAATGTGTTGTGCATATGACTCAGCAGACTCTGATGTTTGTACATGCATGGGCAATGGAATGAGGTCTATTGGCTTTCTTGGTTTGTACCCATGAATAATCTCAAAAGGACTTTTTCCAGTGGATCTGTTAACTGAACTATTATAGGCAAACTCTATACGTGGCAGTAAAAGGTCCCAATTTCCAGTATGTTTTTTCACTAAACATCTCAACATATTTCCAAGACTTCTATTTACAACTTCTGTTTGACCATCAGTTTGGGGGTGATAAGTGGTAGAAAAGTTTAACTTGGTTCCTAGCACTTGAATCCTCCCACTTGAATTCTTCTTCTAGGATCCTCCACACTTTCGTTAGCACCAGAATCACCAGGATTTTCTATTCTAATTCTTTAGAAAATCAATTCATGACATATCGTGTGTTGTTTTTCTCTTCTGTAATCTGGTGAAGGATGTCCACTATTTATAGTCTCTTTTTAGCCAGCCCATTAAATTCTAACATTTAGAATTTTGCCGCTTGGCAAAAACCAAAGAGACGCCGAACCGTAGCACTTGGTTAATTTTGACGTTCGATAAAAAACCAAAGAGTCGTCGAACCATAGCGCTTGGTTAAGTCCAACGTTCGGTAAAAACCAAAGAGTCGTCGAACCATAGCGCTTGGTTAATACAAAGAGGCGCATTTATTCCATATAAATTCTAACACTTTAGAATTCCGATGAAATTGTTTGGAGAAGATTAATGAAAGACATTAAATTCTATATGTGAATTTAATCTCTCAGACTTATGCGAGATGTTTGGGTTTAGTTTTTGGTTTAAGCTAATCTGAATTTATTGGACTGAGCCCACATAGATCATGGTCCTAGCCCAAATCAAATTTAGCTAGTCATGAATCTATTTAAATCCAAATCAAGTCTAATTTTAAATCAATATTTGAAATTGACTAGTCCTTCTAATAGACTTAAACCAAATTGAATCTTATTCAATTGTACTTAACCCAATTAAGATAATTCAATCAATAAAATTGATTAATTAAATCATATACGATTCTTAATCATTGATCAGCAAACAGATCATCCTAGGAAACTTCTATGCGTGTGACTCTCTAGGTTCGAACCTAAGCGGTAGCATAGAAACAACTTTCTATACTAATCGATGTGCCCATCTAGCAATGGAATCTGATGTCCGGATAGGTCGAAGAGTTGCCGAGCAAACTCCAAGAACCCTAAGAAACAGTTACCGTATAATTCATCCTCTTGACCACAAATGCTAAGGATGGCTTAAGAGCCTGTCAACTCTAAATAGCAAATCCATAAAGTGATTTCAATTTTAGTGATCATGTGACTTTCACATGAAGTGCCTTGGCCAAGGTCTTGCTAAATTAAAACACAAGCATTTCTCCTTTTAACGGGATAGGTCAAATTCCATCTTGATCCACAACTAACTACTACAAGTATTTGACTGCACCCAGTAACCTTTCGTAGCTAGATTAGAAATCCAGGTGGTCCGACACCTAAGTACAATGAGTTGCTTGTAAGCCACTGGTTGTGATCTTCAGGTCTGAAGGATACTTATACCTATATCTTCTCGGATTAACTCTTGATAGTAGAGTATCCGGAAATGAGTCACGTTCGGTGAAATATACTCCTACACTTTCACCTATATGTCATACCAGTGTCTCTACACTCCTTGGTTAAGAGGACAACCAACAAATATGATATACAACGTCCTATAATTGATAGTACTATGGCCCTGTCATAGTATATCATATGGTCGCGAACCTTTTTAAGGACCTTCAAAGATAAATCCTCCTTTATCGTGAAGGAAGATCCTAAGGGCTTCATTACAATCAGGAGTATTAAGAAGATGTTCTTGTAATGAATAAACTGCCAAATAACTTTTATTAATATATCAATTTATATACAATTTACATTAGCACAATCATCAAAAGATTGGCTTTAGGATACAATTCCCAACAGGTGGGACCATTGGATATTATTGATTCAAGAAATTTAGTCCCCATTGGAAGTGATTGAACTGGTTAATTAAACAACTTTGCTGATTTCACCTTCAGTCCACTATGTCTGATTGCTTTCACCATCTCATCAACCATTGACCCTTCACAAGCTTGATCTCCATGTCTTCCAAAGCTTGTGCTCTGCTCCATAGCCTTGTAGGACTAGCCAAACCTCGTTCACAAATCAATTAGGAATTTGTTTCTTCAATGTCATCCAAAATTGAGGACAGTTCTTCAGAAAATTCTGAACAGGGCAATGACCTTATCGTTTTCTTTGGACTTGCCCTCTCCAAGCCCTTTCAAACAGTTTGCTCTAATCTATTGGTAGCAAAACAAAAAAATAGAATTCCTATAATCACCAGTGGGACATATTTGTTAGTCTACTAACATCACTCCTTAAGGGGTCTGATGCATTTTTCTGGTTCACCAAGTAGGCTTTTAATCAGCAAGAGACCTGCTAAGGTACTACCAATCTGGGATACATTCAATATTTGCATGACCTTTCTTTCTATGTTTGTAGCAACAATGGTTGTTTATTTGTCGAATGCAATAATTTTTAGTATAATCTTTAACTTTTATTATTGAAATCATGAGATAACTAAAGTTTGATCATTGCCTATTGCTATTTAAAATTAGATCATGACTACTCATTAAGGACAAGAATATATGATCTGTGCACCAATTCAACTGGCACACAATTGATGGTTTGATGCCACAAGACATAGGGTCCTACAAAATTGGAACTTTTTTGTTTTCCCTTCCAGTGTTCTGATGGCCTGAGAATATCACTTTACTAAAGTTGAATGATGTCTATAGGTTCTTAAGTTCATAACATTGTATGTTGTATCAGTATATTAAACCAACATGCATACTGAATGTACCAGTGTTGTATCAATATAGCACCAGTACAAGGTTTGATATCGAGATGGTGAACCTTGATTCATAACATCTATATTATTCAACATTTCAAAATTTTTAGCTTTCTTGTTACTTCTTCCTCTTGTATATGCTGGAAAAATATTTTCCATCTAATTGAATGTATTTGACTGCCTTTTAAGTTATCCCTAATATTGTTTATGCTGCTGCTTGATGCAAAGGAACAGTTGCTTTTATCCAACGATGCCGATTGATAAGAGTTGGATACATAAGAAACGAAATTGTCCAGAATATGATGCCAGTATTAAGAAGTTCATAGAAAAGGCAAGGCTTCATGTTAATGAAGAAGGAAAGATACGTTGTTCTTGTGTGCGGTGTTATAATGGCAAATGGCATAAGCCTGATTTAGTTAAATTACACTGTATGTTAAAGGGTTTCTTGAAGACGTATCAGACGTGGTATTTTCATGGAGAACAGTTTGGAAGCAATGTCTCGGATGAAAATGAGAATAAAGATGATGACCCAGAAAGGGAACAAGATGAGATGGTCGAAGCATTGCAGGACATCGTTGGCCCAAGTGGTGCTCACACTGAGGTTGGCAATGATGATGACAATCCGATGATGTCTGACTATGGAAGGACCGATCACAGTAAGAAATTGGACGATCTTTTCAATGAGGTAGAATCCGAGCTTTATCCTGGATGTGAAAAGTTTTCTGCTTTGACATTCTTAGTGAAGTTAATGCACATTAAGGTCCTCAATCGATGGACAAATAAGTCTTTCAATATGTTGCTTGAACTATTGAAAGAGGCATTTCCGAATGGTACTAGGATACCATCTTCGCACTATGAGGCCAAAAAGAAGATGAATGAGTTGGATTTAGGCTACGAGAACATACATGTATGCAAGCATGATTGTGCTATCTTTTGGAAGGAGAATGCAGAAACATGAGAGTAGTACTTTAATTGAGCTTTCTAATTTCTTCCAACAACTTTATTCAAGGACGTTGTATGTTAGGGATTTGGAGTTGTTACAAGAGCAGATTGTGGTGATCTTATGTAAGCTTGAACGAATGTTCCCACAGCATTTTTTGACGTTATGGTGCACTTTTCAATACATTTGCCTTACGAGGCCTTACTTGCCGGACCTATTCAAAGTAGATGGATGTATCCTTTCGAAAGGGCACTTGGTACGTATAAACAATATGTACGTAATAAGGCTCGTCCTGAAGGTTCAATTGCAGAAGCTTATGTTGTCAACGAGTCTCTTACATTTTGTTCAATATATCTTCGAGGCATAGAAACAAGATTCAATCGTTCGGAACGAAATTTTGATTCGGATAGCCATTTGGATAAGCAATTAAATATATTTGCAACTCGTTGGTGGCCTCTTGGAAAAGGAAGAATGGTGCATTTAGATGATAAAACTTTAAAACAAGTACATTGGTACCTCATCAATAATTATCCAGAGGTGCAACTATTTCTCAAGTAAGTATACTTATAAAATTATTTCTTCATATCTCTAAATTTTCTATAGTGCTCATTAGCGTATTGTTCTCTATAGCCAACACATTGATCAGCTAAATCCAACTAGACCAGAACAACTGGACCAATTACAGAAGGAAAGATTTTTGGAGTGGTTTAAAAATGAAGTAAGCCTGTACATTCATTTATATTGTAAATTAATATATCATATGTCTTTATTTCAAATGACGTTGATGTTTGTTTATCCAGATGTTAAATAAGCATTTTGCTAGGGCATCTGAAGCTTCTGATGAGCTTTATTCATTGGCTATTAGTTCCGACAGTGTGTGTTCTCGTATACTGGCTGTGTGGTGAATGGTGTTAAATTTATCACTGTTAATCGGGATGCTGGCCATAAAACACAGAATAGTAGCATTTGTGTTCCCTCTACTCATTTAGGAGAAGAAATTAACTTTTATGGTATATTATTAGAGGTCCTTGAATTTCATTTTGTTAAAGGTTGTAAGGCGATAATGTTCAAGTGCAAATGGTTTGAAACTGAACCAAAGCACAGGAGAATGCAACAACATTATAATATTACAAGTATAAATATTAGTTCAGAATGGTACAAACATGAGCCATTCATTTTAGCATCACAAGCTGAAAAGGTTTTCTACTTGGATGATTTGAAGAACAATTCTAATTGGAAAGTGGTATACAAGGTTAGTCATCTCATTTGTGGGATATTCCAAAAAAAGATGATGATGTTCAGGAAGAAGTATATCAAGAAGATGATTCAGCAGTCCTTCGATTCACATGTGAGCAACCTGACATGGATTTAATAACATCTCGGCGTATGGACACTGATGCTGAAATAGTTATAATTCAAGAAAACATTAGAGGTCAAAGTGATGTTGGTCAAGATGACTTTATATGCGAAGATATTGAAGAGGATGACACACTAGCTGATTATGACAGTGAGGGATCTATACATAGTTCTGATATGGAGGATGATGAAGACAATGAGCATATTAGTATGACAGTGATTAATTTGGTAGCATTCATGTTTTATTTTACTTATTACAACTATATGTTCTTATACTTTTTATTTATTAATTCTAGTTTGTATGTTTGTTTGCAGATGTCTTCGAGAGATACTCCTGCTACATCGAGGCCAGATGATTCTCCTTACATTCCAGCTCTGACAAAGGGGTATCTATCGGCGCATCATGTAATAACTCTACTTTAAACTTATCTTATTTTGCTATATTTCTTTATGTTATTTTGCACTAATTTAGTTCATTATATTTTGCAGCTACGTCAGCAAGAGGATAAGCTCGCTCAGCAAGAGAAGACCATTCAGGATCTAAAGGCGACGACTGATGAGCTCACTACTTTCATGCGACAGCTAGTGCCTGGATATCGTCCTAGTGGATCCCAGCAGGCCTCACCTCTATAGTACATATATTTTTTTTAATTATGTATTCTCAAAAACATTGTATATGATGATTTTATTGAAATAAATGAAAACTTTTATTAATTTTTTGTGAAACTTTTATATTAGAAAATTATTTCTAATATCGTTGTTGTAATATTATATTATTGTAACAGATGCAAAAATAAAAAAAATATTAAAAAATTTTTTTTTTTAAAATTTAAATAAAAACCTATTACGGTGACTTATTTTCGCCGTAATAGCTACCTATTACGGAGAAAATAAGTCGTCGTAATAGGTTTTTATTTAAATTTTAAAAATATTTAAACCTTATTACGTCGATGTATTATCGCCGTAATAGTTCTCTATTACGGCGAAAATAAGTCATCGTAATATGTTTTTATTTAAATTATTTTAAAATATATATAACGACGATATGGTTTTGCCGTAATAGGGAGCTATTACGATGAAAATAAGTCGTCGTAATAAGTTATTACGACAACAAGTTATTACGACGAGTTTGTATTTTATTATGACGAATTTTTTATCGTCATAATAACTTATTAGGGGATTTTTGTATTTATTACGATGAATTAATTCGTCATAATAAGTCATTTTTCTTGTAGTGAATTGCTTGAGTGGTTAGTCTACTAAAGATTGATGCTAGCACAGAATGAGATGCTTATTGCGCTTGTGGTTCACTTTTGTTAGCATACATGACTTCCCTATGTCTGATTGATCACATATGTTGTGATTCTCTTGATGAATGGATGGTATTACCAATGATGGGATCCACCGCACTTGAAACAATAGATATCAACCTTAGGCTAAAGTAGTTATCGATAGTAAAAATAAGCAACCTCTCAAACTTTGGCTTTTGCACCCATATTGCCTTGATCCAGAGATTCACCAGGTCTAATCCTCCTTTTCATAATTTTTTTCCTCACAGCTTAGGTTTCATGGAGCCATTTCTCCACTAGCTAGTAAGGCCTTGCTGACTATCTGTTTCTCTATGGTCAGCTTAAAAGTAGACACACTTATTACCTTATTCAAATTTTGAGCTTACTTTTAAACTTACCTGAATGCTCTTTCTTTCTACTAAAATTATTTCCAGGTTTGTTAGCTAAGGATTCAATATTGATGGTTAAAATTATAATGCCTCCCTGCCTAGGTTTTGCATCAGATGAGAAAAGATCATTTAAAGAGCTTATAATTCAAATTCATATACTATTAATTAACATAGGCTTGATATTATGAGATCAGGCCTGACCTACTAACATGTTAATAATTTTATGCGCGCTGTTGACTCTAGAAACACCAAAGTTAAGGATTGAAATCCATGAGTAAAACAATTAAGGAAATAATAACCTATTTGGCATCTAAATACATGCTAAATTGAGTGGAAATTTAAACTATCATTAAATGTTTACTCGCCCTTCCACGGTGCCTACATGGCTACACCATTTATTCATGACTGCGCCATTTGTTCACCTCACTCTATTCTCGCTGATAAGAGATAGCTATCCACGAGGGGCAAAGGACAAAGAAAAGATAGAGAGAGAGAGAGAGAATACTAATGGACGATATTCTCTCTCTCTTGAGTGCAATTGTAAGCTCGGCGGGTTATGGACGGTAGCCGCCTCAAGAGCCGGTGATCTGCACAACTCCGTGCCATCTTTGTGCATCGATTTCCATGTGTAATCTTTTTGTTTTTTGGCTGCAAAACATTTCCACGTGTAATGTATACGACGTTTGGACCATCTCTGTGTTCATCGACTTCGACGTGTTAATTAACGTTTCTCTCTATAAGAAGGGTCCCAAAATTCCCCAAAAGGAAACCAAGTTTTTGGTCGGCCATCCGCACCTGATTCAACGATTCAAAAGATGAGAAGTTTGTGGTTCCTTCTGTTGCTGTGTACCTTCGTAACCCCACTCATCCTCCTTCAATCAACTCCCTCAGCATCTCAAATAGTCGGTAAGCTTTTTCATGAGAAAGTGCTGGTTTTGGTTTTGATATAATATTTAGATCGTCAATTAATTGGTCCAAAAAATGATGGCAAGCTTGAAATAGTGTTGGCCAATCTTGAGAAGGGATACAATGGATGAAATCATTCATGAATCGATCGGCCTCAAAGCAAATTCAGGTTGAGAACGTCATCGATTTCTGACCGCCTTTTCGTTCACAATAAAAAGTTAACATAGTTTAAATAACAATTACTTATTTCATGATAGCCTCATAAGGATACATTTTAAGTTATGTTGTTTGCACAGTCATAGGAGGTTTTAAATAGCTAGTATGGGAGTTGATCATGGGTCTCACGCTGAAAATGTTTTGATAAAGAAAGATTGGTCAGTCAACTTTGAATATTGTTTCTGCAGCAAGCCTATTGAGGCATTTCCTCGCCTTTTTCTCTTCTGCTCTTGTGCCACCGCTCTTTCATCTAAGATCTTTTCTATCCTTAATATTTTCTTGCACCTCATAATTTAAATCATGAATAGTCCTTTTGGAAATCCAAGTATATATTTCTTATCAATGAAGATTTGCTTGAAACTAACTGGCTATAAGTATCTATTGCCATATATGAAAGGAAAGAAATTTTTGCCTCTTTTTTATGAAATCCTTTCGAGTGGTTGCTTTCTATGGAAGAATTTTTTTTACTTTTGACTCTAAAAAATGCTCTCAAAAGAAAGAGCAAGCATAATGCACTTAGCTCTCAAGGCTAGCTAAACTTATCTTGACTCTATCTTGTATATTATCTTCCAGTATAGCCTATTTTCTAATAGAAGCATGGAGGGTTTTCACTCCCCAATTCAAAATATAAAAAAAAAAACATGAGCTAATTAGTCTTTATAATCTAACTTAAAATTTTGAAGACTTGAATATAAAAGTACATGCATAAATTGAGTTTGGATAGAAAATTGGTTCGATAAAAAATTTAAGCAATGTGTGAAAAAATTGCAAATAGCTATCCCAGTCTCCTCTCTCTTGAAATATAGATGGATCTCATGCTGAAAATATTTTAGCAAGGAAAGATTGGTGGATCAGCTCTATATGTTGTTTTTGCAGAGAGCCTATTGAGGCATTTCTTTACCTTTTTATTTTCTACCTTTGTGCCACTATTCCTTGGTCCAAGGCCTTTTCTATCCTTAATATTTTCTCAGTACCTCATAATCTAAACCATATACGGTCCTTTTGGAGATCCAGATATATTCCTTATCAATCAAGATTAGGTTAGCACCAATTGGCTATAAGTATCTATTGCCATTTTTGATAGAAAAGAAATTCTTGTTTATTCTCTATAAAATCCTTCCAGTTGCTCTTTACAAAAGGATTTTCCTTACTTTTGACTTTTGAAAGCAATGCACTTAGCCTATTTTCTAATAAAAGCTTCGGGGGGTTTCCACTCCCCAATTCAAAGTAAAAAAAGAAAGAAAGAAAGAACATGAGCTAATTAGTTTGTCTAATCTAACTTAAAATTTTGCAGACTTGAATGCTAAAAATAGATGCATAAATTGAGTTTGGATAAAAATTAGATTCAATGTAAAATTTAGGCAACGCATGAAAAAAATTACAAAGCTTTCCCAATCTCCTCCCTCTCGAAATGTAGATGGGTCACATGCTGAAAATGTTTTGGCAAGGAAAGATTGGTCAATCAGCACTAGTCGTTGTTTCTATAGGAGCCTATTGAGGCATTTCTTTACCTTTTTCATTTATGTTCTTATACCACCGCTCTTTGGTCTAAGACCTTTTCTACCCTTAATATTTTCTCTGCACCTCGTAACCTAAACTATATATGGTTCTTTTGGAGATCCAGATATATTCCTTATCAATGAAAATTAGCTTGGAATCAACTGACTATAAGTATCTATTGCCATATGTGAAAGAAAAAGAAATTCTTATCTATTTTTTATGAAGTCTTTCCCAGCGGTTGCTCTCTACAAAAGGATTTTTCTTATTTTTGACTCTTGAAAATGCTCTCAGAAGAAAGAACAGGCACAGTGCACTTGGTCCTCAATGCTAGCTAAACTTATCTTGACTCTATCTTGTACATTATCTTTCTATATAGCCTATTTTCTAATAAAAGCTTGGGGGTTTCCACTGCCCAATTCAAAGTAAAAAGAAAGAAAGATCACAAGCTAATCAGTTTGTCTAATCTAACTTAAAATTTTGTAGACTTGAATTCTAAAATTAGATGCATAAATTGAGTTTGGATAAAACATAGGTTTGATAAAAAATTTAGGCAATGCATGAAACAATTACAAATAGTTATCCCAGTCTACTTCCTCTCGAAATGCAGTCAAGTTTTGAATCCAATCAACCTTTCCACCATTAGATCCATACGAATCCTGAAGCCATCCAACCCTTTTTTTTTTTTTAGATCCGTGATTCATATGAATCTAATGGTGAAAAGAGTGATAGGACCTGGGCTTGGCTGTATTCGAATTTAGTGATAGGACTGGGCTTGGTAGGAAATTCTTACACTTGAGGTTTGTGATGAAATTCTATTGAATATATAATTGGGCCCATGACCAAATTAAAGCCGGTGGTTTTAAATATAGGTTTATTTTTTGTTTTATCTATCAACATCCATCATATATGCAACTGAATATATTTTATAAGCCAGACCGTAGAGAATCCAGTGCCCTCCAAAATTGAAGGATGATGCAGCATTTAATTTTTTAAAATTTTTGCAATCATTTATTCTCCATAATAAATTCATGCTTTAATATTATCCTATGCTATCAAATGCTTCTTACACTGTGACATGCTATACCGTCATAACATCTTACAAATTTTAGGCATTATTTACTGCTATAAATGATGGTTATTAATCTCAAGAAGTAACATTTCATATTTTATATTAAAGCAACCAACAAAGTAAAGATTTCAGTGGTAGTGTTATTAATAAAAGAATAGTGGATGAGAAAATAACAAAATTATCATAAAATATTTAATTGGTGGAGACCCATTAATTTTGTCATCTACTAAATATATATATATATGATTTAAATAAAGCTGAATGAAAAAAAAAAAAAAGATTTATATAGTCGATCTTAGCCAAGTTGAGATTAAAACTTTATTGTTGTTGTTATAGACTCATTAATTTTGTCAGTTTAATACAGGAGATGAGAAGCATTTTGATTATGATGAAAATAGTGAATATGGGCCCGAACACTGGGGAGAGCTGGATCCAAAATGGGCAATATGTTCTGATGGAGAAAAGCAATCACCCATAGATATAAACCATGAGAATATTCAATGGAATCCAAATAATGGAAGCCTAAGCAACATTTACAGCAGAACTTACGCAGTTATGCAAAATAGGGGCCATGACATAATGGTAAGATCCAGTGATTTCTTTTCTATTCCTTTCAGTTTTAAATAAATAGAGGGGCTAAAAAGTCTCCCAAACCTTCTCATTGAACAAAAGAAAATATATCACTTTCTTTTATACCATCTATATGCTTTAATTTCACTCTTCTTTAAATTATTTTTTCAAATATATTCATTCAATTTTATTTTTATTTTCTCATATGAATGCAGATTAATTGGACAGAAGGCTCAAGACCTGGTGCAGGATTACTTTTAATTGATGGCAAGGCCTATGTTCTTCAGCAATGCCATTGGCACTCACCCTCTGAGCATACATTTTTTGGCCAGAGGTGCCCTTCTATTCATCACTCCATCTCCAACTTCTTT
Source organism: Calamus simplicifolius (assembly GCA_900491605.1). Classification (NCBI taxonomy): domain Eukaryota; kingdom Viridiplantae; phylum Streptophyta; class Magnoliopsida; order Arecales; family Arecaceae; genus Calamus; species Calamus simplicifolius. Next base: position 220,201 of record UESW01004642.1, on the reverse strand, counting down.
TAAGTAGTACAAAACCATTTGGTGGCCGTGGGAGGTATCAAGGAAGAAAGGAGTTTCTGCAGTTAGGATTTATACATTTCATATGACTACATAATATATATGATGTCTCATGTAGCCCAAGCTGGATCCACAAAGTGTTTGAACAGCACAAGTTTGGCCCAGCCCAATCCATAAGTATTTTAATTTGGTGTTTTATGAAAACAAATCTTAAAATTCTTTTATCTTTCCAAATAACAAGGAGTCTGGTAGGCTTAAAATACCAAGGATTCCAGTAAATAATGCTTCATTTGATTTCGAAATTTTACATTTTATACTTGTAAAATTCAGCTTCTGAGAGCACAAAAAGCACAAAGCATGCACTCATGCACGCAAAATACTAGTCCATTACAATTTCCAGCCTGTATCTTTAAGCAATTGAGACCTGAGAAATATATTTGTGCTCACAGGTATCCACTAGAGTTGCATATGGTTCATGTAAGTTCAAATGGAAGAATAGCAGTCATTGGCATCTTGTACCAACATGGCCATCCTGATCCCTTCCTTTCAGAGGTTTGTCATCAAAAGAACTCAACTTCTTCCACCATATCCCCTCCACTCTAAGTCAAATAGGCTCATCTTTGTTGGCTCAGCTGACGAGGTACTTGGACTTCCTGATCTTGATGCAAAGAGACGAGGTGGTTGTGGGTTATCTATCTCCACCACCAATAAAATTTGGAGCTCATTATTACACATACTCTGGTTCTCTAACCACTCCACCTTGTACTGAAAATGTTACCTGGATCCTGTTACAAGAGGTTTGTGGCGTTCTAATTTACCTATTGTGCTCGTCTCCTTTAGCCAAGTTTTTCTTCTTATAGATCGACTCTCATGGTTTTAGGTGAGGAGTGTCTCAAAAAGACAAGTAGAATTGCTAAGGACTGCTGTGCATGACGTAAGTTCATCAGTTGGCTGATTGAGAATTGTGGTGGTTGCTGTTCAATGCAATGCAATTACATTAGATTACTTTAATAACAATTGTTGGTTGTTCTGATGGTCTGCTAACTGGGTTTGTTTTATGATCAATTTTACCTTTCTGCAGAAGGACAATGCAAGACCAATTCAACCGATCAACGGACGCATAGTTTACTTGTACGAACCATGGATGCACCAAAATCATGAGAGCTCCTGATGCTAAGTACTTTGATGGGGAAATCCTATGCCAGATTGCAAATAAAATAGTCGAGAGTTTAGCATCTTGACTGCTGTGTTGTATCTTTGTCGTCCACTTTGATGCTATTGGAACAATATTTACTTGCTGTGTAATACATAATTTTCCATCTGATATGCAATAACTGGCAGAAATGATGTCTTTACTTTGATCTCTGATTTTAATTTTCGGATTGCTTTAAGAGTTGTGACGGAGCTTGTCGACAAAAGAGTAAGGTTTTGAGGTGTCCTAAATTGCTAACCATTCATCCCAGAATTCTTAAATAATTTATTTCTTTTCTTTCCTTTTCCAATTAGAAATAACACGCGGCTGAGTTTATTCAATCTAATTTGGGCTGAGTCTCACATCCTTGCATCTTTAAAAAGAAATTATCCTCAAAATTATCCGCCATTATCTTCATTGAAAACATTAGCCTGCTTCAAAGTAGGACAAAATTTAATCTGTAGATTCTTGGAAACGTAGCATTGCCACAGCAGGGAGCTATGAATGAGATCTGATGGCCATGTAAGTTGCATCTAGCATCAGAATCTGGTGCAAAGATTAATGAAGAGTTTCAAACTTTCAAATATCAAAGATCGGCTGTTGGACTACTACTTGGATGGCCTTTGATTCAAACATGTCTCCCATAAAACACAAAAATCAGTCAATTTAATCATAAGCCATTAATAGGGTTGTTAGATGTTCTACTTCAAAAGAATAAAATTATTAGGATTTATGCATATTTATGCTCAACATACAACATAGTGTCCTAGATAGCCCATACTTGATTCAGAAAAGGAAAAGTTTTCCTGCATTGCATTATGTGTAAGAGCGCAAGCGATGCGCATGCTGATTGTCTTAGTGCATTGAAGGCGGTATAGCAAGCACGCATCGGTCCCGGTGATTGATGTGCGTCACATGCGCGCACTTGCCATGAGCAAAACCATCCTTTTTTTTTTTGTTTTGGCATGCGCATGCACATGATACATGCCAAACATTGGATGCGGTGCAGTTCTTATACCGTATCACTTCTGGTGCAACAAGACTTTCTCATGTTAATAAAGCCCAGTTTCTTCTTTCGCAAATGACAAAGAGAAGAAAGAGAGAGAGAGAGAGAGAGTACTAAGCAACGGCTTGAGTGCAATTGTACATCTCTGTGCCGTCCTTGTTCAACAACTTCCATGTGTTAACATTTCTCCCTATAAGAAGGGTCCCAAAATTCCCCCAAAGGAAACCACGTTTGGATCGGCCATCCACACTTGATTAAACCATCAGAAAGATGAGAAGTTTGTGGTTCCTTCTGTGGCTGTGCGCCTTCGTTACCCCACTCATCCTCCTTCAATCAACTCCCTCGGCCTCTCAAATTGTCGGTAAGCGTTCTCATGAGAAAATGTTGGTTTTCGTTTTGATATAATATTTAGATCGTCAATTAATTGATCTAGAAAATGATGGCAAGCTTGAAATAGTGTTGGCCAATCTTGAGAAGGGATACAGATGGATGAAATCATTCATGAATCGATCGGCCTCAAAGCAAATTCAGGTTGAGAACGTCGTAAATTTTTGATCGCTTTTTCGTTCACAATAAAAAGTTAACATAATTTAAATAACAATTACTTATTTCATGATAGTCTCATAGGGGTGCATTTTAAGTTATCTTGTTAGCGTAGCCATAGGAGGTTTTAAATAGCGAGTATGGGAGTTGATCATGGGTCATATGCTGAAAATGCTTTGGCAAAGAAAGATTGGTCAGTCAACTTTGAATATTGTTTATGCAGCAAGCCTATTGAGGCATTTCCTCACCTTTTTCTCTTTTGCTCTTGTGCCACTGATCTTTCATCTAAGATCTTTTCTATCCTTAATATTTGCTCGCACCTCATAATTTAAATCATGTATGGTCCTTTTGGAAATCCAAGTATATATTTCTTATCAGTGAAGATTAGCTTGAAACAAACCGGCTCTAAGTATCTATTGCCATATATGAAAGGAAAGAAATTTTTGCCTCTTTTTTATGAAATCCTTTCCAGTGGTTGCTTTCTACAGAAGAATTTTTTTACTTGTGACTCTTAAAAATGCTCTCAAAAGAAAGAGCAAGCATAATGCACTTAGCTCTCAAGGCTAGCTAAACTTATCTTGACTCTATCTTGTATATTATCTTCCAGTATAGTCTATTTTCTAATAGAAGCGTGAACGGTTTTCACTTCCCAATTCAAAATAAAAAATTTAAAAAAAATGAGCTAATTAATCTATCTAATCTGACTTAAAAATTTGCAGACTTGAATATAAAAGTACAAGCATAAATTGAGTTTGGATAGAAAATAGGTTCGACGAAAAATTTAAGCAATGCATGAAAAAATTACAAATAGCTATCCCAGTCTCATATCTCTGGAAATATAGATGGATCTCATGCTGAAAATATTTTGGCAAGGAAAGATTGGTGGATCAGCTCTAAATGTTGTTTCTGCGGAGAGCCTATTGAGGCATTTCTTTACCTTTTTATTTTCTATCTTTGTGCCAGTTCTTTGGTTCAAGCCTTTTCTATCCTTAATATTTTCTCAGTACCTCATAACCTAAACCATATATGGTCCTTTTGGAGATCCAGATATATTCCTTATCAATCAAGATTAGCTTAACACCAACTAGCTATAAGTATCTATTGCCATTTTTGAAAGAAAAGAAATTCTTGTTTATTCTCTATAAAATCCTTCCCAGTGGTTGCTCTTTACAAAAGGATTTTCCTTACTTTTGACTCTTGAAAGCAATGCACTTAGCCTATTTTCTAATAAAAGCTTCAGGGGGTTTCCACTCCCCAATTCAAAGTAAAAAAGAAAAAAGAAAGAAAGAACATGAGCTAATTAGTTTGTCGAATATAACTTAAAATTTTGCAGACTTGAATGCTAAAAATAGATGCATAAATTGAGTTTGGATAAAACATAGGTTTGATAAAAATTTAGGCAATGCATGAAAAAATTACAAATAGTTATCCCAGTCTCCTTCCTCTCGAAATGCAGTCAAGTTTTGGATCCAATCAACCTTTCCACCATTAGATCCATACGAATCCTGAATCCATCCCACCCTTTTTTTTTTTTTTTTTTGAGATCCATGATTCATATGAATATAATGGTGAAAAGAGTGATAGGACCTGGGCTTGGTTGTATTCAAATTTAGTTAAGTCCAGCTCTCTCTCTCTCTTCTTTTATATATATATATATATATATATATATATATATAGAGTGAATTATGAGTGAAATGGCTTGATTGGCCAATTTAAAATTTCACAGGCCTAAGCACTAAAATAATTCTATGTAGATCCTAATTAAGGGAGAAAATGAAATTTGGATTCAGCAAGTGAGCTTGAAATTGACCTTATTTATTTTTTAGATTGAACTAGATATAAACGAGAAATATATATAATAGCCAAGTTAGACCAACCTAAAACATATGCATTAGATTTAACTATCGGTATTAGCCAGACATTTGACCAGCTCTAAGCGAGAGTAGGGTATTATACCATATGCATCCTTACCTAATTGGCACGTAAATTCATACTGCATCCATCCATGCTTATTGAGATGTAAATTCTTTTTTTTTTTCAAATTTAGTATGCTGCTTTCTTCTCTTTTTCTTGTAAGGGCTTTTTTTGTTTTACTACAGTTATCTCTCCTTCTTGCAATTTAAAAACAAAGTATTCTATTACTTTATCTGTGAATTAAATGATATGATAGCTTCTAAATTGGATTAGGATGATATTCCTAGGTTTAAACTCTAAATTTGGTGCAAATCTTCATCAATTTTAATGGTAGGAAATTCTTACACTTGAGGTTTGTGATGAAATTCTATTGAATATATAACTTGGGCCCATGACCAAATTAAAGCCGTTGGTTTTAAATATATGTTTAATTTTTGTTTTATCTATCAACATCCATCATATATGCAACTTAATATATTTTATAAGCCAGACTATAGAGAATCCAGTGCCCTTCAAAATTGAAGGATGATGTAGCATTGAATTTTTTAAAAATTTTGCAATCATTTATTCTCCATAATAAATTCATGCTTTAATATTATCCAATGCTATCAAATGCTTCTTACACTGTGACATCCGTCATAACATCTAACAAATTTTAGGCATTATTTACTACTATAAATGATGGTTATTAATCTCAAGAAGTAACATTTCATATTTTATATTAAAGCAATCAACAAAGTAAATATTTCAGTGGTAGTGTTATTAATAAAAGAATAGTGGACGAGAAAATAACAAAATTATCATAAAATATTTAATTGGTGGAGACCCATTAATTTTGTCATCTACTATATATATATATATATATATATATATATATATATATATATATATATATATATGATTTAAATTTAGCTGAATGAAAAAAAAAGGATTTATATTGTCGATCTTAGCCAAGTTGAGATTAAAACTTTATTGTTGTTGTTGTAGACTCATTAATTTTGTCAATTTAATACAGGAGATGAGAAGCATTTTGACTATGATGAAAATAGTGAATATGGGCCCAAACACTGGGGAGATCTGGATCCAGAATGGGCAACATGTTCTGATGAGAAAACCAATCACCCATAGATATAAGCCATAAGAATATTCAATGGAATCCAAATAATGGAAGCCTAAGCAACATTTACAACAGAACTTACGCAATTATGCAAAATAGGGGCCATGACATAATGGTAAGACCCAGTGATTTCTTTTCTATTCCTTTCCATTTTAAATAAATATAGGGGCTAAAAAGTCTCTCCAAACCTTCTCATTGAACAAAAGAAAATATATCACTTTCTTTTATACCATCTATATGCTTTAATTTCACTCTTCTTTAAATTTTTTTTTCAAACATATTCATTCAAATTTTTTTTTATTTTCCTCATATGAATGTAGATTAGTTGGACAGAAGGCTCAAGACCTGGTGCAGGATTACTTTTAATTGATGGCAAGGCCTATGTTCTTCAGCAATGCCATTGGCACTCACCCTCTGAGCATACATTTTTCGGCCAAAGGTGCCCTTCTATTCATCACTGCATCTCCAACCTCTTGTATGTAGCACAAACCATTTGGTGGCCGTGGGAGGTATCAAGGAAGAAAGGAGTTTCTGCAGTTAGGATTTATACATTTCATATGACTACATAATATATGTGATGTCTCATGTAGCCCAAGCTGGATCCACAAAGTGTTTTAACAGCACAAGTTTGGCCCAGCCCAATCCATAAGTATTTTAATATGGTATTTTATGAAAACAAATCTTAAAATTCTCTTAAAATACCAAGGATTCCAGTAAATAATGCTTCATTTGATTTCGAATTTTACATTTTATACTTGTAAAATTCAGCTTCTGAGAGCACAAAAAGCACAAACCATGCACTCATGCACGCAAAATACTAGTCTATTACAATTTCCGGCCTTTATCTTTAAGCAATTGAGACCTGAGAAATATATTTGTGTCACAGGTATCCACTAGAGTTGCATATGGTTCACGTTAGTTCAGATGGAAGAATAGCAGTCATTGGCATCTTGTACCAACATGGCTATCCTGATCCCTTCCTTTCAGAGGTTTGTCATCAAAAGAACTCAACTTCTTCCACCATATCCCCTCCACTCTAAGTCAAATAGGCTCATCTTTGTTGGCTCAGCTGACGAGGTACTTGGACTTCCTGATCTTGACGCAAAGAGACGAGGTTGTTGTGGGTTATCTATCTCCACCACCAATAAAATATGGAGCTCATTATTACACATACTCTGGTTCTCTAACCACTCCACCTTGTACTGAAAATGTTACCTGGATCCTGTTACAAGAGGTTTGTGGCGTTCTAATTTACCTATTGTGCTCGTCTCCTTTAGCCAAATTTTTCTTCTTATAGATCGACTCTCATGGTTTTAGGTGAGGAGTGTCTCAAAAAGACAAGTAGAATTGCTAAGGACTGCTGTGCATGACGTAAGTTGATCAGTTGGCTGATTGAGAATTGTGGTGGTTGCTGTTCAATGCAATGCAATTACATTAGATTACTTTAATAACAATTGTTGGTTGTTCTGATGGTCTGCTAACTGGGTTTGTTTTATGATCAATTTTACATTTCTGCAGAAGGACAATGCAAGACCAATTCAACCGATCAACGGACGCATAGTTTACTTGTACGAACCATGGCTGCACCAAAATCATGCGAGCTCCTGATGCTAAGTACTTTGATGGGGAAATCCTATGCCAGATTGCAAATAAAATAGTCGAGAGTTTAGCATCTTGACTGCTGTGTTGTATCTTTGTCGTCCACTTTGATGCTATTGGAACAATATTTACTTGCTGTGTAATACATAATTTTCCATCTGATATATGGTCAGCTTAAAAGTAGACACACCTATTACCTTATTCAAATTTTGAGCTTACTTTTAAACTTACCTGATTGCTCTTTCTTTTTACTAAAATTATTTACAGGTTAGTTAGCTAAGGATTGAATATTAACGATTAATATTCTAACACCTCATTGCCAAGGTTTTGCATCACATGAGAAAAGATCATTTAAAGAGCTTATAATTCAATTTCATATACTATGAATTAACATAGGCTTGATATTATAAGATCAGGCCTGACCTACTAACATGTTAATAATTTTATGCGCGCTGTTGACTCTAGAAACACAAAGTTAAGGATCGAAATCATGAGTAAAACAATTAAGGAAATAATAACCTATTTGGCATCTAAATACAGAAAAATTGAGTGGAAATTTAAACTACCATTAAATGTTAACTCGCCCTTCAACGGTGCCTGCACCATTTGTTCATCACTGCACCATTTGTTCACCTCACTCTATTCTCGCTGATAAGAGATAGCTATCCACGAGGGGCAAAGGACAAAGAGAAGAGAGAGAGAATACTAAACAACGGCTTGAGTGCAATTGTAAGCTCGGCGGGTTATGGACGGTAGCCGCCTCAAGAGCCGTGATCTGCACAACTCGTGCCATCTTTGTTCATCGATTTCCACGTGTAATCTTTTTTTTTTTTGGCTGCAAAACATTTCCACGTGTAATGTATACGACGTTTGGACCATCTCTGTGCTCATCGACTTCCACGTGTAATGTAAGGAAACCACGTTTTTGGTCGGCCATCCGCACCTGATTCAACGATTCAAAAGATGAGAAGTTTGTGGTTCCTTCTGTTGCCGTGTACCTTCGTTACCCCACTCATCCTCCTTCAATCAACTCCCTCGGCATCTCAAATAGTCGGTAAGCGTTTTCATGAGAAAGTGCTGGTTTTGGTTTTGATATAATATTTAGATCGTCAATTAATTGGTCCAAAAAATGATGGCAAGCTTGAAATAGTGTTGGCCAATCTTGAGAAGGGATACAGATGGATGAAATCATTCATGAATCGATCAGCCTCAAAGCAAATTCAGGTTGAGAACGTCGTTGATTTCTGATCGCTTTTTCGGTCACAAAAAAAGTTAACAAAGTTTAAATAACAATTGCTTATTTCATGATAGCCTCGTAAGGATGCATTTTAAGTTATGTTAGACTTAATTTAAATATATCGATCCCTCTCAGATATGTGGAAACATGGGATCAATATATTTATCATGAGAATAGCAAGTCAAGATCGATAAATACCTCCAGCCATTGCTGTTGATTTTCTTCCAGATGAGGGTAAGGATCTTGATCTTCCTCTTGATCTGAATCAGCTGCACCTCTCGGGATCTTGATCTATCGCTTCGAAAACCTTAATTGAGTGCTTGATTGAGTGCTTCCAATCAATGAGCTATCGCATACGATGGTGTATGCCCTTAGAAATGCTCTTGATCAGGGACCCAATCTCTCTGGCTTTTTTTTGGTTTTTTCTCCCGATGACTTTTTTTTGTTATCGAAAGCCTTAGAAGGATCTCTATTTAAAGAGATATCTTAACTCCCTTCCACCGCCTACTCCCATCAAAGTCGGCGTTTAAGCATTTAACACTATTTAAAGCGTTTAACACTATTTAAGAGATTTCGTTACCACTTATTAACTAGTGGATGGCGTAGAGAATTATCCGACGATTAAGCTATATTGCAATAAAATAGGACCATCTACTAAACAGGATACTACATTCTCCACTTGGTCCATATTTTATCTTAATTCATAATTCTCAATACTGAACAAGAAACCAAATACATGATTGAGTATTATCTTCTATGTATTATCTTCTATGTATTACAATGCATTCAATTTCTTTACCACTATTCCAAATGTGACAACATAACATAATGAATAAACTATATGTTTATTCAGAGTCCAAAAAAAATTTCATTTCTCGAAAGTCAAATAATGTGTACACCTGAATGAGAAAAAAAAATAATTGAAATAAGAGTTTCTTTGTACAAACTGTTATCCATGCAATTATATCATGGAACCAACTCCCATTCGTATCACATGATCCTTAAAATTCTTAATTGGCATGCTTTAGTCAAAGGATCAGCTATCATCAACTCAGTGCTAACGTGTTCTATGACCACTTTGTTTTCTTTAACACGTTCTCTTATGGCTAAATACTTAATGTCGATATGTTTACTTCGACTACCACTCTTGTGGTTTTAGCCAAAAATACAGCAGCTGAATTATCACAGTACAGTTTAATTGGCCTAGCAATAGAGTCAACAATTCTAAGCCCTAGATGAAACTCTTCAACCATACACCTTGCGATGTAGCCTCAAAACAAGCAACGAACTCCGCTTCCATAGTAGAGGTAGCAGTCAAAGTCTGCTTTGCACTCCTCCATGATATGGCTCCACCAGCTAGCATAAATATAAATCCTGATGTTGATTTCCGAGAATCAACGCAGCCAGCAAAGTCCAAATCTGAGTAACCCTCTATCTCCAAATGATCAGTTCGTCTATACATGAGCATGTAGTTCTTGGTCCCTTAAGATACCTCATGACCTTTTTAGCAGCTCTCAGTGGTCTAAACCTGGATTACTCTGATATCTTCCCAACATTCCTACTGCAAATGCAATGTCAGGTCTTGTGCAAACCTGAGCATACATTAGGCTTCCAACAGCTAAGCATATGGAATGTTGTGCATATGTTCCCGTTCAAGTTCATTTTTAGGGCACTGGTTCAAAGCGAACTTGTCACCCTTCACTAAAGGTGCAACACTTGGTGAACAATTTTTTATCTGAAATCTCTCCAAGACTTTATTGATATAAGTTTCTTAAGACAATCCTAAAATGCCTCGAGATCTTCTCTATGGATCTTAATGCCAATGACATAAGATGCCTCACTCATATCTTTCATATCAAAATTTTTGGAGAAAAATTGTTTCACCTCATATAGCAACCCTTTATCATTGGTTGCAAGTAGAATGTCATCCACATATAGGACCAAGAAATAAATTTTGCTCCCACTAACCTTCTGGTATATACATTGATCCATGATGTTCTCTTCAAAATCAAAGGAAGAGATCACATCATGAAATTTTAAATACCACTGACGTGAGGCTTGTTTCAATCCATATATGATTTCTTAAGCTTGCAAACCAAATGCTCACTATCACTAGAGAAAAATCCTTCAGGCTGTTTCATGTAAACCTCTTCCTCTAGATCTCCATTAAGGAATGCAGTTTTCACATCCATTTGATGTAACTCAAAATCAAAATGAGCTACCAATGCCATAATTATCAGAGAGAATCTTTCTTGGATACAGTAGAAAATGTCTCCGTGTAGTCGATTCCTTCCCTCTGAGTGAATCCTTTGGCAACGAGTCTTGCTTTATATCTTTTAATATTGCCTTGTGAGTCTTTCTTTATTTTAAAGATCCATCTACATCCAATGGCTTTTACACCATCAGCAACTTAACAAGATCCCAGACTCGATTAGATGCCATAGATTCCATCTCGTCCTTCATGGCATTGTACCATAAGTTTGATTCCTTAGAACTCATGGCTTGTGAAAATGTTTAGGATCATTTTTGGCTCCAATGTTATAATCAGATTCATGTAGATACACAACATAATCACTAGAATTGCTGATTTCTTTATTCTAGTTGATTTTCTTAATGTTGTATCAATGACCTCTTGAGTAGTATCTTGCACAACTGATTGTTGATGAACAACATGATCTTCTAGATAACCATTAGCTTGTGAAATCTTAATGACTGGTTGTTGAGCACTTATTTGAGTTTGAGGGTACTATAAATAACAACCAATCCCTCACTTGAAGTGGAAGCTGGAATATCTGAATGATCTTTCTCAGAAGAAGCCAAATACTGAGATTGATCACTCCCACTGATCAAGTCATTCTCAAGAAATTTTGCATTTCTTGATTCCACAATCCTAGTGCTGTGAGATGGACAATAAAATTTATAACCCTTGGAGTTCTCAGCATATCCAATAAAATATCCACTAATAGTCCTTGGGTCTAGTTTTTTTCTTGTGGATTATAAACTCTTACTTCAATGGGCATCCCCAAACACGTATATGTTGCAAACTTGGTTTCCAACCTTTAAATAACTCAAATGATGTTTTGGAAATAGCCTTGGTTGGAACCCGGTTTAATATATACGCAGTTGTTTTAAGAGCTTCAGTCCACAAGGATTTAGGTAGGTTGGAGCTGACAATCATACTCCTTACCATGTCCAATAATGTCGGTTTCTCCTTTCAGCTACACTTTTGGTCAGGAGACCCTGGCATGGTGTATTATGGAACAATTCTATTTTCTTCAAGAAACGAGCAAAGGGACTAGGTGCTTGTCCATTCTCAGTGTATCTACCATAATATTCTCCACCTCTATCTGACCTCACGACCTTAATTTGTTTCCCGCATTGTTTCTCTACTTCTGCCTTAAATACCTAAAGGCATCTAATGCTTCGTTCTTATTATGAAGTAGGTAGAGATACATATATCGTGAATAGTCATCAATAAATGAGATGAAGTATCTCTGATCATACGAGTCCATATCTGGACTACAGATATCCGTATGTATGGTCTTCAGTATTTCCGAACTTCTCTTGGCATCTTTTTTGGACTTGTTGTTTTGCTTTCCCTTTATGCAGTCCACACAAGTGCCAAAATCAGCAAAATCAAGAGTATTAAGTACTCCATCTTTTACTAATCTTTTAATTCTCTCAATGGATATATGACCTAATCTCCGATGCCACAAAATAGAGGAATTCTCATTCATAACACGTCTTTTCATACTAGTTTGGGCGTGCATCACATTATATGAAGTATTATTTTTTAAATTAATTTGGAAAAGATTGTCGGACAATAACCATTCCCAATAAGCTTAGATTTATAAAATAAAACAGAGCTTTTATTAAAATTAAAAGAATATCCTGCTGGTACAAGCCTTGACACTGAAATTAAATTTCTAGAGAAACTTAGAATATAAAATGTCTTTTCCAAATCCAAAACAAAACCAAATCTAAAATAAGTCTGCACGTCCCAATCGCTTCACATGTGAACCCATCTTGTTTCCTGAATAGATGTTTTGTTCACATCCCAATGGTTTCCTTTGATTTAGAAAACCCTGCAAGGTATTTGAAACATGGATTGTAGAACCAGAATCAATCCACCATGTGTTATGACATATAACCAAATTCATGACATACGAATGAGGTTAGAGTACCTTTCTTGCCAAGCCAAGCTTTGAATTTGAGGCAATCTTTCTTTATATGCCCTTTCTTTTTGCAAAAGAAGCACTTGGACTCCTTCTTGTCTTCTGTATGGATGGATACTTTACCTTTCCTTTGTATTTGGCTTTGGGAGCTTTAGTCTTTCTCTAAGTGACTAAATGTGCACTTTCTCCTATTTATAAAATAAGCCTCCCTTCCTCTTAAACACACATGGTCAGAAGTTCATTAATTGACCATTTGTCCTTATGTGTATTGTAAGATATTTTGAAGGGACTATACTGTTATGGGAGTGAGCTCAAAATAAAGTGCACCAAGAAAGATTCTGACATCTCAACCTCTAGGGATTTCAACTGAGCCGCAATGTCCCTCATCTTCATGATGTGCTCACGCACACCTCCAACCATAGTGAGCTTTATTGATGACAATTTTGTCATTAGGGTGCTAGCCAGTGCCTTATCTGAAGACTCAAATTATACATCAATAGCCTTCAGAAGTTTCTTGATATTTTTGCACTCAGAAATTGAACCATGTATACTAGCAGAAATCTTAGTACGTATGAACATCATACTGAGGTGATTGGATCGCTTCCATCATTCATACAGCAATCTCAGCCTGAGTGCTAGTAGATATAACCGAATGTGGTTCATCCTTCCTGATAGCATAGTCAATATCCATGCACCCTAATTGAAGAAGAATTCTCTCCTTCCATAATTTATAATTATCACCACTTAAATCGAGAACGTCACATTTTATATCAGAAATATTAACAGGAAAAATAGCTGCATAAAAATAAAATTCATGTTCATGTAACTGAATTTGAGGCATATAACTTGATGTCATGTCTTACCAATGTAAACATGCAATAACATGAATCAATAACATATAATAACTACTGTGGGCTAAGTTATTATACTTAAATAGACTCATTAACTTAATGATGTGACTAACAAATCATATTCCTTTCTTAATTCCTATGGATAATTAAGAAAATAATTTGTTATCCCATCCTAATTAATTATATCAGTGCAATAAAAATTCCTGTGGGATAAGATTCATTGCATTAATATAANCATAAATATTTAATTGGTGGAGACCCATTAATTTTGTCATCTACTATATATATATATATATATATATATATATATATATATATATATATATATATGATTTAAATTTAGCTGAATGAAAAAAAAAGGATTTATATTGTCGATCTTAGCCAAGTTGAGATTAAAACTTTATTGTTGTTGTTGTAGACTCATTAATTTTGTCAATTTAATACAGGAGATGAGAAGCATTTTGACTATGATGAAATAGTGAATATGGGCCCAAACACTGGGGAGATCTGGATCCAGAATGGGCAACATGTTCTGATGAGAAAACCAATCACCCATAGATATAAGCCATAAGAATATTCAATGGAATCCAAATAATGGAAGCCTAAGCAACATTTACAGAACTTACGCAATTATGCAAAATAGGGGCCATGACATAATGGTAAGACCCAGTGATTTCTTTTCTATTCCTTTCCATTTTAAATAAATATAGGGGCTAAAAAGTCTCTCCAAACCTTCTCATTGAACAAAAGAAAATATATCACTTTCTTTTATACCATCTATATGCTTTAATTTCACTCTTCTTTAAATTTTTTTTTCAAACATATTCATTCAAATTTTTTTTTATTTTCCTCATATGAATGTAGATTAGTTGGACAGAAGGCTCAAGACCTGGTGCAGGATTACTTTTAATTGATGGCAAGGCCTATGTTCTTCAGCAATGCCATTGGCACTCACCCTCTGAGCATACATTTTTCGGCCAAAGGTGCCCTTCTATTCATCACTGCATCTCCAACCTCTTGTATGTAGCACAAACCATTTGGTGGCCGTGGGAGGTATCAAGGAAGAAAGGAGTTTCTGCAGTTAGGATTTATACATTTCATATGACTACATAATATATGTGATGTCTCATGTAGCCCAAGCTGGATCCACAAAGTGTTTTAACAGCACAAGTTTGGCCCAGCCCAATCCATAAGTATTTTAATATGGTATTTTATGAAAACAAATCTTAAAATTCTCTTAAAATACCAAGGATTCCAGTAAATAATGCTTCATTTGATTTCGAATTTTACATTTTATACTTGTAAAATTCAGCTTCTGAGAGCACAAAAAGCACAAACCATGCACTCATGCACGCAAAATACTAGTCTATTACAATTTCCGGCCTTTATCTTTAAGCAATTGAGACCTGAGAAATATATTTGTGTCACAGGTATCCACTAGAGTTGCATATGGTTCACGTTAGTTCAGATGGAAGAATAGCAGTCATTGGCATCTTGTACCAACATGGCTATCCTGATCCCTTCCTTTCAGAGGTTTGTCATCAAAAGAACTCAACTTCTTCCACCATATCCCCTCCACTCTAAGTCAAATAGGCTCATCTTTGTTGGCTCAGCTGACGAGGTACTTGGACTTCCTGATCTTGACGCAAAGAGACGAGGTTGTTGTGGGTTATCTATCTCCACCACCAATAAAATATGGAGCTCATTATTACACATACTCTGGTTCTCTAACCACTCCACCTTGTACTGAAAATGTTACCTGGATCCTGTTACAAGAGGTTTGTGGCGTTCTAATTTACCTATTGTGCTCGTCTCCTTTAGCCAAATTTTTCTTCTTATAGATCGACTCTCATGGTTTTAGGTGAGGAGTGTCTCAAAAAGACAAGTAGAATTGCTAAGGACTGCTGTGCATGACGTAAGTTGATCAGTTGGCTGATTGAGAATTGTGGTGGTTGCTGTTCAATGCAATGCAATTACATTAGATTACTTTAATAACAATTGTTGGTTGTTCTGATGGTCTGCTAACTGGGTTTGTTTTATGATCAATTTTACATTTCTGCAGAAGGACAATGCAAGACCAATTCAACCGATCAACGGACGCATAGTTTACTTGTACGAACCATGGCTGCACCAAAATCATGCGAGCTCCTGATGCTAAGTACTTTGATGGGGAAATCCTATGCCAGATTGCAAATAAAATAGTCGAGAGTTTAGCATCTTGACTGCTGTGTTGTATCTTTGTCGTCCACTTTGATGCTATTGGAACAATATTTACTTGCTGTGTAATACATAATTTTCCATCTGATATATGGTCAGCTTAAAAGTAGACACACCTATTACCTTATTCAAATTTTGAGCTTACTTTTAAACTTACCTGATTGCTCTTTCTTTTTACTAAAATTATTTACAGGTTAGTTAGCTAAGGATTGAATATTAACGATTAATATTCTAACACCTCATTGCCAAGGTTTTGCATCACATGAGAAAAGATCATTTAAAGAGCTTATAATTCAATTTCATATACTATGAATTAACATAGGCTTGATATTATAAGATCAGGCCTGACCTACTAACATGTTAATAATTTTATGCGCGCTGTTGACTCTAGAAACACAAAGTTAAGGATCGAAATCCATGAGTAAAACAATTAAGGAAATAATAACCTATTTGGCATCTAAATACAGAAAAATTGAGTGGAAATTTAAACTACCATTAAATGTTAACTCGCCCTTCAACGGTGCCTGCACCATTTGTTCATCACTGCACCATTTGTTCACCTCACTCTATTCTCGCTGATAAGAGATAGCTATCCACGAGGGGCAAAGGACAAAGAGAAGAGAGAGAGAATACTAAACAACGGCTTGAGTGCAATTGTAAGCTCGGCGGGTTATGGACGGTAGCCGCCTCAAGAGCCAGTGATCTGCACAACTCGTGCCATCTTTGTTCATCGATTTCCACGTGTAATCTTTTTTTTTTTTGGCTGCAAAACATTTCCACGTGTAATGTATACGACGTTTGGACCATCTCTGTGCTCATCGACTTCCACGTGTAATGTAAGGAAACCACGTTTTTGGTCGGCCATCCGCACCTGATTCAACGATTCAAAAGATGAGAAGTTTGTGGTTCCTTCTGTTGCCGTGTACCTTCGTTACCCCACTCATCCTCCTTCAATCAACTCCCTCGGCATCTCAAATAGTCGGTAAGCGTTTTCATGAGAAAGTGCTGGTTTTGGTTTTGATATAATATTTAGATCGTCAATTAATTGGTCCAAAAAATGATGGCAAGCTTGAAATAGTGTTGGCCAATCTTGAGAAGGGATACAGATGGATGAAATCATTCATGAATCGATCAGCCTCAAAGCAAATTCAGGTTGAGAACGTCGTCGATTTCTGATCGCTTTTTCGGTCACAAAAAAAGTTAACAAAGTTTAAATAACAATTGCTTATTTCATGATAGCCTCGTAAGGATGCATTTTAAGTTATGTTAGACTTAATTTAAATATATCGATCCCTCTCAGATATGTGGAAACATGGGATCAATATATTTATCATGAGAATAGAGCAAGTCAAGATCGATAAATACCTCCAGCCATTGCTGTTGATTTTCTTCCAGATGAGGGTAAGGATCTTGATCTTCCTCTTGATCTGAATCAGCTGCACCTCTCGGGATCTTGATCTATCGCTTCGAAAACCTTAATTGAGTGCTTGATTGAGTGCTTCCAATCAATGAGCTATCGCATACGATGGTGTATGCCCTTAGAAATGCTCTTGATCAGGGACCCAATCTCTCTGGCTTTTTTTTGGTTTTTTCTCCCGATGACTTTTTTTTGTTATCGAAAGCCTTAGAAGGGATCTCTATTTAAAGAGATATCTTAACTCCCTTCCACCGCCTACTCCCATCAAAGTCATCGGTGTTTAAGCGTTTAACACTATTTAAGAGATTTCGTTACCACTTATTAACTAGTGGATGGCGTAGAGAATTATCCGACGATTAAGCTATATTGCAATAAAATAGGACCATCTACTAAACAGGATACTACATTCTCCACTTGGTCCATATATTTTATCTTAATTCATAATTCTCAATACTGAACAAGAAACCAAATACATGATTGAGTATTATCTTCTATGTATTATCTTCTATGTATTACAATGCATTCAATTTCTTTACCACTATTCCAAATGTGACAACATAACATAATGAATAAACTATATGATTATTCAGAGTCCAAAAAAAAAATTATCATTTCTCGAAAGTCAAATAATGTGTACACCAGAATGAGAAAAAACAAATAATTGAAATAAGAGTTTCTTTGTACAAACTGTTATCCATGCAATTATATCATGGAACCAACTCCCATTCGTATCACATGATCCTTAAAATTCTTAATTGGCATGCTTTAGTCAAAGGATCAGCTATCATCAACTCAGTGCTAACGTGTTCTATGACCACTTTGTTTTCTTTAACATGTTCTCTTATGGCTAAATACTTAATGTCGATATATTTACTTCGACTACCACTCTTGTGGTTTTAGCCAAAAATACAGCAGCTGAATTATCACAGTACAGTTTAATTGGCCTAGCAATAGAGTCAACAATTCTAAGCCCTAAGATGAAACTCTTCAACCATACACCTTGCGATGTAGCCTCAAAACAAGCAACGAACTCCGCTTCATAGTAGAGGTAGCAGTCAAAGTCTGCTTTGCACTCCTCCATGATATGGCTCCACCAGCTAGCATAAATATAAATCCTGATGTTGATTTCCGAGAATCACAGCCAGCAAAGTCTAAATCTGAGTAACCCTCTATCTCCAAATGATCAGTTCGTCTATACATGAGCATGTAGTCCTTGGTCCCTTAAAGATACCTCATGACCTTTTTAGCAGCTCTCCAGTGGTCTAAACCTGGATTACTCTGATATCTTCCCAACATTCCTACTGCAAATGCAATGTCAGGTCTTGTGCAAACCTAAGCATACATTAGGCTTCCAACAGCTAAGAATATGGAATGTTGTGCATATGTTCCCGTTCAAGTTCATTTTTAGGGCACTGGTTCAAAGCGAACTTGTCACCCTTCACTAAGGTGCAACACTTGGTGAACAATTTTTTATCTGAAATCTCTCCAAGACTTTATTGATATAAGTTTCTTAAGACAATCCTAAAATGCCTCGAGATCTTTCTCTATGGATCTTAATGCCAATGACATAAGATGCCTCACTCATATCTTTCATATCAAAATTTTTGGAGAAAAATTGTTTCACCTCATATAGCAACCCTTTATCATTGGTTGCAAGTAGAATGTCATCCACATATAGGACCAAGAAATAAATTTTGCTCCCACTAACCTTCTGGTATATACATTGATCCATGATGTTCTCTTCAAAATCAAAGGAAGAGATCACATCATGAAATTTTAAATACACTGACGTGAGGCTTGTTTCAATCCATATATGGATTTCTTAAGCTTGCAAACCAAATGCTCACTATCACTAGAGAAAAATCCTTCAGGCTATTTCATGTAAACCTCTTCCTCTAGATCTCCATTAAGGAATGCAGTTTTCACATCCATTTGATGTAACTCAAAATCAAAATGAGCTACCAATGCCATAATTATTCAGAGAGAATCTTTCTTGGATACAGTAGAAAATGTCTCCGTGTAGTCGATTCCTTCCCTCTGAGTGAATCCTTTGGCAACGAGTCTTGCTTTATATCTTTTAATATTGCCTTGTGAGTCTTTCTTTATTTTAAAGATCCATCTACATCCAATGGCTTTTACACCATCAGGCAACTTAACAAGATCCCAGACTCGATTAGATGCCATAGATTCCATCTCGTCCTTCATGGCATTGTACCATAAGTTTGATTCCTTAGAACTCATGGCTTGTGAAAATGTTTAGGATCATTTTTGGCTCCAATGTTATAATCAGATTCATGTAGATACACAACATAATCACTAGGAATTGCTGATTTCTTTATTCTAGTTGATTTTCTTAATGTTGTATCAATGACCTCTTGAGTAGTATCTTGCACAACTGATTGTTGATGAACAACATGATCTTCTAGATTACCATTAGCTTGTGAAATCTTAATGACTGGTTGTTGAGCACTTATTTGAGTTTGAGGAGTACTATAAATAACAACCAATCCCTCACTTGAAGTGGAAGCTGGAATATCTGAATGATCTTTCTCAGAAGAAGCCAAATACTGAGATTGATCACTCCCACTGATCAAGTCATTCTCAAGAAATTTTGCATTTCTTGATTCCACAATCCTAGTGCTGTGAGATGGATAATAAAATCTATAACCCTTGGACTTCTCAGCATATCCAATAAAATATCCACTAATAGTCCTTGGGTCTAGTTTCTTTTCTTGTGGATTATAGACTCTTACTTCAGATGGGCATCCCTAAACACGTATATGTTGCAAACTTGGTTTCCAACCTTTAAATAACTCAAATGATGTTTTGGAAATAGCCTTGGTTGGAACCCAGTTTAATATATACGCAGTTGTTTTAAGAGCTTCAGTCCACAAGGATTTAGTAGGTTGGAGCTGACAATCATACTCCTTACCATGTCCAATAATGTCAGGTTTCTCCTTTCAGCTACACCATTTTGGTCAGGAGACCCTGGCATGGTGTATTATGGAACAATTCTATTTTCTTCAAGAAACGAGCAAACGGACCAAGTGCTTGTCCATTCTCAGTGTATCTACCATAATATTCTCCACCACTATCTGACCTCACGGCCTTAATTTGCTTCCGCATTGTTTCTCTACTTCTACCTTAAATACCCTAAAGGCATCTAATGCTTTGTTCTTATTATGAAGCAGGTAAAGATACATATATCGTGAATAGTCATTAATAAATGAGATGAAGTATCTCTGACCATACGAGTCCATATCTGGACTACAGATATCCGTATGTATGGTCTTCAGTATTTCCGAACTTCTCTTGCATCTTTTTTGGACTTGTTGTTTTGCTTTCCCCAGTCCACACAAGTGCCAAAATCAGCAAAATCAAGAGTATTAAGTACTCCATCTTTTACTAATCTTTTAATTCTCTCAATGGATATATGACCTAATCTTCGATGCCACAAAATAGAGGAATTCTCATTCATAACACATCTTTTCATACCAGTTTGGGCGTGCATCACATTATAGGAAGTATTATTTTTTAAATTAATTTGGAAAAGATTGTCGACAATGAACCATTCCCAATAAGCTTAGATTTATAAAATAAATCAACAGAGCTTTTATTAAAATTAAAGGAATATCCTGCTGGTACAAGCCTTGACACTGAAATCAAATTTCTAGAGAAACTTGGAATATAAAATGTCTTTTCCAAATCCAAAATAAAACCAGAATCTAAAATAAGTCTGCACGTCCCAATCGCTTCACATGTGAACCCATTTGTTTCCTGAATAGATGTTTTGTTCACTTCCCAATGGTTTCCTTTGATTTAGAAAACCCTGCAAGGTATTTGAAACATGGATTGTAGAACCAGAATCAATCCACCATGTGTTATGACATATAACCAAATTGGATGACATACGAATGAGGTTAGAGTACCTTTCTTGCCAAGCCAAGCTTTGAATTTGAGGCAATCTTTCTTTATATGCCCTTTCTTTTTGCAAAAGAAGCACTTGGACTCCTTCTTGTCTTCTATATGGATGGATACTTTACCCTTTCTTTGTTTGGCTTTGGGAGCTTTAGTCTTTCTCTGAGTGACTAAATGTGCACTTTCTCCATTTCTAAAATAAGCCTCCCTTCCTCTTAAACACACATGGTCAGAAGTTCATTAATTGACCATTTGTCCTTATGTGTGTTGTAAGATATTTTGAAGGGACTATACTGTTATGGGAGTGAGCTCAAAATAAAGTGCACCAAGAAAGATTCTGACATCTCAACCTCTAGGGATTTCAACTGAGCCGCAATGTCCCTCATCTTCATGATGTGCTCACGCACACCTCCAACCGTGGTGAGCTTTATTGATGACAATTTTGTCATTAGGGTGCTAGCCAGTGCCTTATCTGAAGACTCAAATTGTGCATCAATAGCCTTCAGAAGTTCCTTGACATTTTTGCACTCAGAAATTGAACCATGTATACTAGCAGAAATCTTAGTACGTATGAACATCATACTGAGGTGATTGGATCGCTCCCATCGTTTATATGCAGCAATCTCAGCCTGAGTGCTAGTAGATATAACCGAATGTGGTTCATCCTTCCTGATAGCATAGTCAATATCCATGCACCCTAATTGAAGAAGAATTCTCTCCTTCCATAATTTATAATTATCACCACTTAAATCAGGAATGTCATATTTTATATCAGAAATATTAACAGGAAAAATAGCTGCATAAAATAAAATTCATGTTCATGTAACTAATTTGAGGCATATAACTTGATGTCATGTCTTACCAATGTAAACATGCAATAACATGAATCAATAACATATAATAACTACCTGTGGGCTAAGTTATTATACTTAAATAGACTCATTAACTTAATGATGTGACTAACAAATCATATTCCTTTCTTAATTCCTATGGGTAATTAAGAAAATAATTTGTTATCCCATCCTAATTAATTATATCAGTGCAATAAAAATTCCTGTGGGATAAGATTCATTGCATTAATATAATTAATCGCAATTAATGTCATCTAACCTTATGTGATCTTTGCAACTCAATATATAATTTTGATTAATTAAAGATGTTGTAGCTACTCCTCAATTAATCAAAATCATATTGATCACATGATATTTGAACTCCATTATATGCATATAGATTAACCAATTTAGCATGATTATTAGGTAATGATCTTAATCAACGTAACATTTCTAAATCAAGATATGAATTAATCAAATTGGCCAGGCCAGTGAAAGAGAAGTGGGGTCTCCCGTTGCTTTCCTTAGGTCAGTCAATGGAACCAATTAAGTAACAAATCTCTTTACCTTTCTAGACACCAATTGACCAATCAAACCTTGAAAGGATTTGCACTGTGATTTTTCACACTACCACCAAATGTAATTTTATTCATGCATATAATAAATCTAATATGCAAGATAGAGATAGCATATCAATTATCTATTTAATAATTTTTAAAATTATCATCTTAAGAAAAAAAAATTTTAATTAAAACACGTCCGGCCGTAGCTCATTATTCCCTTGGGCCAGTCTATGCAAAACACCGTAGGCATAGAGACTCAGGAGACGTATTTTAATACAAAAATTTTAAACTTAAGAAATAAAAGATAAAACCAATCATATCATATGATATATATTAAACAGATAATAGCATGCATTTAAAATTTAACCAATCCAATCTGATTTTAAATCCCATGAGAAAACCGAAAGACCCATAGGCGAGAAAATCGAAAACATGTGGTTATGGAAGCCACGTTTCCGCTATTTTTTCTCTCTTACATTTTCTCTCTTTAACAGGCCACCGCATGTGGTTATGGAAGCCATGTTTTCGCTGTTTTTCCTTTCTTTACGTTTCCGCTTCACTCAAAGTTCCGTGAGCAAAAATTGAAACCTGACGGAAGAAAATCGAAACGGCCAGGAAAAATTGGAACAGCAAAGGAAAAAAATGGCCACTGTAGATTTGAACTTGAGATCTCCGCAAGCTTCCTTTTTTAAAAAATGCCAGAGAGAAACCCAAAAAATCCATGATGCACGGAATTCTTTACGTGAACATCTTTAATAGAAGAGGAAGAGGCCACATTTTGTTTTCGCAAAAATTGGAACCTGATATCCAAAAAAAATTGAAAATGGAAAACACGTGGCATAAATTGCTTGAAAAGAGGAACCTTGATGGAAACACTCACAAAATAAGGCAGAGGTTTAAAGGCTCTGATGCCAAATATTAGACTTAATTTAAATATATTGATCCCTATCAGATATGCAGAAACATGGGATCAATATATTTATCATGAGAATAAAGCAAGTCAAGATTGATAAATACCTCCAGCCATTGTTGTTGATTTTCTTCCAGTTGAGGGTAAGGATCTTGATCTTCCTCTCGATCTGAATCAGCTGCACCTCTCGGGATCTTGATCTACCGCTTTGATCTGAATCAGCTATAGATCTACCTCTCAGGATCTTGATCTATCGCTTCGAAAACCTTGATTGAGTGCTTGATTGAGTGCTTCCAATCAATGAGCTATCGCACATGATGGTGTATGCCCTCAGAATATGCTCTTGATCAGGGATTCAATCTCTCTAGCTTCTTTTTGATTTTTTCTCCCGATGACTTTTTTTTTTTGTTATCGAAAGCCTTAGAAGGGATCTCTGTTTAAAGAGATATCTTAACTCCCTTCTACCGCCTACTCCCGTCAAAGTAGGTGTTTAAGCGTTTAACACTATTTAATCCACCGCCTACTCCCATCAAAGTAGGGGTTTAAGCATTTAATACTATTTAAGAGATTTCGTTACCACTTATTAACTAGTGGATGGCGTAGAGAATTATCTGACGATTAAGCTATATTGCAATAAAATAGGACCATCTACTAAACGGGATACTACATTATGTTGTTTGCACAATCATAGGAGGTTTTAAATAGCTAGTATGGGAGTTGATCATGGGTCTCACGCTGAAAATGTTTTGATGAAGAAAGATTGGTTGATCAGCTCTAAATGTTATTTTTGCGGGGAGCCTATTGAGGCATTTCCCTATCTTTTCTTTTCTGTTCTTATGCCACCGCTCTTTGGTCTAAGACCTTTTCTATCTTTAATATTTTCTCTGCACCTCGTAACCTAAGTCATGTATGATCCTTTTGAAGATCCAAGTATATTCTTCATCAGTGAAGATTAGCTTGGAACTAACTAGCTATAAGTTTTTATTGCCATATATGAAAGGAAAGAAATTCTTGTCTTTGTTTTATGAAATCCTTTCCAATGGTTGCTTTCTACAGAAGGATTTTTCTTACTTTTGACTCATGAAAATGCTCTCAAAAGAAAGAGCAAGAGCAATGTATTTAGCTCTCAAGGCTAGCTAAACTTATATTGACTCTATCTTGTACATTATCTTCCAGTATAACCTATTTTCTAATAGAAGCGTGGAGGGTTTCCACTCCCCAATTCAAAGTAAAAAAATATAAAAAAAGATCATGAGCTAATTAGTCTATATAATCTGACTTGAAATTTTGCAAACTTGAATGCTAAAAATAGATGCATAAATCGAGTTTGGATAGAAAATAGGTTCGATAAAAAAATTTAGGCAATGCATAAAAGAATTACAAATAGCTATCCCAATCTCTTCTCTCTTGAAATATAGATGTGTCTCATGCTGACAATATTTGGGCAAGGAAATATTGCTGGACCTCCTCTAAATGTTGTTTCTATGGAGAGCCTATTGAGGCATTTCTTTACCTTTTTCTTTTCTATCCTTATGCCAATGCTCTTTGGATTAAGACCTTTTCTACCCTTAATATTTTTTCTGTACCTCGTAACCTAAACCATATATAGTCCTTTTGGAGATCCAAATATATTACTTATCAGTGAAGATTAGCTTGGAACCTACTGGCTATAAGTATCTATTGCCATCTCCGGAAGGAAAGAAAATTCTTGTTTATTTTTTACGAAATCATTCCTAGCCATTGCTCTCAACAAAAGAATTTTTCTTACTTTTGACTCTTGAAAATGCTCTTAAAAGAAAGAGCAAGCACAGTGCACTTAGCCCTCAAGGCTAGCTAAACTTATCTTGACTCTATCTAGTACATTATCTTTCTATATAGCCTATTTTCTAATAAAAGCTTGGGGGGTTTCTACTCCCCAATTCAAAGTAAAAGGAAAAAGAAAGAAATTTTTCATGAAGTCTTTCCCAGCGGTTTCTCTCTATAGAAGGATTTTCCGTACTTTTGACTCTTGAAAATACTCTCAAGAGAAAGAACAGGCACAGTACACTTAGTTCTCAAGGCTAGCTAAACTTATCTTGACTCTATCTTGTACATTATCTTTCTATATACTAATAAAAGCTTAGGGGGTTTCCACTCCCCGATTCAAAGTAAAAAAAAGAAAGATCACAAGCTAATTAGTTTGTCTAATCTGTCTTAAAATTTTGCAAACTTGAATGCTAAAATAGATTCATAAATTGAGTTTGGATAAAAAATAGGTTCGATGAAAAATTAGGCAATGCGTGAAAAAATTTAAAATAGTTGCCTCAGTCTCCTTCCTCTCAGAATGCAGTCAAGTTTTGGATCCAATCAACCTTTCCACCATTAGATCCATACGGATCCTAAAGCCATCCTACCTTTTTCACTTTTTTATTTTTGAGATCTATAATTCATATGAATCTAATGGTGAAAAGAGTGATAGGATTTCGGCTTGATTGTATTCGAATTTAGTTCAATCAAGCTCTCTCTCTCTCTCTCTCTCTCTCTCTCTCTCTCTCTCTCTCTCTCTCTCTCTCTAAATATATATTAGAGAAAATTATGAGTGAAATGGCCTAATTGGCCCAATTTGAAATTTCACATGCCTAAGCACTAAAATAATTCTATGTAGATCCTAATTAAGGGAGAAAAATAAAATTTGGGTTCATCAAGTGAGCTTGAAATTGACTCTTTATCAGATATAAACAACAAATATAGATATGATAGCCAAGTCGGACCAACCTAAAACATAAGCATTTTAGATTTAACAATCAGTATTAGCCAGACATTTGACTAGCTCTAAGCAAGAGTAGGGTATTATACCACATGCATCCTTACCTAATTGGCTTGTAAATTCATATTGCATCCATCCATGCCTAATTGAGATGTAAATTCATTATTTTTTTTTTCAAATTTAATATGCTGCTTTCTTCTCTTTTTCTTGTAAGGGCTTTTGTTGTTTTACTACAGTTGTCTCTCCTTCTTGCAATTTAAAAACAAAGTATTCTATTACTTTATCTATGAATTAAATGATATGATATTCCTAGGTTTAAACTCTGAACTGGATGCAATATTTAGCAATTTTAATAATAGGTGTTACAGATTATATTTTTAGAATAGAAAGTAAATATATTTGATTCTGATTCATAGGAATTATTACATATTGCATTTTTAGAATAAAAAGTAGACTGCATTTTTATAATAGAAAATAAATATATTTGATTCTGATTTATAGGAATTTAATATAATTAGTTTTTCTTTCTAACATAGGATTTGTAGCTTGTATATATACCTAAGAGATTAATGAATAAAATATATAAAAATTACTTTCTTCTTTCTCTTTTAGAGTTTTAATTGTGTTTCATGGTATCAAAGCTTTCGAGCTTATAACTCTAAAATAAATAAACAATGAGATTTTAGGGTTTTCTTGGGTTTCCACTTTTGGCAATTTTTTGTTTTCACCACATACACTTGGGGAAGCACCACTCATCGATCAACCTTCATCCAGAATTTCAATGCTAAATCTAGTCCTTTTTCGTTCATTCTGCTTGCCTCAACTTTCACAATAAGTTTACTATCTATTTGGATCAACATATATTCGGTGCGGGATCAACTTTGGGACAAGTTAGGATTCTTTGGATATTTTTAACTTTGTTATAGTTTTGGCTCTATTATTTGACTGATATTTGATATGAAGGAAAATAAGTTTGTTGTTGTGTCTAATGTGGTTCCTGCAATATCAAAAATCATAGAATATAAATTTAATAGATCTAATTATTTAGATTGAAGTAAAACTATTAGACTTTATTTGCAGAGTGTTGCTATGGATAATTATTTAACTGATGAGCCATGAGCGACCCAAAAATCTCATGGCTAAGAGAGGATGCCCATCTATTTTTACAAATACATAATTCTATTGATGGTGAGGTGGTTGGTTTGATAAATTATTGTAAATTTATGAAAGAATTAATGAATTATTTGAAGTTTATATATTTTGGCAAGAAAAATATCAAACGCACTTATGAGGTATGCCAAGCCTTTTATCGTGCAAAAAAATATGACAGATCCCTCACTGACTACTTTATGGATTTTAAGAAGACTCATGAGAAACTTAATATTCTACTTCCATTTAGTACTAATATGAAAGTTCAGCAAGCTCAGAAAGAAAAGATGGTGGTTATGAGCTTCTTGGCTGGTCTTTCTTCTGAGTTTGAGTGGTGGGGGCATCAGGATCAGACAGAGGTTACTAAGCTCATTATGGAATTTTTACTTTATGTTGGTTTGACTTTAAGTATTGTAATCAAGTTTTGTCAGTCCAAAAATTTTATTTTAATCAAGTATGAGTTCAGTAATTTTATTTGAATCAAGTCAAGATTTATTGAGTCAAAGTATAAGAAGTTAACAACCCAAGACCATAAAGGACCATATTCAGTGAGCCACCTCAGTCCCACATGAAATTTTAGTCAAAGTAGGCACCATCTACTCAATTAGGGCATCCCAAGATTTTTATAAAGTCATCTCAGTATAAAGAAAGTAAATAAGCCTTCTATGGAAGGTGACTTGCCATCCACTCCTTATGAAAAGCAGAATATAGCGCTATCCCCTGATATCTTTTCTTTGTTTCAAAATGCTGCCTATCTCCTTATTTGGAAAAGCTATTCCCTGATTTCTTTTTCTTATTTTAAGATGCCACCTATCTCCTTATTTGGAAAATATGTCCTCTATTTTTTTTTTCTTATTTCAAGATGCCACCTATCTTCTTATTTGAAAAAGTTATCCCCTGATCTCTTTTTCTTGTTTTAAGATGTCACCTATCTTCTTATTTGGAAATAATATGGCACCCTTATTTTATTTTTTTCATGTAAATCAAGGGTTAGGGTTTATTATAAAAACCCCTCCCTTCTTTTTATTAAGAACAATTGATGATTAATGAAAAAAATCTTTTTCTTCTATTTTTTTTGTGCTCCTAAGCATTGACACTCTGTGAGAGAGAGGGTGAGAGGCCAAATAAATACACATTCCAACACTTGTTCCAAGCATCCCAGCCTCAAGATGCCAAGGTGTTACGATCCTTAGATGAAGTCCTCCTTGTCTTTAGAACCATCTGAAGGAAGGCCGAAATATTTGTGGTAGCATAGCTTCGTCTTTCAGACGCTCATCCCGAGAGCTGTGTGACCCAATCTTTTAGGACAAAGATCATCATTGCCTATAACTAGACCCATCATTTCTCATAAGTTCTATTTTTGTTGAAGAAAGAGCATGTTCTAAGTAGTGGTCTTAACCCTAGGTCTTATTTTCTTTATTACTTAATGAGTCGTGTTATGTGGATAGTTACTTTACTCTTCGCATATTAATCCTTAGTTTATTCTTACTTATTTTGAAAAATAAAGTACCTTAAAATATAAATCATTGCTCTACGTTAATCTCTTGCATGGTACATCCTGCATCAATTTGGTATCAGAGCAAGCTAGGACATGTTCATACATAGTGTTAAAATTTTTAATCATCTAATTAATCTTTATTAAATCAATAATTTTCTTCTTATTTTTAGATCTATAACATAAATTATATATATATATATATGCATATTTTACTTTAGGTTTTTATATGTATGTGCATGCATCACTGAATTCACTTAATTAGGTCCCTGCGAGAGCGGGGGGCCTCCCATAATTCCACCTCTTACCTAGCCAGTGGAAAGGATAATTGTTGAGTTGATTGTAATTTAAGTTGATTCATTCTACTTGAGCTTTTAGGTCTAGAAACCCTAGAATGAATTTATGTATTGCATGACCACTAGTTCAGGAGCCCATTACCAACATCCCTAAACACAACCAAGTTATACCATAGATCCCAATCTTGAAACTCTAATGAGAACCATGATTGAATAATTTAGATAATTAAATAATAGGTTTGACCAAATGGAAGAGCGAATCGAGACCCTTGCAGAAAATTGATTGAACCACACTGAACCTGAATCACCTAGACCAAGTCTCCTTGGTCCAAGAGCCCATCATCATGATCTCACCCCTGAACATAACCCTG
Organism: Calamus simplicifolius; assembly: GCA_900491605.1. Lineage (NCBI taxonomy): Eukaryota > Viridiplantae > Streptophyta > Magnoliopsida > Arecales > Arecaceae > Calamus > Calamus simplicifolius. The sequence goes on along the minus strand of UESW01004642.1, from coordinate 190,658 downwards.
GATGCCCATACCAAGACTTTATGGATTTGAAGGAAAGAGTCTTTAGGAACATACGACTCGATGCACCTACATTTAATTGCAATCTTGACCCTAAGGTATATACTGATTGGAAAGAAGATATAGACGAGTACTTTGAGTGGTATGAAATGTCTGAGGAGAGAAAGTTTAAGTTTGCTAAACTTAGGTTAGTTGGCCAGGCTAGACTATATTGAAGGAATATTAAAAGGATAACTAGGCAAAGGGGAGACATACCCATAGCTAACTAGAGAGCCATGAAACTTAAGCTTAGGAAAAAGTATCTTTCCCTATCCTATCACCAGAGACTTTTAGATCAATGGCAAAGGCTAAGTCAGGAAAGCAAGACCGTATCTGAATACATAGCCAAATTTGATGAATATGTCATGAGGTATAGCATAAATGAATCTGAAGTTGTGACCCTATCTAGATTTAGGACTGAACTACTTGAGGACATTCAGAGAGAATTATTTTTAAGAGAAGTCCATGATCTTGAATAGGCTTATCAAATAGTTAGAGACTACGAGAGATTCCAAAGGGGACCCATAATCCATCGACCTGAATCCACTAGGAATGGATTCTAGTGCATCCAAGCCTATTCAAGAAACTAGGGTCTAGTCAAGTGCATCCAAGCCAACCTACTCCTAGCATCTCATTGACCCACAAGGAAGATAAGAGTAAGTTACCTGAAGTTCAGAGAAATCCTAATCCTAATGCTCCTTGTTTTAGATGTCATAAATTGGGACACTATGTTGGTTAATGCCCAACTAGATCCCTACAGATAGGAAAACTAGAGGAAGAAGATCCTAAACTCACTAATGAGCATGAAGGAGAAGTATATGAAGCTGAAATACACTTAGTGGATGAATATGAAGGAGAGAAGAAAGTCATTGAGTCATCTGATTTATCAAGAGTTGTTAGATGTATCTTAACCCAAACCAAAGAACAAGAGGATTGGTGTAGGACCCATATCCTAAAGACATTTATGAAGTTAAGGAAAAAGGTATGTAAGATCATCATAGATAGCGGGAGCTGTGTTAATGCCATCTCAACCAGTGCTGTCAAAACCCTAGGTTTATCTACGGTTCCCCATCCCAATCCTTATAAGGTATCCTGTATAGACTCAACTTTCATCCCCATTAAACTAAGATGCCAAGTCATGATCCAACTACAATCCTATCAAGAAAAGGTATGGTGTGATGTATTCCTATGGAAGTTAGCAGTATAATCTTAGGTCGACCTTGGTTATATGATCATGATGTTATCCTGTATGGTCGATCCAATTCCTGCTCCTTTAACCACCATGAAAGAAGCTTGCAATAAACCCAACTCCATCTAAGGATCATATTAAGAGGAAATTTAGTAACCTAAAAGAGAAAAAATCAGGATAAAATTTGATCAGCGCTAAAGAAGTGGAGCGTGAGATCACCGAGGGTTCATTAGTTTGGATCTTAACTACTAGAAAAATTGATTATCAAACCCAAAAAGAACACCCTTAAAAGATAGTAGAATTTTGGAAAGAGTTAGAATTTTTGAAAGAGTTTCAAAATATATTTTCTGAAGAACTTCCTGATCAATTACCATCTTTAAGGAACATCCAACATACTATAGATCTAGTCGCAGAAGCCACTTTGCCTAATCTTTCATATTGTAGGATGAATCCCACTAAGCACTTCCCACTGAGCCACTTTAATGCCTCCAAGGTAGCCAAACTTTTCTTAGATAAAGTGGTTAGGTTACACGATCTACCAAAAACATTGTATATAATAGGGATGTCCAATTCATGAGTTACTTTTGAAAAACCCTCTAGCACATCTAGAGACTAAGCTCAAATTTTTTACTTTCTACCACCTTCAAACCAATGGCTAGACTGAAGTAGTGAACCAAATTCTTAAAAACTTTTTGAGGTGTCTTGTAGGTAAAAACATTAAAAATTAAAAACTTTTGTTACCTAGAGCTGAATTTGCCTACAATAGTTCAGTTAATAAGACCACAAACAAGAGTCCATTTGAGATTGTCCATGGTTATAAGCCTAATAGACCCATAGACCTAATTTCTTTGTCCATACATGCATGAGTCTCTGAGTTAGCTGAATTATTTGTACAACATGTTAGAGATTTGCAGAAAAAAATATCAATCAGACTAATTTGAGCAATGATACTTATAAAAATATAGCTAACTTCCGAAAGAGAGTTAAAGAATGTGCTGAGAAAGATGATGTGATGATTAGGCTTAGACCTAAGCGGTTTCCTCTGGGGACCGTGAAAATGTTACATGCCCGTGGAGCTGAACCCTTCAAAGTAATAAAAAAAAATTGGACCTAATGCCTATGTGCTCGAGTTACCATCCAAATTTGGCATTAGCTCAACCTTCAATATCTTAGACCTAGTTGAGTATAGGGACCAGCAATTATACCTAGTGAGCCATTTGGATCCGACTCTATTCTTGAAATTACTTTCTTCTTTCTCTTTTTCAAAGTTTTAGTTGTGTTTTAATGGGAAATTCTTACACTTAAGGTTTCTGATGAAATTCTATTGAATATATAATTTGGACCCAAAACCAAAACACGAGCCGGTGGTTTTAAATATAGGTTTAATTTTTGTTTTACCGACTATCAACATCCATCATATATGCAACTTAAGATATTTTATAAGCCAAATGGTAAAGAATCCAGTGCCCTCCAAAATTGAAGGATGATGCAACATTGAATTCTTTTTAATTTTTTTAAATCATTTATTCTCCATAATAAATTCATGCTTTATAATATTATCCAATGGTATCATGTGCTTCTTACACTATGACATGTTATACCGTCATAACATTTAACCAATTTTAGCCATTATTTATGCTAGAAATGATCATTATTTATCTAAAGAAGTAACATTTCCTATTTTATATTAAAGTAACCAGCAATATAAGGAATTTTTGTGGTAGTGTTATTAACAAAAAAAATAGTGGATGAGAAAATAACAAAATTATCATAAGATATTTAATTGGTGGAGACCCATTAATTTTGTCATCTTATTATATATATATATATATATCCAATGGTATCATGTGCTTCTTACACTATGACATGTTATACTGTCAAACATTTAACCAATTTTAGCCATTATTTATGCTAGAAATGATCAATATTTATCTAAAGAAGTAACATTTCCTATTTTATATTAAAGTAACCAGCAATATAAGGAATTTTTGTGGTAGTGTTATTAACAAAAAAAATAGTGGATGAGAAAATAACAAAATTATCATAAGATATTTAATTGGTGGAGACCCATTAATTTTGTCATCTTATTATATATATATATATATATATATATATATATATATATATTATATGAATGAAAAAAAGATTCATATAGTCAATCTTAGCCAGTTTGAGATTGAAACTCTGTTTGTTGCTGCTGCTATGGTAGACTCATTAATTTTGTATGTTTAATGTAGGAGATGAGAAGCATTTTGACTACGATGAAAATAGTGAATATGGGCCTGAGCACTGGGGAGAGCTAGATCCAGAATGGGCAACATGTTCTGATGGAGAAAAGCAATCACCAATAGATATAAACCATGAGAATATTCGATGGATTCCAAATAATGGAAGCCTGAGCAACATTTACGGCAGAACTTACGCAATTAAGCAAAATAGGGGCCATGACATAATGGTAAAATCCAGTGATTTCTTTTCTATTCCTTTTCATTAATTTAAATAAATAGAGGGGCTAAAAAGTCTCTCCAAACCTTCTCATTGAACAAAAGAAAGTACATCACTTTCTTTTATACCATCTATATGCTTTAATTTCACTCTTGTTTAAATTATATTTTTCAAACATATTCATTCAATTTTATTTTTATTTTCCTCATATGAATGTAGATTAATTGGACAGAAGGCTCAAGACCTGGTGCATGATTACTTTTAATTGATGGCAAGGCCTATGTTCTTCAGCAATGCCATTGGCACTCACCCTCTGAGCAAACATTTTTCGGCCAGAGGTGCCCTTCTATTCATCACTCCATCTCCAATCTCTTTTAAGTAGCACAAACTATTTGGTGGCCGTGGGAGGTATCAAGGAAGAAAGGAGTTTCTGCAGTTAGGATTTATACATTTCATATGACTACATAATATACGATGTCTCATGTAGCCCAAGCTGGATCCACAAAGTGTTTGAACAGCACAAGTTTGGCCCAGCCCAATCCATAAGTATTTTAATATGGTATTTTATGAAAACAAATCTTAAAATTCTTTTATCTTTCAAATAACAAGGAGTTTGGTAGGCTTAAAATACCAAGGATTGTAGTAAATAATGCTTCATTTGATTTCAAATTTTACGTTTTATACTTGTAAAATTCAGCTTCTGAGAGTACAAAAAGCACAAAGCATGCACTCATGCACGCAAAATACTAGTCCATTACAATTTCCAGCCTTTATCTTTAAGCAATTGAGACCTGAGAAATATATTTGTGCTCACAGGTATCCACTAGAGTTGCATATGGTTCACGTTAGTTCAGATGGAAGAATAGCAGTCATTGGCATCTTGTACCAACATGGCTATCCTGATCCCTTCCTTTCAGAGGTTTGTCATCAAAAGAACTCAACTTCTTCCACCATATCCCCTCCACTCTAAGTCAAATAGGCTCATCTTTGTTGGCTCAGCTGGCGAGGTACTTCGACTTCCTGATCTTGATGCAAAGAGACGAGGTGGTTGTGGGTTATCTATCTCCACCACCAATAAAATATGGAGCTCATTATTACACACACTCTGGTTCTCTAACCACTCCACCTTGTACTGAAAATGTTACCTGGATCCTGTTACAAGGGGTTTGTGGCATTCTAATTTACCTATTGTGCTCGTCTCCTTTTGCCAAGTTTTTCTTCTTATAGATCGATCGACTCTCATGGTTTTAGGTGAGGAGTGTCTCAAAAAGACAAGTAGGATTTTTTTTTTGGTACAGATGGGTGATTACACCACTCTAGGTCGGGTCAGGCCCGAAATATCATAATACAATAACTGGAAGAGAATAAGAGGGCATGGGTCACCCTGACTCCATCTCCAATTACCAGAGTGAGAGGCCACCCTGACAGCAATCCAGTCAGCGACTCCGTTGGCTTCACGATAGATGTGGCAAATCTGGATATTTGTAGCTTCCAAAATCATAGAGCGGATGTCACAAAATAAGGGAAGAGTAGGCAAATGGGATCTGAGCTCCTCTTGAATCCAGCGAATCACGATGATAGAATCACCTTTAATGATCAGACGACGAGCGCCGAGAACTCGAATAACATAGGATAACCCTACCCAAGCCGCATGCAGCTCAGTCTGAGGCACAGAAGAATCCAGCAAACCAAACCCTCCAGCCGCCAGCATCATCCCACTCGCATCACGAATAACATAAGCTGATCCAGCACTTCTACCTCGGACACTCCCATCAAAGTTTATTTTGACAAACCTGAAGGAGGGGGCTCCCAAGAGATAAAAACCATATGCCGGTTCACTGCTGCAGCAGCATGGGAGTCCCAGTGGCCAGGGTTCACAAAATCCATAAAACCATGATGGGAAGTGTACTCAATAAAGGGAGACAACCATCCTGAGAATCCTACCAGGAAGAAGGACCCTGTCCGAGAATATAATCCGATTCCGGGACAACCAGATCTGATAAGCAATGTAGGCCCACAAGGGACCTCTCTGATGAATACCCCTTCCCCTGCCCTGCTTTAATAGACTCATAAGAGAGATACGATGGGAACCAGGCCTGGATACCCAAGGACAAGCACCAGATAATTGCCAAATCTATCTAGCCCTGACACAATCAAAAATAGCATGATCTATCGTTTCTTCTCAGTACCACACAGAGGGCATGTAGGCGAAATACTCAATCCTCTATGAGACATAAGGGAGCAGTGATGGGGCACATAAAAAAAATTGGTGGAATGAGGGGATGGTGATGTGTTCTATGTGATTACCATCCTTAATGAACATTTGAGCCCAAGCTATGGCTGAATTCATGCATGGAAGAAATGAAGAACATCAAACCGGAAGCAGAAATCTAAACATCCTTGTGCAAGCTTCTTTCAAAGAAATAAAAATATTAGGATCTAAAGGTATGGAAACCTTCAAACTAAGTTAAGCCACCTTTAAAACTTCAGATCTAAAGGACCAAGAGGTTTTTTTTTCTCCAACAATGAAGTAAGATCTTAAGTGGAAGGGATGCACTCAACACTCAAAGAATTGAGGGTTGGTTGACAAGATCTACACTCCTTACTTAAGAACTCACCTTGGCACTTGATCCTTGATGTGGAGCCATCATCCTCAACTCTAACATCCTCAAGAGAACTTGGGTAGCATGTGTCCTTCTTCCTGAAACTATTATGGAACCTTGGTAGAATGGTTTAGAGTAGCAAATTGGGCCTCTCAACCTCTCCCTCAAGGAGTGACCTAGATCTAAGACTAGGGAAACACGAGCCTCAACTCAAACTAAGAGCATCTCACCCTCTTCATACTCAAAGATGAACAAGGCACTTAGCAAAAGAAATCAAATAAACTTGATTTTATTTCTCAAACTTCATATCTACAAGAGGGAAAGCTTGGCCTATTTATAGGCCAAAGGACTTCCAGAAATTTCAGCCAAAAAACTAAAAGATCATAACAATCTAAGGATTAGTTATGATATAGCTAACTAATTACAACCAATCCCTAACAAATTTCATTGCACAAGCTTTCATGTGGGACCTCCTTAGTTTGTCATGTGTCATCATCATATACCTCCATGTGTCCTCCAAGATTTGACTTCTACGTTGCCATGTGTCATCATCAGATACCTCCATGTGTCCTCCAAGATTTGACTTCCAAAGAGAAGACTTGATGTCTTAATAGCAGTGTTGACTCAAGGCAGGAAGTGTCGATACTTTGAGACTTGGCAGAAGTTAAAATTTTGCAGCATGAGTTGCCACTTGAGAAATTGAAACTCTTGGCTCGAGTAAGTGAAACCTGCAGAAAGTGGATTAACTACAAAACGAAAGAGTGTCAGTCTGCAACCTTTTCTTCTTGCTAATGTCCCCATCAATTCTTTCCGGGTGAAAAAAAACTCGGCCCTGACGAGTATGGATCATTTTGGCTTTGGTAATATTCAAGCAGATCTGGATCGATCCTTTGCAGTTCTTCTTGAGTGATCCATGAGTCTTCAGAATCATGTCTACCTTGCCAATGGACCAAGTAGCGTTGATAGTCTTTATTTTGGGTAGTGACAATATTATAATCTAATATCCATTCAATTCTTTCTCGCTTTGTGGCTGGTGGATACTCTGGATTGGTTCACTCTCAAAGGATGGATCAGGTCCTAAAAACTCACTGGGATTCATTGTTGGTTCCTTGTATTCTACCAGATCTGAAATATTAAAGGTGGAACTAATACCAAAGTCAGAAGATAGGTCCAGTATATAAGCATTAGGTCCAATTCTTTTTATTATTTTGAAAGGACCTGCACCACGGGTGTAGTTTCTTCATAGTTCCCTTTGGAAACTGTTTAGGTCTGAGCCTTATCATGACAAAGTCTCCTACATGAAATTCTTTTGCTCTTCTATGGGAATTAGCCATATGCTTGTAACTCTCATTGCTTATATGGATTTTCTCGCTAATTTCTTTGTGTAAATCCCTAATGTGTTGTGCATATGACTCAGCAGACTCTGATGTTTGTACATGCATGGGCAATGGAATGAGGTCTATTGGCTTTCTTGGTTTGTACCCATGAATAATCTCAAAAGGACTTTTTCCAGTGGATCTGTTAACTGAACTATTATAGGCAAACTCTATACGTGGCAGTAAAAGGTCCCAATTTCCAGTATGTTTTTTCACTAAACATCTCAACATATTTCCAAGACTTCTATTTACAACTTTTGTTTGACCATCAGTTTGGGGGTGATAAGTGGTAGAAAAGTTTAACTTGGTTCCTAGCACTTGAATCCTCCCACTTGAATTCTTCTTCTAGGATCCTCCACACTTTCGTTAGCACCAGAATCACCAGGATTTTCTATTCTAATTCTTTAGAAAATCAATTCATGACATATCGTGTGTTGTTTTCTCTTCTGTGTAATCTGGTGAAGGATGTCCACTATTTATAGTCTCTTTTTAGCCAGCCCATTAAATTCTAACATTTAGAATTTTGCCGCTTGGCAAAAACCAAAGAGACGCCGAACCGTAGCACTTGGTTAATTTCGACGTTCGATAAAAAACCAAAGAGTCGTCGAACCATAGCGCTTGGTTAAGTCCAACGTTCGGTAAAAACCAAAGAGTCGTCGAACCATAGCGCTTGGTTAATACAAAGAGGCGCATTTATTCCATATAAATTCTAACACTTTAGAATTCCGATGAAATTGTTTGGAGAAGATTAATGAAAGACATTAAATTCTATATGTGAATTTAATCTCTCAGACTTATGCGAGATGTTTGGGTTTAGTTTTTGGTTTAAGCTAATCTGAATTTATTGGACTGAGCCCACATAGATCATGGTCCTAGCCCAAATCAAATTTAGCTAGTCATGAATCTATTTAAATCCAAATCAAGTCTAATTTTAAATCAATATTTGAAATTGACTAGTCCTTCTAATAGACTTAAACCAAATTGAATCTTATTCAATTGTACTTAACCCAATTAAGATAATTCAATCAATAAAATTGATTAATTAAATCATATACGATTCTTAATCATTGATCAGCAAACAGATCATCCTAGGAAACTTCTATGCGTGTGACTCTCTAGGTTCGAACCTAAGCCGGTAGCATAGAAACAACTTTCTATACTAATCGATGTGCCCATCTAGCAATGGAATCTGATGTCGGATAGGTCGAAGAGTTGCCGAGCAAACTCCAAGAACCCTAAGAAACAGTTACCGTATAATTCATCCTCTTGACCACAAATGCTAAGGATGGCTTAAGAGCCTGTCAACTCTAAATAGCAAATCCATAAAGTGATTTCAATTTTAGTGATCATGTGACTTTCACATGAAGTGCCTTGGCCAAGGTCTTGCTAAATTAAAACAAGCATTTCTCCTTTTAACGGGATAGGTCAAATTCCATCTTGATCCACAACTAACTACTACAAGTATTTGACTGCACCCAGTAACCTTTCGTAGCTAGATTAGAAATCCAGGTGGTCCGGCACCTAAGTACAATGAGTTGCTTGTAAGCCACTGGTTGTGATCTTCAGGTCTGAAGGATACTTATACCTATATCTTCTCGGATTAACTCTTGATAGTAGAGTATCCGGAAATGAGTCACGTTCGGTGAAATATACTCCTACACTTTCACCTATATGTCATACCAGTGTCTCTACACTCCTTGGTTAAGAGGACAACCAACAAATATGATATACAACGTCCTATAATTGATAGTACTATGGCCCTGTCATAGTATATCATATGGTCGCGAACTTTTTAAGGACCTTCAAAGATTAATCCTCCTTTATCGTGAAGGAAGATCCTAAGGGCTTCATTACAATCAGGAGTATTAAGAAGATGTTCTTGTAATGAATAAACTGCCAAATAACTTTTATTAATATATCAATTTATATACAATTTACATTAGCACAATCATCAAAAGATTGGCTTTAGGATACAATTCCCAACAGGTGGGACCATTGGATATTATTGATTCAAGAAATTTAGTCCCCATTGGAAGTGATTGAACTGGTTAATTAAACAACTTTGCTGATTTCACCTTCAGTCCACTATGTCTGATTGCTTTCACCATCTCATCAACCATTGACCCTTCACAAGCTTGATCGCCATGTCTTCCAAAGCTTGTGCTCTGCTCCATAGCCTTGTAGGACTAGCCAAACCTCGTTCACAAATCAATTAGGAATTTGTTTCTTCAATGTCATCCAAAATTGAGGACAGTTCTTCAGAAAATTCCGAACAGGGCAATGACCTTATCGTTTTCTTTGGACTTGCCCTCTCCAAGCCCTTTCAAACAGTTTGCTCTAATCTATTGGTAGCAAAACAAAAAAATAGAATTCCTATAATCACCAGTGGGACATATTTGTTAGTCTACTAACATCACTCCTTAAGGGGTCTGATGCATTTTTCTGGTTCACCAAGTAGGCTTTTAATCAGCAAGAGACCTGCTAAGGTACTACCAATCTGGGATACATTCAATATTTGCATGACCTTTCTTTCTATGTTTGTAGCAACAATGGTTGTTTATTTGTCGAATGCAATAATTTTTAGTATAATCTTTAACTTTTATTATTGAAATCATGAGATAACTAAAGTTTGATCATTGCCTATTGCTATTTAAAATTAGATCATGACTACTCATTAAGGACAAGAATATATGATCTGTGCACCAATTCAACTGGCACACAATTGATGGTTTGATGCCACAAGACATAGGGTCCTACAAAATTGGAACTTTTTTGTTTTCCCTTCCAGTGTTCTGATGGCCTGAGAATATCACTTTACTAAAGTTGAATGATGTCTATAGGTTCTTAAGTTCATAACATTGTATGTTGTATCAGTATATTAAACCAACATGCATACTGAATGTACCAGTGTTGTATCAATATAGCACCAGTACAAGGTTTGATATCGAGATGGTGAACCTTGATTCATAACATCTATATTATTCAACATTTCAAAATTTTTAGCTTTCTTGTTACTTCTTCCTCTTGTATATGCTGGAAAAATATTTTCATCTAATTGAATGTATTTGACTGCCTTTTAAGTTATCCCTAATATTGTTTATGCTGCTGCTTGATGCAAAGGAACAGTTGCTTTTATCCAACGATGCCGATTGATAAGAGTTGGATACATAAGAAACGAAATTGTCCAGAATATGATGCCAGTATTAAGAAGTTCATAGAAAAGGCAAGGCTTCATGTTAATGAAGAAGGAAAGATACGTTGTTCTTGTGTGCGGTGTTATAATGGCAAATGGCATAAGCCTGATTTAGTTAAATTACACTGTATGTTAAAGGGTTTCTTGAAGACGTATCAGACGTGGTATTTTCATGGAGAACAGTTTGGAAGCAATGTCTCGGATGAAAATGAGAATAAAGATGATGACCCAGAAAGGGAACAAGATGAGATGGTCGAAGCATTGCAGGACATCGTTGGCCCAAGTGGTGCTCACACTGAGGTTGGCAATGATGATGACAATCCGATGATGTCTGACTATGGAAGGACCGATCACAGTAAGAAATTGGACGATCTTTTCAATGAGGTAGAATCCGAGCTTTATCCTGGATGTGAAAAGTTTTCTGCTTTGACATTCTTAGTGAAGTTAATGCACATTAAGGTCCTCAATCGATGGACAAATAAGTCTTTCAATATGTTGCTTGAACTATTGAAAGAGGCATTTCCGAATGGTACTAGGATACCATCTTCGCACTATGAGGCCAAAAAGAAGATGAATGAGTTGGATTTAGGCTACGAGAACATACATGTATGCAAGCATGATTGTGCTATCTTTTGGAAGGAGAATGCAGAAACATGAGAGTAGTACTTTAATTGAGCTTTCTAATTTCTTCCAACAACTTTATTCAAGGACGTTGTATGTTAGGGATTTGGAGTTGTTACAAGAGCAGATTGTGGTGATCTTATGTAAGCTTGAACGAATGTTCCCACAGCATTTTTTGACGTTATGGTGCACTTTTCAATACATTTGCCTTACGAGGCCTTACTTGCCGGACCTATTCAAAGTAGATGGATGTATCCTTTCGAAAGGGCACTTGGTACGTATAAACAATATGTACGTAATAAGGCTCGTCCTGAAGGTTCAATTGCAGAAGCTTATGTTGTCAACGAGTCTCTTACATTTTGTTCAATATATCTTCGAGGCATAGAAACAAGATTCAATCGTTCGGAACGAAATTTTGATTCGGATAGCCATTTGGATAAGCAATTAAATATATTTGCAACTCGTTGGTGGCCTCTTGGAAAAGGAAGAATGGTGCATTTAGATGATAAAACTTTAAAACAAGTACATTGGTACCTCATCAATAATTATCCAGAGGTGCAACTATTTCTCAAGTAAGTATACTTGTAAAATTATTTCTTCATATCTCTAATTTTCTATAGTGCTCATTAGCGTATTTTTCTCTATAGCCAACACATTGATCAGCTAAATCCAACTAGACCAGAACAACTGGACCAATTACAGAAGGAAAGATTTTTGGAGTGGTTTAAAAATGAAGTAAGCCTGTACATTCATTTATATTGTAAATTAATATATCATATGTCTTTATTTCAAATGACGTTGATGTTTGGTTTATCCAGATGTTAAATAAGCATTTTGCTAGGGCATCTGAAGCTTCTGATGAGCTTTATTCATTGGCTATTAGTTCCGACAGTGTGTGTTCTCGTATACTGGCTGTGTGGTGAATGGTGTTAAATTTATCACTGTTAATCGGGATGCTGGCCATAAAACACAGAATAGTAGCATTTGTGTTCCCTCTACTCATTTAGGAGAAGAAATTAACTTTTATGGTATATTATTAGAGGTCCTTGAATTTCATTTTGTTAAAGGTTGTAAGGCGATAATGTTCAAGTGCAAATGGTTTGAAACTGAACCAAAGCACAGGAGAATGCAACAACATTATAATATTACAAGTATAAATATTAGTTCAGAATGGTACAAACATGAGCCATTCATTTTAGCATCACAAGCTGAAAAGGTTTTCTACTTGGATGATTTGAAGAACAATTCTAATTGGAAAGTGGTATACAAGGTTAGTCATCGTCATTTGTGGGATATTCCAAAAAAAGATGATGATGTTCAGGAAGAAGTATATCAAGAAGATGATTCAGCAGTCCTTCGATTCACATGTGAGCAACCTGACATGGATTTAATAACATCTCGGCGTATGGACACTGATGCTGAAATAGTTATAATTCAAGAAAACATTAGAGGTCAAAGTGATGTTGGTCAAGATGACTTTATATGCGAAGATATTGAAGAGGATGACACACTAGCTGATTATGACAGTGAGGGATCTATACATAGTTCTGATATGGAGGATGATGAAGACAATGAGCATATTAGTATGACAGTGATTAATTTGGTAGCATTCATGTTTTATTTTACTTATTACAACTATATGTTCTTATACTTTTTATTTATTAATTCTAGTTTGTATGTTTGTTTGCAGATGTCTTCGAGAGATACTCCTGCTACATCGAGGCCAGATGATTCTCCTTACATTCCAGCTCTGACAAAGGGGTATCTATCGGCGCATCATGTAATAACTCTACTTTAAACTTATCTTATTTTGCTATATTTCTTTATGTTATTTTGCACTAATTTAGTTCATTATATTTTGCAGCTACGTCAGCAAGAGGATAAGCTCGCTCAGCAAGAGAAGACCATTCAGGATCTAAAGGCGACGACTGATGAGCTCACTACTTTCATGCGACAGCTAGTGCCTGGATATCGTCCTAGTGGATCCCAGCAGGCCTCACCTCTATAGTACATATTTTTTTTTAATTATGTATTCTCAAAAACATTGTATATGATGATTTTATTGAAATAAATGAAAACTTTTATTAATTTTTTGTGAAACTTTTATATTAGAAAATTATTTCTAATATCGTTGTTAATATTATATTATATTATTGTAACAGATGCAAAAATAAAAAAAATATTATTTTTTTAAAATTTAAATAAAAACCTATTACGGTGACTTATTTTCGCCGTAATAGCTACCTATTACGGAGAAAATAAGTCGTCGTAATAGGTTTTTATTTAAATTTTAAAAATATTTAAACCTTATTACGTCGATGTATTATCGCCGTAATAGTTCTCTATTACGGCGAAAATAAGTCATCGTAATATGTTTTTATTTAAATTATTTTAAAAATATATATAACGACGATATGGTTTGCCGTAATAGGGAGCTATTACGATAAAAATAAGTCGTCGTAATAAGTTATTACGACAACAAGTTATTACGACGAGTTTGTATTTTATTATGACGAATTTTTTATCGTCATAATAACTTATTAGGGTTTTTGTATTTATTACGATGAATTAATTCGTCATAATAAGTCATTTTTCTTGTAGTGAATTGCTTGAGTGGTTAGTCTACTAAAGATTGATGCTAGCACAGAATGAGATGCTTATTGCGCTTGTGGTTCACTTTTGTTAGCATACATGACTTCCCTATGTCTGATTGATCACATATGTTGTGATTCTCTTGATGAATGGATGGTATTACCAATGATGGGATCCACCGCACTTGAAACAATAGATATCAACCTTAGGCTAAAGTAGTTATCGATAGTAAAAATAAGCAACCTCTCAAACTTTGGCTTTTGCACCCATATTGCCTTGATCCAGAGATTCACCAGGTCTAATCCTCCTTTTCATAATTTTTTTCCTCACAGCTTAGGTTTCATGGAGCCATTTCTCCACTAGCTAGTAAGGCCTTGCTGACTATCTGTTTCTCTATGGTCAGCTTAAAAGTAGACACACTTATTACCTTATTCAAATTTTGAGCTTACTTTTAAACTTACCTGAATGCTCTTTCTTTCTACTAAAATTATTTCCAGGTTTGTTAGCTAAGGATTCAATATTGATGGTTAAAATTATAATGCCTCCCTGCCTAGGTTTTGCATCAGATGAGAAAAGATCATTTAAAGAGCTTATAATTCAAATTCATATACTATTAATTAACATAGGCTTGATATTATGAGATCAGGCCTGACCTACTAACATGTTAATAATTTTATGCGCGCTGTTGACTCTAGAAACACCAAAGTTAAGGATTGAAATCCATGAGTAAAACAATTAAGGAAATAATAACCTATTTGGCATCTAAATACATGCTAAATTGAGTGGAAATTTAAACTATCATTAAATGTTTACTCGCCCTTCCACGGTGCCTACATGGCTACACCATTTATTCATGACTGCGCCATTTGTTCACCTCACTCTATTCTCGCTGATAAGAGATAGCTATCCACGAGGGGCAAAGGACAAAGAAAAGATAGAGAGAGAGAGAGAGAATACTAATGGACGATATTCTCTCTCTCTTGAGTGCAATTGTAAGCTCGGCGGGTTATGGACGGTAGCCGCCTCAAGAGCCGGTGATCTGCACAACTCCGTGCCATCTTTGTGCATCGATTTCCATGTGTAATCTTTTTGTTTTTTGGCTGCAAAACATTTCCACGTGTAATGTATACGACGTTTGGACCATCTCTGTGTTCATCGACTTCGACGTGTTAATTAACGTTTCTCTCTATAAGAAGGGTCCCAAAATTCCCCAAAAGGAAACCAAGTTTTTGGTCGGCCATCCGCACCTGATTCAACGATTCAAAAGATGAGAAGTTTGTGGTTCCTTCTGTTGCTGTGTACCTTCGTAACCCCACTCATCCTCCTTCAATCAACTCCCTCAGCATCTCAAATAGTCGGTAAGCTTTTTCATGAGAAAGTGCTGGTTTTGGTTTTGATATAATATTTAGATCGTCAATTAATTGGTCCAAAAAATGATGGCAAGCTTGAAATAGTGTTGGCCAATCTTGAGAAGGGATACAATGGATGAAATCATTCATGAATCGATCGGCCTCAAAGCAAATTCAGGTTGAGAACGTCATCGATTTCTGACCGCCTTTTCGTTCACAATAAAAAGTTAACATAGTTTAAATAACAATTACTTATTTCATGATAGCCTCATAAGGATACATTTTAAGTTATGTTGTTTGCACAGTCATAGGAGGTTTTAAATAGCTAGTATGGGAGTTGATCATGGGTCTCACGCTGAAAATGTTTTGATAAAGAAAGATTGGTCAGTCAACTTTGAATATTGTTTCTGCAGCAAGCCTATTGAGGCATTTCCTCGCCTTTTTCTCTTCTGCTCTTGTGCCACCGCTCTTTCATCTAAGATCTTTTCTATCCTTAATATTTTCTTGCACCTCATAATTTAAATCATGAATAGTCCTTTTGGAAATCCAAGTATATATTTCTTATCAATGAAGATTTGCTTGAAACTAACTGGCTATAAGTATCTATTGCCATATATGAAAGGAAAGAAATTTTTGCCTCTTTTTTATGAAATCCTTTCGAGTGGTTGCTTTCTATGGAAGAATTTTTTTTACTTTTGACTCTAAAAAATGCTCTCAAAAGAAAGAGCAGCATAATGCACTTAGCTCTCAAGGCTAGCTAAACTTATCTTGACTCTATCTTGTATATTATCTTCCAGTATAGCCTATTTTCTAATAGAAGCATGGAGGGTTTTCACTCCCCAATTCAAAATATAAAAAAAAAAACATGAGCTAATTAGTCTTTATAATCTAACTTAAAATTTTGAAGACTTGAATATAAAAGTACATGCATAAATTGAGTTTGGATAGAAAATTGGTTCGATAAAAAATTTAAGCAATGTGTGAAAAAATTGCAAATAGCTATCCCAGTCTCCTCTCTCTTGAAATATAGATGGATCTCATGCTGAAAATATTTTAGCAAGGAAAGATTGGTGGATCAGCTCTATATGTTGTTTTTGCAGAGAGCCTATTGAGGCATTTCTTTACCTTTTTATTTTCTACCTTTGTGCCACTATTCCTTGGTCCAAGGCCTTTTCTATCCTTAATATTTTCTCAGTACCTCATAATCTAAACCATATACGGTCCTTTTGGAGATCCAGATATATTCCTTATCAATCAAGATTAGGTTAGCACCAATTGGCTATAAGTATCTATTGCCATTTTTGATAGAAAAGAAATTCTTGTTTATTCTCTATAAAATCCTTCCAGTTGCTCTTTACAAAAGGATTTTCCTTACTTTTGACTTTTGAAAGCAATGCACTTAGCCTATTTTCTAATAAAAGCTTCGGGGGGTTTCCACTCCCCAATTCAAAGTAAAAAAAGAAAGAAAGAAAGAACATGAGCTAATTAGTTTGTCTAATCTAACTTAAAATTTTGCAGACTTGAATGCTAAAAATAGATGCATAAATTGAGTTTGGATAAAAATTAGATTCAATGTAAAATTTAGGCAACGCATGAAAAAAATTACAAAGCTTTCCCAATCTCCTCCCTCTCGAAATGTAGATGGGTCACATGCTGAAAATGTTTTGGCAAGGAAAGATTGGTCAATCAGCACTAGTCGTTGTTTCTATAGGAGCCTATTGAGGCATTTCTTTACCTTTTTCATTTATGTTCTTATACCACCGCTCTTTGGTCTAAGACCTTTTCTACCCTTAATATTTTCTCTGCACCTCGTAACCTAAACTATATATGGTTCTTTTGGAGATCCAGATATATTCCTTATCAATGAAAATTAGCTTGGAATCAACTGACTATAAGTATCTATTGCCATATGTGAAAGAAAAAGAAATTCTTATCTATTTTTTATGAAGTCTTTCCCAGCGGTTGCTCTCTACAAAAGGATTTTTCTTATTTTTGACTCTTGAAAATGCTCTCAGAAGAAAGAACAGGCACAGTGCACTTGGTCCTCAATGCTAGCTAAACTTATCTTGACTCTATCTTGTACATTATCTTTCTATATAGCCTATTTTCTAATAAAAGCTTGGGGGTTTCCACTGCCCAATTCAAAGTAAAAAGAAAGAAAGATCACAAGCTAATCAGTTTGTCTAATCTAACTTAAAATTTTGTAGACTTGAATTCTAAAATTAGATGCATAAATTGAGTTTGGATAAAACATAGGTTTGATAAAAAATTTAGGCAATGCATGAAACAATTACAAATAGTTATCCCAGTCTACTTCCTCTCGAAATGCAGTCAAGTTTTGAATCCAATCAACCTTTCCACCATTAGATCCATACGAATCCTGAAGCCATCCAACCCTTTTTTTTTTTTTAGATCCGTGATTCATATGAATCTAATGGTGAAAAGAGTGATAGGACCTGGGCTTGGCTGTATTCGAATTTAGTGATAGGACTGGGCTTGGTAGGAAATTCTTACACTTGAGGTTTGTGATGAAATTCTATTGAATATATAATTGGGCCCATGACCAAATTAAAGCCGGTGGTTTTAAATATAGGTTTATTTTTTGTTTTATCTATCAACATCCATCATATATGCAACTGAATATATTTTATAAGCCAGACCGTAGAGAATCCAGTGCCCTCCAAAATTGAAGGATGATGCAGCATTTAATTTTTTAAAATTTTTGCAATCATTTATTCTCCATAATAAATTCATGCTTTAATATTATCCTATGCTATCAAATGCTTCTTACACTGTGACATGCTATACCGTCATAACATCTTACAAATTTTAGGCATTATTTACTGCTATAAATGATGGTTATTAATCTCAAGAAGTAACATTTCATATTTTATATTAAAGCAACCAACAAAGTAAAGATTTCAGTGGTAGTGTTATTAATAAAAGAATAGTGGATGAGAAAATAACAAAATTATCATAAAATATTTAATTGGTGGAGACCCATTAATTTTGTCATCTACTAAATATATATATATATGATTTAAATAAGCTGAATGAAAAAAAAAAAAAAGATTTATATAGTCGATCTTAGCCAAGTTGAGATTAAAACTTTATTGTTGTTGTTATAGACTCATTAATTTTGTCAGTTTAATACAGGAGATGAGAAGCATTTTGATTATGATGAAAATAGTGAATATGGGCCCGAACACTGGGGAGAGCTGGATCCAAAATGGGCAATATGTTCTGATGGAGAAAAGCAATCACCCATAGATATAAACCATGAGAATATTCAATGGAATCCAAATAATGGAAGCCTAAGCAACATTTACAGCAGAACTTACGCAGTTATGCAAAATAGGGGCCATGACATAATGGTAAGATCCAGTGATTTCTTTTCTATTCCTTTCAGTTTTAAATAAATAGAGGGGCTAAAAAGTCTCCCAAACCTTCTCATTGAACAAAAGAAAATATATCACTTTCTTTTATACCATCTATATGCTTTAATTTCACTCTTCTTTAAATTATTTTTTCAAATATATTCATTCAATTTTATTTTTATTTTCTCATATGAATGCAGATTAATTGGACAGAAGGCTCAAGACCTGGTGCAGGATTACTTTTAATTGATGGCAAGGCCTATGTTCTTCAGCAATGCCATTGGCACTCACCCTCTGAGCATACATTTTTTGGCCAGAGGTGCCCTTCTATTCATCACTCCATCTCCAACTTCTTTTAAGTAGTACAAAACCATTTGGTGGCCGTGGGAGGTATCAAGGAAGAAAGGAGTTTCTGCAGTTAGGATTTATACATTTCATATGACTACATAATATATATGATGTCTCATGTAGCCCAAGCTGGATCCACAAAGTGTTTGAACAGCACAAGTTTGGCCCAGCCCAATCCATAAGTATTTTAATTTGGTGTTTTATGAAAACAAATCTTAAAATTCTTTTATCTTTCCAAATAACAAGGAGTCTGGTAGGCTTAAAATACCAAGGATTCCAGTAAATAATGCTTCATTTGATTTCGAAATTTTACATTTTATACTTGTAAAATTCAGCTTCTGAGAGCACAAAAAGCACAAAGCATGCACTCATGCACGCAAAATACTAGTCCATTACAATTTCCAGCCTGTATCTTTAAGCAATTGAGACCTGAGAAATATATTTGTGCTCACAGGTATCCACTAGAGTTGCATATGGTTCATGTAAGTTCAAATGGAAGAATAGCAGTCATTGGCATCTTGTACCAACATGGCCATCCTGATCCCTTCCTTTCAGAGGTTTGTCATCAAAAGAACTCAACTTCTTCCACCATATCCCCTCCACTCTAAGTCAAATAGGCTCATCTTTGTTGGCTCAGCTGACGAGGTACTTGGACTTCCTGATCTTGATGCAAAGAGACGAGGTGGTTGTGGGTTATCTATCTCCACCACCAATAAAATTTGGAGCTCATTATTACACATACTCTGGTTCTCTAACCACTCCACCTTGTACTGAAAATGTTACCTGGATCCTGTTACAAGAGGTTTGTGGCGTTCTAATTTACCTATTGTGCTCGTCTCCTTTAGCCAAGTTTTTCTTCTTATAGATCGACTCTCATGGTTTTAGGTGAGGAGTGTCTCAAAAAGACAAGTAGAATTGCTAAGGACTGCTGTGCATGACGTAAGTTCATCAGTTGGCTGATTGAGAATTGTGGTGGTTGCTGTTCAATGCAATGCAATTACATTAGATTACTTTAATAACAATTGTTGGTTGTTCTGATGGTCTGCTAACTGGGTTTGTTTTATGATCAATTTTACCTTTCTGCAGAAGGACAATGCAAGACCAATTCAACCGATCAACGGACGCATAGTTTACTTGTACGAACCATGGATGCACCAAAATCATGAGAGCTCCTGATGCTAAGTACTTTGATGGGGAAATCCTATGCCAGATTGCAAATAAAATAGTCGAGAGTTTAGCATCTTGACTGCTGTGTTGTATCTTTGTCGTCCACTTTGATGCTATTGGAACAATATTTACTTGCTGTGTAATACATAATTTTCCATCTGATATGCAATAACTGGCAGAAATGATGTCTTTACTTTGATCTCTGATTTTAATTTTCGGATTGCTTTAAGAGTTGTGACGGAGCTTGTCGACAAAAGAGTAAGGTTTTGAGGTGTCCTAAATTGCTAACCATTCATCCCAGAATTCTTAAATAATTTATTTCTTTTCTTTCCTTTTCCAATTAGAAATAACACGCGGCTGAGTTTATTCAATCTAATTTGGGCTGAGTCTCACATCCTTGCATCTTTAAAAAGAAATTATCCTCAAAATTATCCGCCATTATCTTCATTGAAAACATTAGCCTGCTTCAAAGTAGGACAAAATTTAATCTGTAGATTCTTGGAAACGTAGCATTGCCACAGCAGGGAGCTATGAATGAGATCTGATGGCCATGTAAGTTGCATCTAGCATCAGAATCTGGTGCAAAGATTAATGAAGAGTTTCAAACTTTCAAATATCAAAGATCGGCTGTTGGACTACTACTTGGATGGCCTTTGATTCAAACATGTCTCCCATAAAACACAAAAATCAGTCAATTTAATCATAAGCCATTAATAGGGTTGTTAGATGTTCTACTTCAAAAGAATAAAATTATTAGGATTTATGCATATTTATGCTCAACATACAACATAGTGTCCTAGATAG
This sequence comes from Calamus simplicifolius, assembly GCA_900491605.1. Classification (NCBI taxonomy): domain Eukaryota; kingdom Viridiplantae; phylum Streptophyta; class Magnoliopsida; order Arecales; family Arecaceae; genus Calamus; species Calamus simplicifolius. Next base: position 169,558 of record UESW01004642.1, on the reverse strand, counting down.
CCCATACTTGATTCAGAAAAGGAAAAGTTTTCCTGCATTGCATTATGTGTAAGAGCGCAAGCGATGCGCATGCTGATTGTCTTAGTGCATTGAAGGCGGTATAGCAAGCACGCATCGGTCCCGGTGATTGATGTGCGTCACATGCGCGCACTTGCCATGAGCAAAACCATCCTTTTTTTTTGTTTTGGCATGCGCATGCACATGATACATGCCAAACATTGGATGCGGTGCAGTTCTTATACCGTATCACTTCTGGTGCAACAAGACTTTCTCATGTTAATAAAGCCCAGTTTCTTCTTTCGCAAATGACAAAGAGAAGAAAGAGAGAGAGAGAGAGAGAGTACTAAGCAACGGCTTGAGTGCAATTGTACATCTCTGTGCCGTCCTTGTTCAACAACTTCCATGTGTTAACATTTCTCCCTATAAGAAGGGTCCCAAAATTCCCCCAAAGGAAACCACGTTTGGATCGGCCATCCACACTTGATTAAACCATCAGAAAGATGAGAAGTTTGTGGTTCCTTCTGTGGCTGTGCGCCTTCGTTACCCCACTCATCCTCCTTCAATCAACTCCCTCGGCCTCTCAAATTGTCGGTAAGCGTTCTCATGAGAAAATGTTGGTTTTCGTTTTGATATAATATTTAGATCGTCAATTAATTGATCTAGAAAATGATGGCAAGCTTGAAATAGTGTTGGCCAATCTTGAGAAGGGATACAGATGGATGAAATCATTCATGAATCGATCGGCCTCAAAGCAAATTCAGGTTGAGAACGTCGTAAATTTTTGATCGCTTTTTCGTTCACAATAAAAAGTTAACATAATTTAAATAACAATTACTTATTTCATGATAGTCTCATAGGGGTGCATTTTAAGTTATCTTGTTAGCGTAGCCATAGGAGGTTTTAAATAGCGAGTATGGGAGTTGATCATGGGTCATATGCTGAAAATGCTTTGGCAAAGAAAGATTGGTCAGTCAACTTTGAATATTGTTTATGCAGCAAGCCTATTGAGGCATTTCCTCACCTTTTTCTCTTTTGCTCTTGTGCCACTGATCTTTCATCTAAGATCTTTTCTATCCTTAATATTTGCTCGCACCTCATAATTTAAATCATGTATGGTCCTTTTGGAAATCCAAGTATATATTTCTTATCAGTGAAGATTAGCTTGAAACAAACCGGCTCTAAGTATCTATTGCCATATATGAAAGGAAAGAAATTTTTGCCTCTTTTTTATGAAATCCTTTCCAGTGGTTGCTTTCTACAGAAGAATTTTTTTACTTGTGACTCTTAAAAATGCTCTCAAAAGAAAGAGCAAGCATAATGCACTTAGCTCTCAAGGCTAGCTAAACTTATCTTGACTCTATCTTGTATATTATCTTCCAGTATAGTCTATTTTCTAATAGAAGCGTGAACGGTTTTCACTTCCCAATTCAAAATAAAAAATTTAAAAAAAATGAGCTAATTAATCTATCTAATCTGACTTAAAAATTTGCAGACTTGAATATAAAAGTACAAGCATAAATTGAGTTTGGATAGAAAATAGGTTCGACGAAAAATTTAAGCAATGCATGAAAAAATTACAAATAGCTATCCCAGTCTCATATCTCTGGAAATATAGATGGATCTCATGCTGAAAATATTTTGGCAAGGAAAGATTGGTGGATCAGCTCTAAATGTTGTTTCTGCGGAGAGCCTATTGAGGCATTTCTTTACCTTTTTATTTTCTATCTTTGTGCCAGTTCTTTGGTTCAAGCCTTTTCTATCCTTAATATTTTCTCAGTACCTCATAACCTAAACCATATATGGTCCTTTTGGAGATCCAGATATATTCCTTATCAATCAAGATTAGCTTAACACCAACTAGCTATAAGTATCTATTGCCATTTTTGAAAGAAAAGAAATTCTTGTTTATTCTCTATAAAATCCTTCCCAGTGGTTGCTCTTTACAAAAGGATTTTCCTTACTTTTGACTCTTGAAAGCAATGCACTTAGCCTATTTTCTAATAAAAGCTTCAGGGGTTTCCACTCCCCAATTCAAAGTAAAAAAGAAAAAAGAAAGAAAGAACATGAGCTAATTAGTTTGTCGAATATAACTTAAAATTTTGCAGACTTGAATGCTAAAAATAGATGCATAAATTGAGTTTGGATAAAACATAGGTTTGATAAAAATTTAGGCAATGCATGAAAAAATTACAAATAGTTATCCCAGTCTCCTTCCTCTCGAAATGCAGTCAAGTTTTGGATCCAATCAACCTTTCCACCATTAGATCCATACGAATCCTGAATCCATCCCACCCTTTTTTTTTTTTTTTTTTGAGATCCATGATTCATATGAATATAATGGTGAAAAGAGTGATAGGACCTGGCTTGGTTGTATTCAAATTTAGTTAAGTCCAGCTCTCTCTCTCTCTTTCTTTTTATATATATATATATATATATATATATATATATTAGAGTGAATTATGAGTGAAATGGCTTGATTGGCCAATTTAAAATTTCACAGGCCTAAGCACTAAAATAATTCTATGTAGATCCTAATTAAGGGAGAAAATGAAATTTGGATTCAGCAAGTGAGCTTGAAATTGACCTTATTTATTTTTAGATTGAACTAGATATAAACGAGAAATATATATAATAGCCAAGTTAGACCAACCTAAAACATATGCATTAGATTTAACTATCGGTATTAGCCAGACATTTGACCAGCTCTAAGCGAGAGTAGGGTATTATACCATATGCATCCTTACCTAATTGGCACGTAAATTCATACTGCATCCATCCATGCTTTATTGAGATGTAAATTCTTTTTTTTTTTTTGAAATTTAGTATGCTGCTTTCTTCTCTTTTTCTTGTAAGGGCTTTTTTTGTTTTACTACAGTTATCTCTCCTTCTTGCAATTTAAAAACAAAGTATTCTATTACTTTATCTGTGAATTAAATGATATGATAGCTTCTAAATTGGATTAGGATGATATTCCTAGGTTTAAACTCTAAATTTGGTGCAAATCTTCATCAATTTTAATGGTAGGAAATTCTTACACTTGAGGTTTGTGATGAAATTCTATTGAATATATAACTTGGGCCCATGACCAAATTAAAGCCGTTGGTTTTAAATATATGTTTAATTTTTGTTTTATCTATCAACATCCATCATATATGCAACTTAATATATTTTATAAGCCAGACTGTAGAGAATCCAGTGCCCTTCAAAATTGAAGGATGATGTAGCATTGAATTTTTTAAAAATTTTGCAATCATTTATTCTCCATAATAAATTCATGCTTTAATATTATCCAATGCTATCAAATGCTTCTTACACTGTGACATCCGTCATAACATCTAACAAATTTTAGGCATTATTTACTACTATAAATGATGGTTATTAATCTCAAGAAGTAACATTTCATATTTTATATTAAAGCAATCAACAAAGTAAATATTTCAGTGGTAGTGTTATTAATAAAAGAATAGTGGACGAGAAAATAACAAAATTATCATAAAATATTTAATTGGTGGAGACCCATTAATTTTGTCATCTACTATATATATATATATATATATATATATATATATATATATATATATATTTTAGCTGAATGAAAAAAAAAGGATTTATATTGTCGATCTTAGCCAAGTTGAGATTAAAACTTTATTGTTGTTGTTGTAGACTCATTAATTTTGTCAATTTAATACAGGAGATGAGAAGCATTTTGACTATGATGAAAATAGTGAATATGGGCCCAAACACTGGGGAGATCTGGATCCAGAATGGGCAACATGTTCTGATGGAGAAAACCAATCACCCATAGATATAAGCCATAAGAATATTCAATGGAATCCAAATAATGGAAGCCTAAGCAACATTTACAACAGAACTTACGCAATTATGCAAAATAGGGGCCATGACATAATGGTAAGACCCAGTGATTTCTTTTCTATTCCTTTCCGTTTTAAATAAATATAGGGGCTAAAAAGTCTCTCCAAACCTTCTCATTGAACAAAAGAAAATATATCACTTTCTTTTATACCATCTATATGCTTTAATTTCACTCTTCTTTAAATTTTTTTTTCAAACATATTCATTCAAATTTTTTTTTATTTTCCTATATGAATGTAGATTAGTTGGACAGAAGGCTCAAGACCTGGTGCAGGATTACTTTTAATTGATGGCAAGGCCTATGTTCTTCAGCAATGCCATTGGCACTCACCCTCTGAGCATACATTTTTCGGCCAAAGGTGCCCTTCTATTCATCACTGCATCTCCAACCTCTTGTATGTAGCACAAACCATTTGGTGGCCGTGGGAGGTATCAAGGAAGAAAGGAGTTTCTGCAGTTAGGATTTATACATTTCATATGACTACATAATATATGTGATGCCTCATGTAGCCCAAGCTGGATCCACAAAGTGTTTTAACAGCACAAGTTTGGCCCAGCCCAATCCATAAGTATTTTAATATGGTATTTTATGAAAACAAATCTTAAAATTCTCTTAAAATACCAAGGATTCCAGTAAATAATGCTTCATTTGATTTCGAATTTTACATTTTATACTTGTAAAATTCAGCTTCTGAGAGCACAAAAAGCACAAACCATGCACTCATGCACGCAAAATACTAGTCTATTACAATTTCCGGCCTTTATCTTTAAGCAATTGAGACCTGAGAAATATATTTGTGCTCACAGGTATCCACTAGAGTTGCATATGGTTCACGTTAGTTCAGATGGAAGAATAGCAGTCATTGGCATCTTGTACCAACATGGCTATCCTGATCCCTTCCTTTCAGAGGTTTGTCATCAAAAGAACTCAACTTCTTCCACCATATCCCCTCCACTCTAAGTCAAATAGGCTCATCTTTGTTGGCTCAGCTGACGAGGTACTTGGACTTCCTGATCTTGACGCAAAGAGACGAGGTTGTTGTGGGTTATCTATCTCCACCACCAATAAAATATGGAGCTCATTATTACACATACTCTGGTTCTCTAACCACTCCACCTTGTACTGAAAATGTTACCTGGATCCTGTTACAAGAGGTTTGTGGCGTTCTAATTTACCTATTGTGCTCGTCTCCTTTAGCCAAATTTTTCTTCTTATAGATCGACTCTCATGGTTTTAGGTGAGGAGTGTCTCAAAAAGACAAGTAGAATTGCTAAGGACTGCTGTGCATGACGTAAGTTGATCAGTTGGCTGATTGAGAATTGTGGTGGTTGCTGTTCAATGCAATGCAATTACATTAGATTGCTTTAATAACAATTGTTGGTTGTTCTGATGGTCTGCTAACTGGGTTTGTTTTATGATCAATTTTACATTTCTGCAGAAGGACAATGCAAGACCAATTCAACCGATCAACGGACGCATGGTTTACTTGTACGAACCATGGCTGCACCAAAATCATGCGAGCTCCTGATGCTAAGTACTTTGATGGGGAAATCCTATGCCAGATTGCAAATAAAATAGTCGAGAGTTTAGCATCTTGACTGCTGTGTTGTATCTTTGTCGTCCACTTTGATGCTATTGGAACAATATTTACTTGCTGTGTAATACATAATTTTCCATCTGATATGCAATAACTGGCAGAAATGATGTCTTTACTTTGATCTCTGATTTTAATTTTCGGATTGCTTTAAGAGTTGTGACGGAGCTTGTCGAAAAAAGAGTAAGGTTTTGAGGTGTCCTAAATTGCTAACCTTTCTCAGACCATCTTTCGAGGCCAATTTCATCCCAGATTTCTTAAATAATTTATTTCTTTTCTTTCCTTTTCCAATTAGAAATCACACTCGGCTGAGTCTATTCAATCTAATTTGGGCTGAGTCTCACATCCTTCCATCTTTAAAAAGAAATTATCCTCAAAATTATCCGCCATTATCTTCATTGAAAATATTAGCCTGCTTCAAAGTAGGACATAATTTAATAATATGTAGATTCTTGGAAACGTAGCATTGCCACAGCAGGGAGCTATGAATGAGATCTGATGGCCATGTAAGTTGCATCTAGCATCAGAATCTGGTGCAAAGATTAATGAAGAGTTTCAAACTTTCAAATATCAAAGATCGGCTGTTGGACTACTACTTGGATGGCCTTTGATTCAAACATGTCTCCCATAAAACACAAAAATCAGTCAATTTAATCATAAGCCATTAATAGGGTTGTTAGATGTTCTACTTCAAAATGATTACGTGTGAAGCTACCAGTGGATCCGTACCTTAACCTCTACCTACCTCTTCTCTCCATTGCCGCTCCTCCTCCAAGTATTAAAGTTTAGATAGATTTTATCTTTTACATCATAAAATTCAGATCGATTTGACACATTTATTTGTCGGAAAACAAAATGACAATAAGTTGACATGAACAGCAAACCACCTATACGCGCGATATGGTTGTTAGATGTTCTACTTCAATATAACTACGTGTGAATCCACCATTGGATCCATAACCTCTACTTACCTTTTCTCTCCATTCTCGCTCCTCCTTGAAGTATTAAAGTTTAGATAGTTTTTGTCTTTCACATAATAAAATTCAGATAGATTTGACACACTCATATATTATTTGTCGGGAAACAAAATGATAACAAGCTGGCATGGCCAGCAAACCGCCCATACGGATACCTTCATAAGTTTTATGAGATATTTTTAACTAAAATATCTCTCTATTTTTTTCATCGCAATTTTTATCTTCCAAATCATAGAAACGCCTACCAAAATGCATAATTAGTGAGTGAATGCCAATAATAAAAATTATTTAAGAAATTAGAAGCTATTCGGTGTCCAAATACTGGCTAAATAGAATGGAAATTTAAACTCCTATTCCATCGCATCAATCCAAGAAAGGTCCTGCTTAATCGTCTGCAGCTTTTCCAATGGGTGCCTGCACGGTGCTGCACTATTTGTGCACCAAACTCTATGACTGTAGATAAGAAGGATAGCTTCAATGCAAGGACAAAGCCCACCGTGTTATGCGTGTAGCCCGCCTCAAGTCTCTAATCTAGATGTTTGGACCGTATCAGTGCCCATCGATTTTCACAGGTTATTATTTCTCTCCATAGGAAGGATGCCAGAATTCAACAAAGGCAGCAAGATTCTAAGACCTTTGGGTTGGTCATCCACTCATAAGCTCTCAGAGGTGAGTTGGCATTCATATCTGATTCCAAGCTCATTTAAATCTGTTTTAACTGCGTATAGGGTTATTTTCAATGACCTGTGAGAAAGATTGATATAGTGTCGCAACATTAAAACAAGTTTAGCATTTTTACTGTTATAAATTATCATTATTTATCTCAAGAAGTGACATTTCGAATGTTGTATTAAAATAATCACCAATACGATTATTGTTATACTGGTACTATTAACAGAAAATAATGGATAATAATAAGATAAATAATGATAAAATTATCTTTCCAGTCACTTTTCCTTGGATGAAAATACATTTATTGAAAACATGAACATCAATTTATAAACAATCTTATGGTAGACATTTTGACTATAGGGAACTCATTGGAGATGGTAAGCACTTTGACTACGATGAAAGGAAAAGACTTTGTGCACTGGAGGCTGGTGCACAAAGCACGCACCGGGTGTTTGGATTGGCCGTGCGCCTTTGCCACCGTGCGTGCCGCGGCCCAATGGGCCATGATGTGCACTGCACATGCGGTGGCATGGGCATGCGGCCTATCTGCATGCCCGCCCGATGCGCAAAGACTTTCCCATAATGAAAATAGTGAATATGGGCCTGAACACTGGGGAGAGCTGAATCCAGAATGGGCAACATGTTCTGATGAAGAAAAGCAATCACCCATAAATATAAACCCTAAGAATATTCAATGGAATCCAAATATTGGAAGCCTGACTAACATTTAGAACAGAACTTATGCGATTATGCGAAATAGGGACCATGACAAAATGGTAAGATCCAGTGATTTATTTTCTATTCCTTTCAGTTTTAAAGAAACAGATGGGGTAAAAAGTCTCTCCAAAGCTTCTCATTGAACAAAAGAAAATATATCGCTATCTTTTATACCATCTATATGCTCTAATTTACCTCTTCTTTAAATTATTTTTTTCAAACATATTCATTCAATTTTATTTGTATTTTCCTAATATGAATGTAGATTAATTAGACAGAAGGCTCCAAACCTGGTGCAAGATTTCTTTTTATTGATGGCAAGTCCAATGATCTTCAGCAATGCCATTGCCATTTTCCCTCAGTGTACATATTTCGGCCAGAGGTGCCCTTCTATTTCTTGCTTCTTTTTGTTACTCCATCTCCAACTAAGGATTTAAGTAACATAAGCCATTTGGTAGCTGTGGGAGGTATCAGAAAAGAGAGGGGTTTCCTCGGTTAGGATTTATGCATATTTATGCTCAACATACAGCATAGTGTCCCAGACAGCCCATACTTGATTTAGAAAAGGAAAAGTTTTCCTGCATTGCATTATGTGTAGGAGCGCAAGCGGTGCTCACGCTGATTGCCCGTGCGCGCATGCAAACCATGTGTGCAATGTGCAAAAGAATAAAATTATTAGGATTTATGCATATTTATGCTCAACATACAACATAGTGTCCTAGATAGCCCATAATTCAGAAAAGGAAAAGTTTTCCTGCATTGCATTATATGTAAGAGCACAAGCGATGCGCACGCTGATTGCCCATGTGTGCATGCAAACCGTGTGTGCAATGTGCAAAATAATAAAATTATTTTTGACATGTGCGGCATCACGTGCGCAATGCGCGTCCTCATGCACTGCATGCGATGCAGGAAGACTTTCTCTTTGAAAAATATTTGGTGATAAATTTGGTCCTACCCATAAGTCAGACGAATCAGCCTAATAGGAAGGGCCCCTTTTTCCCGGCTCAACCTAGAGCAAGCCTTGAGCAAATAAAAATTGGACCATGCTTAAAAACATGCATTAAAATTGGCCTTTCTCTAGATTGGGGATAAAAAATAATTTTAATATGGTATTTTTTATAAACATATCTTAAAATTCTTTTATCTTTTCGAATAACATGGTTGATGGCCTTAAAAAAGCCAATGATTTTAGTCAATAATGCTTTATTCGATTTAGATGCACCAAAATCATGCAAGCTCCTGATGCTAAATACTTTGATGGGGAAATCTTATGCCAGATAGCAAGTAAAATAATCAAGAGTTTAGCATCTTGGCTGCTATGTTGCATCTTGTAGGGTGAGTGTGTTGGGTTGGCATCCTATAAGATGAGTGCACAAACTCACCCTTAGGATCCTTGGCGCTGCTATGTTGCATCTTTTACCTTCTTCCTTGTTGTGGTCTTGCTTGTAGTGCTTAGGCTACTAAAGATCGATGCTAGCACAGAATGAGATGCTTATTGCCCTTGTGGTCCACTTTTGTTAGGATACATGACTTCCCTATGTCTGATTGATCACATATGTTGTGATTCTCTTGATGAATGGATGGTATTACCAATGATGGAATCCACCGCACTTGAAACAATAGATATCAACCTTAGGCTAAAGTTATCGATAGTAAAAATAAGCAACCTCTCAAACTTTGGCTTTTGCACCCATATTGCTTTGATCCAGAGATTCACCAGGTCTAATCCTCCTTTTCATTATTTTTTTTTTCACAGCTTAGGTTTCACGGAGCCCTTTCTCCACTAGTAAGGCCTTGCTGACTATCTCTTTCTCTATGGTCAGCTTAAAAGTAGACACACTTATTACCTTATTCAAATTTTGAGCTTACTTTTAAACTTACATGAATGCACTTTCTTTCTACTAAAATTATTTCCAGGTTAGTTAGCTAAGGATTGAATATTGATGGTTAAAATTATAATACCTCACTGCCTAGGTTTTGCATCAGATGAGAAAAGATCATTTAAAGAGCTTAAAGCTCAATTTCATATACTATCAATTAACATAGGCTTGACATTATAAGATCAGATCTGACCACTTGACATGTTAATAATTTTATGTTGTTGACTAAACACCAAAGTAAGGATTGAAATCCATGAGTAAAACAATTAAGGAAATAATAACCTATTTGGCATCTAAATACAGGCTAAATTGAGTGGGAATTTAAACTATCATTAAATGTTAACTCGCCCTTCAACGAGTGCCTACTGTTGGGCCTGGTGTGGTGCTATCAAGGCCCAGATGGGCTAACTTGTATTGGGCTGGGTTTGAGTCCAAGGGTTGAGATTAAATCAAGTCACGGGTGTACACGGGCTTGGGGATTAGTTTAATCTCATTGGTTTAGTCCATGGGAGTTTTTTTGTTGAGTCTGGGTCTGGCCCACTTCGTGGATGTATTTAAACTCTAGTCTCTAGGGTTTGGATGGAATAGAGAACAGATTCTTTTCTCCCAAAAATTCCCTTCTCTCATCATAGGGCGGCAGCCCTTTCTTTCTCCTCCCCATCTTCCTCCTTTTTTTCAAGAAGTAAACCTAACAGGATTAGAAATCCTTAGTTCTAGTTCTTGTTGAACGGGGAATCCCATTGCTATTCATCAAGGTCTAAACCTAACAGGATTGGGAATCCTTAGTTCTAGTTCTTGTTGAACGGGAATCCCATTGCTATTCATCAAGGTCTAAACCTAACAGGATTAGGAATCCTTAGTTCTAGTTCTTGTTCAACAGGGAATCCCATTGCTATTAATCACAGGTCTAAACCCTAACAAGTGGTATCAGAGCCTGGTTCAAGGAGTAATCTGGAGGCCTTCAAGGAGTTGAAATAATTTCAACAGAATCTCGTTAAGGTACTTCTCTATTTTATAAAATTTATTTTTGTGCTATTTTTTGGAATTGGCCATGGGGAGTAGCATAAAAATAGAGGTTGAGAAGTTTGATGGGAAGGGAAGTTTCTCCATGTGGAAAGTCCGGGTAGAGGACCTCCTTGTGCAGCAGGGTTTAGATTTGGCTTTGGAGGAAAGGCCAGATGGGATGACAGACAAGCAGTGGATTTTATTGGAGAAGAAGACATGTTCAATGATCAGGGGCTGTCTGGCGGATTCAGTCCTCTATTCAGTGCTGGAGGAGAAGACCCCGAAGGGACTCTGGACGAAGTTGCACACCCTCTATATGGGGAAGAATATGTGCAACAAGTTGATGTTGAAGAAGCGCCTCTACAGCCTTCGGATGTCAGAAGGTGGAGATGTGCTGGGTCACATCCAAATATTCGACCAGATGAGCAATGAACTTCTGAATGTCGGGGTCAAGATGGAGGAAGAAGATAAAGCACTTCTGCTTTTATGTTCAATGCCCACGTCTTATGACTCATTGGTCACAACACTGCTCTATGGGAAGGAGACATTAATTTATGAAGATATTGTCTCGGTGCTTCGGACGAATGAGCAGAGGGAGAAGATGACCAAGGAAGCTGTTCCCCAGGAGGGTCTATCAGTTGGGGAAAGGACAGGCAGAGGTAGGGGCAGGGACAGAAGTAAGTCTGGAGGACGATCAAAGTCCAGGAAAGGCAAGAGAGAGCTGAAGTGCTATAAGTGTGGAGAGGTAGGACATTTTAAGAAGAATTGTCCTAAGTGGAAAAATCAGAAGGGAGAAAAAGGAGGATCTGAGTCTGTGAGTACAGTTGCAGATCAGGAGGTGGAGGATGATCTCTTGGTTGTATCAGATGATCACAGGCACAGCACAGAGATGTGGACCTTGGATTCAGCCTGTTCTCATCATTACACTCCCAACCGGTCGTGGTTCAGTACTTACACAGAGGTTGAGGAGGGGAATGTGACTCTTGGAGATAATCACCCTTGCAAGGTGGCAGGTATTGGCACAGTGAGGGTGAGGATGTTTGATGGTATGGTGCGCACTCTTACCAGTGTGAAGCATGTCCCAGAACTCAAGAAGAATCTGGTATCACTGGGGTACTTGGAGCGGACTGGATACAGCTTCAGCAGTCGTGCCAGGAGTGGAGTTCTGAACATCTCCAATGGAGCCATGGTGGTGATGAGAGGGAGGAGGCTGGAAAATAATCTATACAAGATGGAGGGCTCTGTGATGACTGTGAAATCTGAGGTGGCAGCTGTGGAGCAAGATCCCCGGGATGTGTACAGGATGTGGCATTACCGCCTGGGCCACATGGGAGACAAGGGGATGAAAGAACTGAGCAAGAGAGGTCTGCTTCCAGACTTGAGTAGCGGAGATATGGAGATCTGTGAGCCTTGTCAGATGGGAAAGCAGAGGAGAGTACAGTTCTCAGTCAGCACAGCTAGGAGTGCTGAACCCCTGGAGTTAGTACACACAGATGTCTGGGGACCAGCCCCAGTTTCTGCAAGGAATGGGGCCAGATACTTTATGACCCTGATAGATGATTTCTCAAGGAAGCTGTGGATCTACTTTATGAAGGAGAAATCAGAGGTCTTCACCAAGTTCAAAATCTGGAAGGCTGAGGTGGAGAAGGAGCAGGGTAAAAGTGTGAAGTGTCTGAGGTCTGATAATGGCGGGGAATACACCAGCAGGGAGTTCCAGATTTTTTGTGAGGAGTGGGGCATCAGAAGGCACTTCTCGGTGATGGGAACTCCTCAACAGAATGGGGTGGCTGAGAGGATGAACAGAACACTATTGGAAAAGGCAAGATGCTTAAGGCTGCAGGCAGGGCTTCCAAAGATGTTCTGGGTTGACGCAGTAGATGCAGCTAGCTACTTGGTCAATCGGTCACCGCACACCAGGTTAGATGGAGACATTCCAGAGGAGATATGGTCTGGAAGGAAGACAAGCCTAAACCATCTAAGGGTGTTTGGATGCACAGCATATGTGCATGTTGGAGCTGGGGAGCGGAGTAAGTTGGATGCCAGGTCTAAGAAGATGGTGTTCCTAGGCTACCCGCGAGGAGTCAAGGGGTATCGGCTATGGGACCCCTTGGAGAAGAAGGTTGTCATCAGCAGAGATGTAACCTTTGATGAGAGCTCAATCCTCCAGAACAGAAGTGGCATGGATGCACAGCAGGGACTACAGGAGGTAGAACACGGTAACACTAGTCAGACAACCTCCTATACAGTTGTGCCATTTGCTAGTGGACCAGGAGGATTTGAGATTCAGGTGGAGAGGACTGACAGAGGGGGTAGAAGCCAGGGAGTTCAGCAGGATGCAGCTGGACAGGGGACTGATACTGGGATCGCACAGCAAAGGCCCAGGAGGAACGTGCGACCACCAGTTCGATACGGCTTTGAGGATTCGTTGTCATATGCCCTGGTGACAGCGAATGGAGACCCTTTCACCTATGAGGAGGCTATGGAAAGTCAGGATAGAGATAGGTGGATCCATGCTATGGCAGAGGAAATGCAGTCTCTTCACAGCAATAATACGTGGCAGGTGGTCCAGCTGCCACAAGGAAAGAAACCCATTGGTTGTAAATGGGTTTATCAGCGCAAGGAAGGAGCTTCAGAACAAGAGGGTATCAGGTATAAGGCAAGACTAGTGGCCAAAGGATACTCTCAGAAAGAAGGCATCGATTATGGTGAGATATTTTCTCCAGTTGTCAGGCACACTTCCATCAGACTATTATTGAGTATTGTAGCAGCTCAGGACTTGGAGCTGGAGCAGATGGATGTGAAGACAGCATTCCTCCATGGTCATTTGGAGGAGAGCATCTACATGGAGCAGCCACCAGGGTTTAGAGAACCAAGATCAGATGGGAAGTCTGTTTGCTGAAGAAATCTCTGTATGGGCTGAAGCAGTCGCCGAGGCAGTGGTACAAGAGATTTGACACTTATGTTAGGAGCATTGGACTTTCCAGGTGTGAGTATGATTCTTGTGTGTATGTTAAATCTCTGGATGATGGGTCTAGGATGTACTTACTCTTGTATGTAGATGACATGCTGATAGCATGCAAGAGTGAGAAGGCTGTACAGGAACTGAAGATAGCTTTGTCTCGGGAGTTTGAGATGAAGGATCTGGGGCCAGCCAGGAAGATCCTAGGGATGGAAATCATCAGAGATAGATCCAAAGGTGTGCTGCATCTGAGTCAGGGTGGCTACATTAAAAAGATTCTGGAGCGATATGGGATGAAGGATGCCAAACCGACAGCACTACCTTTGGCAGCACATTTTTCCTTATCGAAGACCATGTCACCACAGACTGAGGTGGAGGCTCAGGAGATGGAGAAGGTACCATATGCTTCTGGTGTTGGGAGCCTTATGTATGCCATGGTATGTTGTAGGCCAGACATAGCCCATGCAGTGAGCCAGGTGAGCAGGTTCATGGCGCAGCCTGGTAGGGAGCACTGGCGAGCACTGAAGGGAATCTTCAGGTACTTGGTAGGTACAGTTGGGGTTGGTATTTGCTATGGACAGCAAGAAGGTGCTGAGAGATCCAACTTATCCAAGGAGGCTCGTGGGCAGTTATATGGGTATGTGGATGCAGACTTTGGTGGAGATGTGGACACTAGGAGATCCACAACAGGCTTTGTGTTCAGCCTGTTTGGTGGTCCAGTATCGTGGAGATCATGTCTGCAGCCCATCACAGCCTTATCTACCACGGAGGCAGAATACATAGGTATCACAGAGGCAGCAAAGGAAGCTCTTTGGCTGAAGGGCTTGATGCTGGAGATGGGACTTGATCAGAAGGTTGTCCAGGTGCATAGTGACAGCCAGAGTGCTCTGATGCTTGCGCAGAATGCAGTCTATCATGCCAGGACGAAGCACATTGACCTCAGATACCACAGGATCAGAGAGCTGGTGGAAGATGGTGAGGTGGAGCTGGTGAAGGTATACACCAAAGAAAATCCAGCAGATGCACTGACTAAGGTTCTTCCACGGGACAGTTTTCAAAAGTGTATTTCGTTGTTAAAGCTGATGGACACAGTGGACGTGCTGAGGCCTTGAAAGCACCAAGGTGGAGATTGTTGGGCCTGGTGTGGTGCTATCAAGGCCCAGGTGGGCTAACTTGTATTGGGCTGGGTTTGAGTCCAAGGGTTGAGATTAAATCAAGTCACGGGTGTACACGGGCTTGGGGATTAGTTTAATCTCATTGGTTTAGTCCATGGGAGTTTTTTGTTGAGTCTGGGCCTGGCCCACTTCGTGGATGTATTTAAACTCTAGTCTCTAGGGTTTGGATGGAATAGAGAACAGATTCTTTTCTCCCAAAAATTCCCTTCTCTCATCATAGGGCGGCAGCCCTTTCTTTCTCCTCCCCATCTTCCTCCTTTTCAAGAAGTAAACCTAACAGGATTAGAAATCCTTAGTTCTAGTTCTTGTTGAACGGGGAATCCCATTGCTATTCATCAAGGTCTAAACCTAACAGGATTAGAATCCTTAGTTCTAGTTCTTGTTGAACGGGGAATCCCATTGCTATTCATCAAGGTCTAAACCTAACAGGATTAGGAATCCTTAGTTCTAGTTCTTGTTCAACAGGGAATCCCATTGCTATTAATCACAGGTCTAAACCCTAACACCTACACGGCGTGTTATACCATTTGTTCATGGCTGTACCATTTGTTCACCTAACTCTACCTTGCTGATAAGAGATAGCCATCCGAAAGGTTATATTAATAGAGAAAGTCTTACTGCATCGAAGGCGGTATAGCAAGCGCGCTTCGGTCCCGGTGATTGATGTGTGTCACATGCGTGCACGTGCCATGAGCAAAACCATCCTTTTTTTGTTTTGGCATGCGCATGCACATGATACAGGCCAAACATTGGATGCGGTGCAGTTCTTATACCGTTTTGCTTCTGGTGCAACAAGACTTTCTCATGTTAATAAAGCCTAGTTTCTTCTTTCGCAAATGACAAAGAGAAGAAAGAGAGAGAGAGAGAGAGAGAGAGAGAGAGAGAGTACTAAGCAACGGCTTGAGTGCAATTGTACATCTCTGTGCCGTCCTTGTTCATCAACTTCCATGTGTCAACATTTCTCCCTATAAGAAGGGTCCCAAAATTACCCCAAAGGAAACCACGTTTGGATCGACCATCCACACTTGATTAAACCATAAGAAAGATGAGAAGTTTGTGGTTCCTTCTGTGGCTGTGCGCCTTCGTTACCCCACTCATCCTCCTTCAAGCAACTCCCTCGGCCTCTCAAATAGTCGGTAAGCATTCTCATGAGAAAATGTTGGTTTTGTTTTGATATAATATTTAGATCATCAATTAATTGGTCTAGAAAATGATGGAAAGCTTGAAATAGTGTTGGCCAATCTTGAGAAGGGTTACAGATGGATGAACTCATTCATGAATCGATCGGCCTCAAAGCAAATTCAGGTTGAGAACGTCGTAAATTTCTGATCACTTTTTCGTTCACAATAAAAAGTTAACATAATTTAAATAACAATTACTTATTTCATGATAGTCTCATAGGGGTGCAATTTAAGTTATCTTGTTAGCGTAGCCATAGGAGGTTTTAAATAGCGAGTATGGGTGTTGATCATGGGTCATATGCTGAAAATGCTTTGGCAAAGAAAGATTGGTCAGTCAACTTTGAATATTGTTTATGCAGCAAGCCTATTGAGGCATTTCCTCACCTTTTTCTCTTTTGCTCTTGTGCCACTGATCTTTCATCTAAGATCTTTTCTATCCTTAATATTTTCTCGCACCTTTTAATTTAAATCATGTATGGTCCTTTTGGAAATCCAAGTATATATTTCTTATCAGTGAAGATTAGCTTGAAACAAACTGGCTATAAGTATCTATTGCCATATATGAAAGGAAAGAAATTTTTGCCTCTTTTTATGAAATCCTTTTGAGTGGTTGCTTTCTACAGAAGAATTTTTTTACTTTTGACTCTTAAAAATGCTCTCAAAAGAAAGAGCAAGCATAATGCACTTAGCTCTCAAGGCTAGCTAAACTTATCTTGACTCTATCTTGTAAATTATCTCCCGGTATAGCCTATTTTCTAATAGAAGCGTGGAGGGTTTTCACTTCCCAATTCAAATAAAAAATTTAAAAAAAAAATGAGCTAATTAGTATATCTAATCTGACTTAAAAATTTGCAGACTTGAATATAAAAGTACATGCATAAATTGAGTTTGGATAGAAAATAGGTCCGATGAAAAATTTAAGCAATGCATGAAAAAATTACAAATAGCTATCCTAGTATCATCTCTCTGGAAATATAGATGGATCTCATGCTGAAAATATTTTAGCAATAAAAGATTGGTGGATCAGCTCTAAATGTTGTTTCTGCGGAGAGCCTATTGAGGCATTTCTTTACCTTTTTATTTTCTATCTTGTGCCAGTTCTTTGGTCCAAGCCTTTTCTATCCTTAATATTTTCTCGGTACCTCATAACCTAAACCATATATGGTCCTTTTGGAGATCCAGATATATTCCTTATCAATCAAGATTAGCTTAACACCAACTGGCCATAAGTATCTATTGCCATTTTTGAAAGAAAAGAAATTCTT
The DNA here is from genome assembly GCA_900491605.1 of Calamus simplicifolius. NCBI lineage: Eukaryota > Viridiplantae > Streptophyta > Magnoliopsida > Arecales > Arecaceae > Calamus > Calamus simplicifolius. Next base: position 152,256 of record UESW01004642.1, on the reverse strand, counting down.
GTTTATTCTCTATAAAATCCTTCCCAGTGGTTGCTCATTACAAAAGGATTTTCCTTACTTTTAACTCTTGAAAGCAATGCACTTAGCCTATTTTCTAATAAAAGCTTCGGGGGGTTTCCACTCCCCAATTCAAAGTAAAAAAGAAAAAAAGAAAGAAAGAACATGAGCTAATTAGTTTGTCGAATATAACTTAAAATTTTGCAGACTTGAATGCTAAAAATAGATGCATAAATTGAGTTTGGATAAAACATAGGTTTGATAAAAAATTTAGGCAATGCATGAAAAAATTACAAATAGTTATCCCAGTCTCCTTCCTCTCGAAATGCAGTTAAGTTTTGGATCCAATCAACCTTTCCACCATTAGATCCATACGAATCCTGAAGCCATCCCACCTTTTTTTTTTTTTTTGAGATCCGTGATTCATATGAATCTAATGGTGAAAAGAGTGATAGGACCTAGGCTTGGCTGTATTCAAATTTAGTTAAGTCCAACTCTCTCTTTCTATATATATATATATATATATATATATATATATATATAGAGTGAATTATGAGTGAAATAGCTTGATTGGCCAATTTAAAATTTCATAGGCCTAAGCACTAAAATAATTCTATGTAGATCCTAATTAAGGGAGAAAAATGAAATTTGGATTCAGCAAGTGAACTTGAAATTGACCTTATTTATTTTTTAGATTGAACTAGATATAAACGAGAAATATAGATAATAGCCAAGTTAGACCAACCTAAAACATATGCATTAGATTTAACTTCGTTATTAGCCAGACATTTGACCAGCTCTAAGCGAGAGTAGGGTATTATACAATATGCAACCTTACCTAATTGGCATGTAAATTCATACTGCATCCATCCATGCCTTATTGAGATGTAAATTCTTTTTTTTTTTTTCAAATTTAGTATGCTGCTTTCTTCTCTTTTCTTGTAAGGGCTTTTTTTGTTTTACTACAGTTATCTCTCCTTCTTGCAATTTAAAAACAAAGTATTCTATTACTTTATCTGTGAATTAAATGATATGATAGCTTCTAAATTGGATTAGGATGATATTCCTAGGTTTAAACTCTAAATTTGGTGCAAATCTTCATCAATTTTAATGGTAGGAAATTCTTACACTTGAGGTTTGTGATGAAATTCTATTGAATATATAACTTGGGCCCATGACCAAATTAAAGCCGTTAGTTTTAAATATATGTTTAATTTTTGTTTTATCTATCAACATCCATCATATATGCAACTTAATATATTTTATAAGCTAGACTATAGAGAATCCAGTGCCCTTCAAAATTGAAGGATGATGCAGCATTGAATTTTTTTAAATTTTTGCAATCATTTATTCTCCATAATAAATTCATGCTTTAATATTATCCAATGCTATCAAATACTTCTTACACTGTGACGTCATAACATCTAACAAATTTTAGGCATTATTTACTACTATAAATGTTGGTTATTAATCTCAAGATGTAACATTTCATATTTTATATTAAAGCAACCAGCAAAGTAAATATTTCAGTGGTAGTGTTATTAATAAAAGAATAGTGGATGAGAAAATAACAAAATTATCATAAAATATTTAATTGGTGGAGACCCATTAATTTTGTCATCTACTATATATATATATATATATATATGATTTAAATTTAGCTGAATGAAAAAAAAAGGATTTATATTGTCGATCTTAGCCAAGTTGAGATTAAAACTTTATTGTTGTTGTTGTAGACTCATTAATTTTGTCAATTTAATACAGTAGATGAGAAGCATTTTGACTATGATGAAAATAGTGAATATGGGCCGAACACTGGGGAGAGCTGGATCCAGAATGGGCAACATGTTCTAATGGAGAAAAGCAATCACCCATAGATATAAGCCATAAGAATATTCAATGGAATCCAAATAATGGAAGCCTAAGCAACATTTACAACAGAACTTACGCAATTATGCAAAATAGGGGCCATGACATAATGGTAAGACCCAGTGATTTCTTTTCTATTCCTTTCCGTTTTAAATAAATATAGGGGCTAAAAAGTCTCTCCAAACCTTCTCATCGAACAAAAGAAAATATATCACTTTCTTTTATACCATCTATATGCTTTAATTTCACTCTTCTTAATTTTTTTTTTCAAACATATTCATTCAATTTTTTTTTATTTTCCTCATATGAATGTAGATTAGTTGGACAGAAGGCTCAAGACCTGGTGCAGGATTACTTTTAATTGATGGCAAGGCCTATGTTCTTCAGCAATGCCATTGGCACTCACCCTCTGAGCATACATTTTTCGGCCAAAGGTGCCCTTCTATTCATCACTGCATCTCCAACCTCTTGTATGTAGCACAAACCATTTGGTGGCCGTGGGAGGTATCAAGGAAGAAAGGAGTTTCTGCAGTTAGGATTTATACATTTCATATGACTACATAATATATGTGATGCCTCATGTAGCCCAAGCTGGATCCACAAAGTGTTTTAACAGCACAAGTTTGGCCCAGCCCAATCCATAAGTATTTTAATATGGTATTTTATGAAAACAAATCTTAAAATTCTCTTAAAATACCAAGGATTCCAGTAAATAATGCTTCATTTGATTTCGAATTTTACATTTTATACTTGTAAAATTCAGCTTCTGAGAGCACAAAAAGCACAAACCATGCACTCATGCACGCAAAATACTAGTCTATTACAATTTCCGGCCTTTATCTTTAAGCAATTGAGACCTGAGAAATATATTTGTGCTCACAGGTATCCACTAGAGTTGCATATGGTTCACGTTAGTTCAGATGGAAGAATAGCAGTCATTGGCATCTTGTACCAACATGGCTATCCTGATCCCTTCCTTTCAGAGGTTTGTCATCAAAAGAACTCAACTTCTTCCACCATATCCCCTCCACTCTAAGTCAAATAGGCTCATCTTTGTTGGCTCAGCTGACGAGGTACTTGGACTTCCTGATCTTGACGCAAAGAGACGAGGTTGTTGTGGGTTATCTATCTCCACCACCAATAAAATATGGAGCTCATTATTACACATACTCTGGTTCTCTAACCACTCCACCTTGTACTGAAATGTTACCTGGATCCTGTTACAAGAGGTTTGTGGCGTTCTAATTTACCTATTGTGCTCGTCTCCTTTAGCCAAATTTTTCTTCTTATAGATCGACTCTCATGGTTTTAGGTGAGGAGTGTCTCAAAAAGACAAGTAGAATTGCTAAGGACTGCTGTGCATGACGTAAGTTGATCAGTTGGCTGATTGAGAATTGTGGTGGTTGCTGTTCAATGCAATGCAATTACATTAGATTGCTTTAATAACAATTGTTGGTTGTTCTGATGGTCTGCTAACTGGGTTTGTTTTATGATCAATTTTACATTTCTGCAGAAGGACAATGCAAGACCAATTCAACCGATCAACGGACGCATGGTTTACTTGTACGAACCATGGCTGCACCAAAATCATGCGAGCTCCTGATGCTAAGTACTTTGATGGGGAAATCCTGCCAGATTGCAAATAAAATAGTCGAGAGTTTAGCATCTTGACTGCTGTGTTGTATCTTTGTCGTCCACTTTGATGCTATTGGAACAATATTTACTTGCTGTGTAATACATAATTTTCCATCTGATATGCAATAACTGGCAGAAATGATGTCTTTACTTTGATCTCTGATTTTAATTTTCGGATTGCTTTAAGAGTTGTGACGGAGCTTGTCGAAAAAAGAGTAAGGTTTTGAGGTGTCCTAAATTGCTAACCTTTCTCAGACCATCTTTCGAGGCCAATTTCATCCCAGATTTCTTAAATAATTTATTTCTTTTCTTTCCTTTTCCAATTAGAAATCACACTCGGCTGAGTCTATTCAATCTAATTTGGGCTGAGTCTCACATCCTTCCATCTTTAAAAAGAAATTATCCTCAAAATTATCCGCCATTATCTTCATTGAAAATATTAGCCTGCTTCAAAGTAGGACATAATTTAATAATATGTAGATTCTTGGAAACGTAGCATTGCCAAGCAGGGAGCTATGAATGAGATCTGATGGCCATGTAAGTTGCATCTAGCATCAGAATCTGGTGCAAAGATTAATGAAGAGTTTCAAACTTTCAAATATCAAAGATCGGCTGTTGGACTACTACTTGGATGGCCTTTGATTCAAACATGTCTCCCATAAAACACAAAAATCAGTCAATTTAATCATAAGCCATTAATAGGGTTGTTAGATGTTCTACTTCAAAAGAATAAAATTATTAGGATTTATGCATATTTATGCTCAACATACAACATAGTGTCCTAGATAGCCCATACTTGATTCAGAAAAGGAAAAGTTTTCCTGCATTGCATTATGTGTAAGAGTGCAAGCGATGCGCACGCTGATTGCCCATGTGTGCATGCAACCGTGTGTGCAATGTGCAAAATAATAAAATTATTTTTGACACGTGCGGCATCATGTGCGCAGTGCACGCGCTCTTGCACTGCATGCGGTGCAGGAAGACTTTCTCTTTGAAAATGTTTGGTGATAAATTTGGTCCTACCCATAAGTCAGACGGATCAGCCTAATAGGTAGGGCCCTTTTTTCCCGGCTCAACCTAGAGCAAGTCTTGAGCAAATAAAAGTTGGACCATGCTTAAAAACATGCATTAAATTGGCCTTTCTCTAGATTGGGGATAAAAAATAATTTTAATATGGTATTTTTATAAACATATCTTAAAATTCTTTTATCTTTCGAATAACATGTTTGATGGCCTTAAAAAAACCAATGATTTTAGTCAATAATGTTTTATTCAATTTAGATGCACCAAAATCATGCAAGCTCCTGATGCTAAATACTTTGATGGGGAAATCTTATGCCAGATAGCAAGTAAAATAATCAAGAGTTTAGCATCTTGGCTGCTATGTTGCATCTTGTAGGGAGAGTGTGTTGGGTTGGCATCCTATAGGATGAGTGCACAAACTCACCCTTAGGATCCTTGGCTGCTATGTTGCATCTTTTACCTTCTTCCTTATTGTGGTCTTGCTTGGAGTGCTTAGTCTACTAAAGATTGATGCTAACACAGAATGAGATGCTTATTGCCCTTGTGGCTCTCTTTTGTTAGGATACATGACTTCCCTATGTCTGATGGATCGCATATGTTGTGATTCTCTTGATGAATCGATTTTTTTCCTCTCAAACTTGGCTTTTGCACCCATACTGCTTTGATCTAGAGATTCACCAGGTCTAATCCTCCTTCTCATGATTTTTTTCCTCACAGCTTAGGTTTCATGGAGCCCTTTCTCAACTAGTAAGGCCTTGCTGACCATCTCTTTCTATATGGTCAGCTTAAAAGTAGACACACCTATTACCTTATTCAAATTTTGAGCTTACTTTTAAACTTACCTGATTGCTCTTTCTTTTTACTAAAATTATTTACAGGTTAGTTAGCTAAGGATTGAATATTAACGATTAATATTCTAACACCTCATTGCCAAGGTTTTGCATCACATGAGAAAAGATCATTTAAAGAGCTTATAATTCAATTTCATATACTATCAATTAACATAGGCTTGATATTATAAGATCAGGCCTGACCTACTAACATGTTAATAATTTTATGCGCGCTGTTGACTCTAGAAACACCAAAGTTAAGGATTGAAATCCATGAGTAAAACAATTAAGGAAATAATAACCTATTTGGCATCTAAATACAAGCAAAATTGAGTGGAAATTTAAACTACCATTAAATGTTAAATCGCCCTTCAACGGTGCCTACACCATTTGTTCATCACTGCACCATTTGTTCACCTCACTCTATTCTCGCTGATAAGAGATAGCTATCCGCGAGGGGCAAAGGACAAAGAGAAGAGAGAGAGAATACTAAACAACGGCTTGAGTGCAAATGTAAGCTCGGCGGGTTATGGACGGTAGCCGCCTCAAGAGCCGGTGATCTGCACAACTCTGTGCCATCTTTGTTCATCGATTTCCACGTGTAATCTTTTTTTTTTGCTGCAAAACATTTCCACGTGTAATGTATACGACGTTTGGACCATCTTTGTGCTCATCGACTTCGACGTGTAATGTTAAGGAAACCACGTTTTTGGTCGGCCATCCGCACTTGATTCAACGATTAAAAAGATGAGAAGTTTGTGGTTCCTTCTGTTGCTGTGTACCTTCGTTACCCCACTCATCCTCAATCAATCAACTCCCTTGGCATCTCAAATAGTCGGTAAGCATTTTCATGAGAAAGTGCTGGTTTTGGTTTTGATATAATATTTAGATCGTCAATTAATTGGTCCAAAAAATGATGGCAAGCTTGAAATAGTGTTGGTCAATCTTGAGAAGGGATACAGATGGATGAAATCATTCATGAATCGATCAGCCTCAAAGCAAATTCAGGTTGAGAACGTCGTCGATTTCTGATCACTTTTTCGTTCACAATAAAAAGTTAACAAAGTTTAAATAACAATTGCTTATTTCATGATAGCCTCATAAGGATGCATTTTAAGTTGTGTTAGGCTTAATTTAAATATATCGATCCCTATCAAATATGCGGAAACATGGATCAATATATTTACCATAAGAATAAAGCAAGTCAAGATCGATAAATACCTCCAGCCATTGCTGTTGATTTTCTTCCAGATGAGGGTAAGGATCTTGATCTTCCTCTCGATCTGAATCAGCTGCACCTCTCGGGATCTTGATCTTCCACTTTGATCTAAATCAGCTGCAGATCTACCTCTCGGGATCTTGATCTATTGCTTTGAAAATCTTGATTGAGTGCTTGATTGAGTGCTTCCAATCAATGAGCTATCGCACACGATGTGTATGCCCTCAGAAAATGCTCTTAATCAGGGACCCCAATCTCTCTGGCTTTTTTTTGGTTTTTCTTCTGATGACTTTTTTTTGTTATCGAAAGCCTTAGAAGGGATCTATATTTAAACAGATATCTTAACTCCCTTTCCCGTCTACTCGCATCAAAGTTGGCGTTTAAGCGTTTAACACTATTTAATCCACCGTCTACTCCCATCAAAGTAGGCGTTTAAGCGTTTAACACTATTTAAGAGATTTCGTTACCACTTATTAACTAGTGGATGGCGTAGAGAATTATCCGACGATTAAGCTATATTGCAATAAAATAGGACCATCTACTAAACTGGATACTACATTCTCCCACTTGGTCTGTATATTTTATCTTAATTCATAATTCT